>CM053507.1:126294181-126359787 GCA_028627145.1 Eidolon dupreanum | reverse complement strand
GAAGGAAGGAAGGAAGGAAGGAAGGAAGGAAGGAAGGAAGGAAGGAAGGAAGGAAGGAAGGAAGGAAGGAAGAGAGAAATATTGGTTCCTGCTAGTGTTTGGTCTTTGACCCCAGTTCTTGACACAGAGTTCCTAAAACCTTTGTTATTTTCTAAGTAATGGGAGTATCTGACACAGAGCTACTGAACCTCTTATAATTTTCTGAGTGATAGGAGTGTCTTTTGTTCCAATAAGGTAACTTTTGATGGACTCCAGGATGGGGACTGGTCACCAAAAAGTTCCAATTACTATCAGAAGTTTAGAACTTTCAGTCTTATCCCTCCATTTTCCAGAGAAAAGCCTCAAAAACTCCTTAAATAATAAGGTTTGGAGGGCTTCTGGTTTAGAGAACACATTCATCTGCCAGGAGTCTGGCACACCCCAACTCCACAGAAGCTCTTTCAGACCTTGCACTATATATCTCTTCATCTAGCTGTTTATTTGTATTCTTTATTATATCCTTTATTACATAACAAACTGGTAAACATAAGTGTTTTTCTGAGTTCTGTGAACTGTTCTAGCAAATTATGAAACCCACAGAGGAGGTTGTGAGAACTCTGATTTGTAGCTGGTTGGTCAGAAGTGCAGGTGACAACCTGGGACTTGTGACTGGCATCTCAGGTAGGGGCAGTCTTGTGAGACTGAGCCCTTAACTTATGGAATCTTATACTAACTCCAGGTAGATAGTGTCAGAACTGAACTGAGTTACAGAACATACAGCTAGTGTCAGAGAATTGATCAGTGTAGGAAAAACCCACACATCTGGTATCAGAAGTGTTGTGAATGTGAGTAGAGGAAAAAACAAGTTTTTCCTTATACATATATCTAATTCCTTTGGAGCATCCTCATGTCCATGGAAGCTTACCCCACACTTTCTAGCCATTTATGGGGAAATTATCTTATAAACAAGGTCCTACCCCACAATCAAATCTCAACATTCAAAGAGTGTTACATCTGTATCCTTTAGAGGATGAGTTTACCTGTTTACTTTGTGTTGCCATAACTTTACTCTTACTCTCCGCCTGACAACCACCAAATATCATAAAGAGCAGCACTGGGCTGTATCAGACATAAGAAAATTCTGGGGATGAAATGGGGTACCCCAAGGCATGCCCAAACAGAACGTATCCAGCTGAGCCCCTACTTTTACATATGTTGTAGGAGGAAGTACATGGGATTTTAAAATCATACTGACCATGGCCAAAGACCCCAGTCATCCTTTAGTTAGTAGTATGACTCTAAATCACACAAACTCATTGAACTTCAGGATCTCTGACTGTAAAATGGAGATAAAAACACCTTTATTAAAGGCTTGTTGTGAGTATTAAATGAGATATGGGTGTGAACAAGCTTGACTAACTATAAAGTGCTGCATGGATGTCAGTAGTTGTTTTCTTATGTACTACCTTGACCTCAGTCAGTGAGGAGGGGATACCCTTCGCAAGTCCAATGAGAACTGAACAATAAGTTACAACGGGCAAGAAGAAAGGGCTTTCCAATCAACTCTACTTCTATGAGAAAAAATAAGTCAAACCTGTCCTTACCTTCCAACCTTTTGTTACATGTGAAAAGCGAAAACTATGCTTCAAAGCACACCCCTCCAATTTCAGAGTGAATCATGTCGCTAATCACCAATAGCAAAATCAATCTCAAAAGGTGGAATGCTTGGTTATTTTTTTCAACATTTGAAAGATGGAGCACTTAATTATACATTCTGTAATTATGATTCTCACAAAAGGCACATGAGGAATGTTAATGGTGGCTGCATGCCTTGTGGAAAGGGACCAAACAGCATATTTGACATTCAAGGGTCATCCCGTGGAAGGGGTTCACTAACTACAGCTTTGTTCAACTACAAAGAAGTTCTAAAGGCAGCTCCCATCAGTGCAGTGATGGTGGAGGAGGAAGGCAAGGTTCTTATTAGGGCTGGCCAAGGTCATCACCTAGGGAGTATACTGCTTAATTATATCAGTTTTGTGGAACTGTTGGTCATCTCCTGAGATGGAGATCAGGGAGTATATTGAGATGATGTTTTTAGTATTGACATATTGGATGTCCTCAGATGTCATGGAGCTTGACTGCCACTTTGTATTGTTCATTTCTGCTAGAGTTAAACATTCCTCCCAGAGCTGGTTCCCTTGGGTAGTAAGCCATTACCAAGAGCATTTCAAGTTCAAAGGACTACAGATCACGTTGGAGAGAATCAGGACAAAGACACCTGCTCTCTAGGCCTAAGAGAAAATACTAGGGATGTAACCACTGCTGTAACCAGTTTGTTCAGTAGATGCCTGGACAGACCTCACCCCTCATGAAGATAAGTTGATTTTCTGTGCAAACTGCAAAATATAACTTACATTTCAATATGGTGGGCTCTGCCTGCTCACAGAAGCAGAGGAAGGACTGGGCAGATTGTTAGCAAAAGTGACCCCAAATATATTCCCCTCTCTGAATCCACACCTGTTTGCAAGATCATTTTTCAGTCCTCTCATCAAACTTCTATTTCTTAATCTTTTGAGTTTGAGCTGGCATCATGACTTGTTTGGGCCAAGAGAATGCAGTGAAGTGACACTGTGCCAGTTTCAATCCCATGTCTTAAGAAACATTGCACTCTTTTTCTTGAGACCCACCAAGCTACCATGTGAGCCAAGCCTGCTGGATAATGAGAGACCCATGGCCTGGTCACCTCCCACTGCCTCAGCCAACAGCCAGCCAAACCTCAAAAGCAGAGCCTCCCAGCAGACCAGCAGCTGACCACAGACATGTATGAGTCCAGCTTCACCCATCCAATCTGCAGAACTGTGAGCTAAGCAGATGGTGGTTGTTTTAAACCACACGATTTCACTGTGGTTTGTTGTACCCACAAAAGCTCCATAGAGGGATGTGCCTCATACATAGTCCATTCTGGTGGCAAATCTCTGGGCAAGGTAATGACAAAGAAACAGAAAGTGGATGGCTTCTGAGGGATGAGTGCAAATACGAGTCAAAGGTCAATTCTAGAAAGAGATTTCACATCAGAGCAGTCGATAGAGCCTCACCCCTGTAAGGAGACTTGGCCCGCCGACCTCGGTGAGTTGCTCTGCATCTCTGGAAATAACCCCAACTCTGGCTCTAACCCACCATTCCTTGGGCTCAATTTCCCTGTTTCTATGGCCAAGCTTTCCTCCTAACCTCAGTTCCTACCATGTACCTGCCCCCATTTATCTTGATCATCCGATGAGCTCAGCTTGATTCTCTTGCTCCTCCCTCAACTTTCCTTCCCTCTCCTTTCTGGCTTCTGTCCACACCACTAGACAGGAACTGCTCACCTCAAGGTCACTAATGGCCTCCTAAGTCCCCTGTTTAATGGCTTCATCTCCATTTTCCTTATTCAACATCACTGTAGTACTTGACCTTGTTCTCTGTGATCTCCTTTTAAGAGAGCTTACTTAGGAAAGTTTCCAAAGAACCTTACTTTAAAGAGTCCTTTCATTCAGGAAAGTCTCAAGGCTTGAGCATGATTATGTGAGCATTATTTCCCAGCAATAGCAGTACTTCTGACTCCAAAGATCTGGCTGCAACATAAAAACGATGGTAAGATATAATCAGTGTGATTCTTCATGTTCTTAGCATGTGCCAAGACAAATCTAATTTTGTTTTTAAAAGAAGCATCATTACATCTGAAATGATAGAAGGTCGACTCAAGAGAATGCTAGACTGGGATTCAGGAGTTCGGAACTGTGTCCCAGTTCTGCCACTTAGCAGCAGTCCGTCTTTGTAAGCTACTTAACATCCTTTAACCATAATCTGTCATCCATGAAATGGAAGCTATTGCCAGACTGTGAACTCCTTGAGGGTAGAGGTTTTTTATACTTCTTGGAACCTACAAAGCCTAGCACAATGCCTATAACATATCGGTGGTCAATAAATATTTAAATATGTACTGACTGAATTTTGAAAAAAATGAATTAAAGATCTGCAGTTTATATACCTAAAGTCATAAACCCTAACAGTATCACCACATCCCTAAATGTCAAACTCTCATTATGATTTTATCTCCCCAGAAATTTTTGATGGTCATATAAACACACTTTCCCCTGGACTGTGGAACAAAAGATGAGCTAAGCCATTGTTCCTCAAACTGTGAGCAACAGAATCATCCAAAGAACTTGTTTTTAAAAAGTCACTCTCTTAGAATTAGATTTAGAAACATTAAGTTGGGGCCTAGGAGTCTTTTTTTAAATCAAGCTCTCCAAGGGACCTTAAAGCAGATAGTCTTTTGTCACAATTTAAAAAATGTTACCTTTATCCTTCAAAAGCTTACATTTCATCCACAACCTTTTCTCCCACCTGCCCTGCTAAAGGGCTCATGGATGCCATCTATATTCTGAGTGTTTTGCATATTTAACTATCTCAGACCAAACTCAAGACTTCATATGCATTTAACTGCACTACTGCACAGAGAGAAATGGGTTTCTGGCCTCCACAGGTGGCTGGGTTCTGCTCCAAAACAGTAATTCAGAGCTGATGGAGACAACTTGGTGAGACAGGCTCAGTCACCTAAGAAGTTATGAGTCAGAACACCTTTTCCAATCTTGAAAGTGATTAGCAAAGAAGATCAGAGTCTTTGAAACATTGTTTTCCTCCATAACAAAGAGATGAGCATGCATCTATTTAAGACCGTTGTTATAGAAACTACCTATTTTAAGTGAATAATGGAAAAACACCACATACTCCATTGAAATGAACAAGCTCTTATTTGAACTTGGGAGGCCTTATTTGTTCTAAATGCACATCTTGGCTGATTGAACATTCAGACGTGTTTGTCTCTAACCATAGAGACTTTGAGCCATGGCCCCTCTGGCGCTCTCCCCTTCCCTCTAATGCAGACCTTAGGGCTCCAGGATATCCCAAACCCTTTATTTCATAGACCCTGTTCAAATGAAAGAGAGATTGAGTTGACCACCTTCTTTTCCTACAGCAAATGAGTTTTTAAATACAAAAAATATAAACCCGTTGCAAATTGCATCATCTGGGTAAAAATAATCATGGACCTCCTACTTTGACCTCATCATGTAAAGAAAAAAACCTTGAGCCAGGATGCAGGTACGTGAAATGGCTTAAGGCAAAATTTTTAATGAGATCTCCTATCTGAGTAGGACCATTCTCCTTATGCTCACCTTCTCTTCCTCTTACCCCACCCTAGTATCTAGAAGAACTTTTCTTGGAGAAGACACTTTAGATTGGGCTACTTCTATCCCAGGTATCCGCAGCTAACTTTTTCTTAAAGACCCAGAGAATAAATATTTTAGGCATAACCACTCAACTCTGACAGTGTAGCAGGAAAACAGCCATAGACAATATGAAAGAATTGAGCATGTCTGTGTTCCAATAAAAGTTTATTTACTAAAACACTTGGCAAGCTGCATTTGGCCCATGGGCCACAGTGTGCCGAACCTTGCTTTAGTAGATGCTGTTGTGTGTTGCCTGCACTGTCCCCTCTGGGACTAAAGTACTCACAGTTCTTGATGCTAAGAATGTGGAGGTTGAAAGTGCTCTGCTGAGTCTCTGTATGGAGACTTCTCTCAGCTGAAGAAAGCGGCCTTACTTAAGGTATTCTGTCTTCTCAGAAGCCACCCATATCTAGTGGTTGATTATGGGGAGTTTAAAGGCCTAGTCTACTTGGCCCAATCCAGGACCACTACAAAGTTCCTGCTCTAGCACCCCCTGCAGGATTGACCGAAGCCTTTTGCTGTGATTGTATTGTAGTTCAACTTCTCTCCCTTCTCAATCTTGTCTCCTTCACTACCCCACAGGGGTGATTCTGAGAACACAGTCCAATAAACTTTCTTCATTAAAGTCTCCAACTCAGTCTACTTTCCATGGAACCTAGCCTAAGACAAGTCCTCTCTCTCTCTCTCTCTCTCTCTGGCCACACTGTCCTTTAACTCTGGCCCACACTGATGGGCTGACATACCTCCTGGCTGGCTCCTGTCATGCTATGCAAACTACTGTATATATGGCAGGCCAACAGAACTTCTAGGTGCTGTTCCTTCTGGAATACATTTTCTTCACTCTGCTCAGGCCACTGCCACTAGCATAGTGCCATCATCATTGCCCAGTCAGGACAGCTGCTCATGTGAGTCCCAAACCGTGCCTGCATAAAATGCAGATTCAGGGCCTCACACCTAGATCCTGTATTATAGTAGATCTGGGAGGGGGCCTAGGAATCTATATATACTTAACAAGCATTGACAAGCACCACAGGTAATTCTGAAATTGGTGGTTTATGGACCACTCATTGAGAAACTGCATTATGCTTTACTTACACATAGTAGCTACATCACAACACCAATTCAAGAGACATTTCTAAGCACCTATTGTGCTTAAAGAGTTATAATCCAAAACATACTACTATATATGTACAGGATATGCAAATAAAAAACTAAGGACAACTAACTAATTAACTATATATATTTTTTTATGAAAGTACACATTGAACTCCAAAAGTATATCTTCCCTGAGGGTAAGAGATATTTATGATGCATAACTGAGATAAAAACAGGGTTAGAATGATTGAATTTGGGAAGAGGTTACAAACTCAAATAGGAATACCAGACAATAGAAGAGGTAAAGGCATTATAGAGCTAGATGTAAGACAATAGGGAATGCTAGGGTCTCTCTGAAGGGGAGACCTGAATCTCACATCCACCACTTGTGAAATGGTAGACTGGGGAAACATCGTTGCCAGATCATCTTATTTTTTAAATAGTAATCTAAACCTGGATACCTGTGATATAAAATCTACAGGTTTTCAAATGTTGGCTCATATTTACTTTTTCTTAAGTCCATGAATCCAATCAGGCCCTCAGAACATCAGCACAAGCCGAAGTCTTCTGAGAGTAGAAAATAGAGTAATTGTTCTATTTGTGAATAAGAAATATTCCAGGGTTCCCAAGGAGAACAGTCAGAGGAGTCCCAGGGGCCATCTGAGTGTAAAAACATTGCAGATGTTATTTAATGAAACAGAAGGGACCAGAAACAGAGGTTTATAAGGAGAATCAGAGGTCTAACCATATGTAAAGAGTCCTGGGAAGAACGTTCAATGAGGAGTGGAAGGGAGGTGTGACTAGAGACAAAAATTTGTGTCATTCCTGGGGAGGAGAAAGGCTTGCCCCAAAGTAGAGAAAATACCTTCCTGAACAGAGGTTGACTCCAGGAGAGACGGAATAGGAGCTCAATCCCCAGATCCCAGGAGCTGAGCAGGACAGAAGTTACTGCAGGAACTGAGGTCAAAGTCAAGTGATCTAATGCCAGTGGGTAGGATCAGTGCCCAGGTTCAAGGTTACAGAGGCATCACATAGTCATTTGTTTTCAACTATGGTTTCAACTCAAATTGACAAGTCAAGGGCCTATTTCAATAACTCTTTTTTTGTTTGTTTTTTTACTTGTTTTAGTCGTGATTTTATTTTAGAAGATAAAAGTAAGAACTGACATCAGAACTTGCATATTTGAATGAAAATAAAAAGATTGAATAATTTTTTTGAACGTATCTCATCTCCTAATGGTGAATATAGCTCTTAATTTAGAGGCAGGAAAGGAAAGAGACCCAGATATTAGATATACCTTCACCACCAGCCAACTTAGTACAAAGTCTGTGTCCCATCTTCCTGGCTTCTGCATCCTAAAAATAAGGTATTGAAAGGGATCATCCCTCAGGTTCCTTTCAGCATGAGCAGTGGCCATCTAGATCTAAATATCTAGGCAGTGTTTGCTTACAAGTAACAGAAAACATAACCGAAAGTGGCTTAACCAAAAAGGGAATTTATTAAATTTTACATAATTAAAAATCTATGAGGAAATCATGTGTGGATTGATCAAAGTTCCAATGATGTCCTCAGAAATCATTTTCCTTCTTTATTTCTTGGCTCTGCCTTCTAGGTATTGAACTCATGCTTAGCATTTGCATGAGAGCAACATGGCTGCAACAGCACGAAAAGATACATTGACCTCTATTCAAATCCAGTGAAAAAAACACTTACCTCTATCCCATATGTCTCAGTGAAAGTCTAAAGATATCTCATTGGCTTAATAATGAGCCTGTGGCCCAATTAAAACTCATCTTGATAGCCAAAGGCATGTAATGATTTGATTAGCTTAGGTAATGTGAAGCTGGATAACACTAAAGTTGGAGAATGGAATCTTATGAAAAAAGAAGAAGGAGAAGGAGGAGAAGGAGGAGAAGGAGGAGAAGGAGGAGAAGGAGGAGAAGGAGGAGAAGGAGGAGAAGGAGGAGAAGGAGGAGAAGAAGGAGAAGGAGGAGAAGGAGAAGAAGAAGAAGAAGGAGGAGGAGGAGGAGGAGGAGGAGGAGGAGGAGGAGGAGGAGGAGGAGGAGGAGGAGGAGGAGAAGAAGAAGAAGAAGAAGAAGAAGAAGAAGAAGAAGAAGAAGAAGAAGAAGAAGAAGAAGAAGAAGAAGAAGAAGGAAGAAGAAGACGACAACGACGACGACGACGGATTGTCCAAACAGCTGGTAGTAAAAGTGAGACAGACAGTGGATGCCCTAAAGAAGGCAAACAAAATCTGACCTTATGACTTTATTAAACACAATATATGGTATTCATAGACTGTCTTTTTAAATGCATTCCTTCTAATAGGTTCATAAGGTCACACAAGATATTACTCTCATAAAAATGCAATAGAAGAAGCAATGATAACTTTGTGTTGTTTGGATCATTTCTAAAGTCTTTAACAAACTAGTCAAATGACATTTTTGTTTGTTTGATTTTATTGGAAAGCCTCTCTGTTTTAGTTACTGAAAGCAAAAACTAATCCAGAGAAAATGTAACCCAGGCTACTGCTTTGAGTTCTTTTAGGAGAAAGTTACCACATTTTTTTAAATTGGAATTGTTAACTGTGATTTTTCTCTGTGGAAGTGGCTTTGTAGACCTCAAGAAGACCAGCTGATAAGCATGAGCCCAATTCTGCTCATTAGGCATCAAAATGAGAAGATACAAAAGGCACATAAGGTCTGGGGAGAAAATCAGACAGAAAATTGTCTAATTAGATTTCACAGAGTTCAGGAGAGCCAATAGGGTAGAATTTAAGATAGAGATTTATAAATTAGCAGCCAGAATTCTTGACTTGCATTTTCATACTTCCATAGTGTCTGGAGAAGCTGCTTGCTGTGGAACTCAGGGACGAAGGCGCCTAAGCCTTATTTGCCTTTGCGAGCCTGAAAATGAATCCATTGGTGCCCAAAGACAGAAAAATGCAGCCACATGCTGGCAACAGTCAAATATCCTCCCTTGATTTTGGCTGTTTCTTTAGAAAAGTTTTGTGTTACCTAATAGGTGATCTGGCAAAGTTGGCAATTAAGTGGATCAGGAACAGCAGGAATGAGTTCTTGTGTAACTCTATTTCCACTTGCTTAAACAACACTACCTGCAGTTATTCTATAAGAAATAGTGGTGACACAAAACTTAGGAGATTCATAAAAGGGAAAAAATCTGGGCCATGTTCTAAGGTAGCATTATTAAAGTTTCAAACACACAGAAATGTGGGAAGGCTATTATGCAGATGGTGTGAGTCTCATTAGTGTGAACTTGAATTCCTAGTTAATCCCTACTGACCTACCACAGTGCTAAATATGCTGACTACCCTTCTAATGTACAAGTAATACACGAGTGTCTTATTGTCTTGTGATGATTATCTTGCAAATTCTACTTGCCTTTTTGCAGTTAATTAAGTTGTAATGTTTAATTTGCTCCAATTTATTTTGCTACTGAATTTTTTTCCAGTATGTCTGTAGAAAATTCAAAAGTAAATGTCAAGCATCTGCAAAATATGGCAAAATTATTATGGATACAGCTTAACTCATAAGAGCATCACAAGTTATTTTTTTGTCCTGTCTATGAAAAAGGAAAAGACAGAGAAAGATGACATAAGCCCAGAATTTGCAAATTCAACACTTCATACCACAAGTTCATGAGTAAGATGTGCAGAGGGGAATTTGCAGAAAAAGTCACTTTCTTTAAATGTGTTCTGTTTGGCTTAAAGCACTGTGGTGTGTTCGTTGTAAAAGATCATTGCCCAAAGCAAATGTCAGCAAACTGTGGCTCATGGGCCAAGTTTACCCCATCACTTATGTTTGTGAGTAAAATTTTATTGGAACCCAAATATATTCATTCATTCAAGTATTATCTATGGCTGCCTTCACATTGCAATGATGGAAATGAGCGGTTTGATACAAAATGTATGGCCTGCAAAGACTGAAATATTTACTTGTGGCTCTGGAAAAAAAGAAAATGGCTTTCCAACTCCTGTCCCAAAGGCTAGAAGCAAATGGCCTCCTTGGTCTCTTTATCTTGTCATCTGGGTTTCATCAGGCTAATGGCAAGAGCAGACAAAGAAATAGAAACCCTAGAACATGTGCGCCCAGGAGGGAAATGGGTCATTTCTCCTTAAGACCTCTTGCAGAGCAACCCAGGGTCACCCACCCCAGGCTTTCTCAAGGCAGGAGGCTCCTCCCAGTGAGGTGGCAGCTCCAAGCAGCCCTTGTAACAAAAAAGGATTCACTAGAAAAACTTAGAATGAAACATACCTCAGTGAATTAGTGGGTGTGGTAATTAGATGACTTTATTGTCACACCTCGTATTTCTATTCTTACTTCCTTAAAGCTAGGTGTCATCCCTACTACAGACAGATCATGTATTTTCTCCATTTCATGCTGTCTTTATATCCATTTCCCAAAAAACAAATATTTGCTATAGATATATTAATAGCTCTGTGCATGAAAATATGGAGCAATCTCAAAAAATTCACCTTTCCCCTCTCCATACCCCAAACTAGTCTTCCTAACGCCATGACCCAATAACCATGTGGCTGTAACTCATCATATTATCTATTAATTCATATCGGGGTGAACTTCTGTGTGTGTGTGTGTTGCATTAGGGGAAAGGGGGCAGGAGAAAGTTAATTACCCTCCCCCTAAAGGCCAACTCTGGTTATCTCTCCACCTGCCTTGGTATCATAAATAAAGGTCCAGTGGGAAATGCCATTCATTCTATGGTCATATTAAAGATGCACATAGAAGATTAAGGTCTCTAAGAAACAAAGCAATAAAGAAATTGTTTAATTTTGTTTAACCAAGTATATTAGCCAGCTATTGCCACAACAGTGCTGCATAACAAACAACCCCCCAAATTCCTTGGCTTACAGCAACCATTTATTCTAACACTCACAAGTCTTTAGGTTGACAATAATTTGGCTGAGCTAGGTTAGGCTCAGTTGGGCACATCTGCTTCAGGCTGAAGAAGGTTGGCTGGACTTGGCTTTGGGCTTTGGGTTGGAGTCATGTCAGCTTCTGGAGTATTCATTCTGGGACCCAGACTGAAGATGCTGCAGCCACCCAAGGGAAGCTCTTGCACAAACATATTTCAAGCCTCTGCTCATGTCAGGCCTGCCAATATCCCACTGGCCAAAGAAAGACACCTAGTCAAGGGACAGAGAAGTACATCCCACCCATTCAGAGGCTGTGGCTTGAGCATAAGTGTGTAATTCTACTGCCTTCTGACAATTCATTAGCTTTCTGACATTCCTTTCATCTTACTCTGACCCCACCAATATTTCAACTACCATCCCAGCAGTTTCCAACATTTTTTTGACCACAGGACTCTCTTCTGACTTATATCTACCAAATTAGTTCCATGGAATACACTTCATGCTAATCTATACACAATTGACTATACATGTAACTATAGAATGAGGCTTGATTTTCAAACACAGTAAGCATGAGACTCTTTCCACTGTGAGAAAGACAAAAAGGAAAGCATTTCTAAGACTCCATCACATGCTTTATCTACACAATGTTACCAGAAAGAATCTGCAATTGCAAGACTAGTCACACAGAATTTGAAAATTTTTCCAAGACTATGCCAGGAAATGACACAAATCCTTTGCAGAGTATGTGTCCTCCTTTTGGATTTGCAAAGGCATGTCTTTGCCTCTTGCTGCTGTCATCAGGCAGTCAGTGCTGACTCATTATAGTAGGTTACTTCAGTAATTGTCCAACTCTCCTTGTCAGCAGGAGTCTCAGGAACTTGGCCTGGGAGCCTGAGCTGGTTTGTAAGTGGGAGATGTCAGCTTCTCTATCATCTGTTGGTTCTCAATTTCAAAGGGATCTAAGAGGAAGCATCTGGGGTGAAATGAATTGAGAGGCAAGCAGACAATCCATGGTATCAACTGAATTAGTTGATTAAATAGGCAGAAAACAAGACTAGGTACAAAACAGACATCTAGGGCAGAGTAGCCAGGTCCAAGACAAAGGAGAGGAGGTATTACCTATATAGCTCTGTAGATCCTAAGGGCCTTGACATTGCTGGTGAGTGAAAAGAATCTGGGTCATTCGGGCAAGTTGTAAGCAGCCAGGTGGAACTTGTGGACACCACCAATTAGACTTTGCAATCACCATATATTTAATATAAGGGGTTTATTTTAGACTGGTATATTCTAAAACATGCTCTGGAGAACACGAGTCTTTCATTAGGCTAATGGATATGACATGAAACAGAGTTCCACAGATAAATGAGGTTTAGGAACCCCCATTAGCTTATCTCAGAAGGATTCCTTTGCGAGACTTTGCAGCAGGACTTTATAATGATAATGGTTATTGTAAGTCTCCAGGAAGAATACATAGTTTACGGCATTTGCAAACTAATTATGAAGCCCACCTACTTAGAGCACTTTGGCAAAGCACTTTAGGAAGCATGAATATAGTGACACAAATCAATTAAATTTTCTTTCTACTTACAAACTACACAGCATCAAAGTAAAGTAATAAAAGAAAAACTTAAGTATAAAAAATTATATTGTCACCAACTTAACTGTTTTACTCAGTTCATCTTTATTTCTTTTTTTCAAAATCTATAAGGAATAATATTTTAACATGTTTAAGTAACTTTCTCTTCTGCATTTCCTCATACTGAAATTCCCATAGTCTATCAGAAACATCTTTTTCCCTTGAGAAGGTTAATAATTATTATAACAGGAGTGCAAAATAAAAAAACAAAACTGAGCTTCAGAATTCCAAAATAGAATTTTGCAGCAACTTAACAGTCTGTAAAAGCAAGCTTTTTCAAGAGAAAAAGGATTTCTTAAATCTCTTTAACTTCTAATAGGTTGCTAAGGGCTAAGCCTAAGTAAGCTAGATCATGTAGTTTATTCTACACCTGTGCTTCTCAAACCTTAGTGTTCACATAAGTCACCCAGAGATCTTGTTAAAAATGCAGATTCAGAACCATTAGGTCGGAGTGGGGCCTGAGATTCTGCATTTTTAACAAGCTCCCAGATGATATCAATGCTGCAGGTCCATGCACCATACACTGAGTGACAATACACCACAGGGAGGCTACTCCTTGCACATTTAATGGCTCACCACGAGGCTTGCTGCTCTAAGGTAGAAAAAAGAAGATATAAAAGCCAAATTTTTTTCCTTACAACCTGAGGGACAGTGGAAGGAACAAAGGAGGCAAAAGAAGGTAAAATGTATCTCAGTCCCCCCTACTTGGACTAGAGTCCCAGAGACTAGAAGTTTATTAGAAAGAGAATTTCCAGAAAGGAAAGAACTTCTGTCCAGCTTGTGATTTCCAATGCTGGAATGAAAATAGCCAACGTGGACACCCTATCTCAAACAAAACCTGATGATGAGACACGATTAGATAGAGGATAGTTCTCTATAACTCTCCAAAGCTGCCCTTGGTCCCATAGATGATACCTGAAGGTCCCCAAAGCCCCTGAGAGTCAGCCTGCGGAGTTTCACAGAAGCAATCCTAATAAGGAGTCCCAAACTTCTGGGGTACCCACAGCACAGCAAGAACCAGGGTAAGGGCTAAGTAAACTCAGAAATCTGATGCAATGAGCAAGGCCAGACTATTGGGGCTCAGCAGCAGACATCATCTGAATACCCTTCTGTTGACCTTGGATTCTCCATGCCAGGGAGCACCCTGATTCAGTCCTTCTGCCACAGAGATCGGAGCTCCTCCAGAAAACAATACAATGCAAGAATCCCATGCCCACCCCACCAGCCAAGGTCACACAAATCACAACCACCAATATACCTGTCACAACTTTGAAGAGGCACAATGAGTGGGGACAGGAAGAGAATTTATATTTAAAAAAATCATAAATTTATAGAAATGATTAAATTACCAGATTGAACTAAAATTATTCCATTGAACTGAACATTAGGATCTGCCTGGGTGGATCAGATTATTTAATTAGTAAATAAACTATATACTCTGCACGTAGTGTGCAGTCCCTGCTACAAACATAAGCAACTCTACTCTGTTAATATGGCCTGAACTTAACTAAAGCTGGGTTCCACTGTGATTTCAGATTTGGTAATTATTCTTAACAACTCAGCCATTTAGAGGTAGTAAATGCCAACAAGTAGTTGTTTTTTTCTGTTATCCTTCCTTCCATATGGAACTTCAGACAGCTGGCCCTAACTTTAGCCCTTTTTTCTTCCTCAAATAATTTTTTATGGATACCCTGACACCCTGAGGAATATCCTAGAAGGAAATACCTTCCCATCCCAGCATCTTTGGGATACTCAAATGGGAAGTGATTTGACCTATCAAAAGGACGCACCAATACTCCTCCCAAACCAACAGCAGACATAGAACACTAAACAATGATTACTGCAAGACACACACACACACACACACACACACACACACACACACACACACGCACCAGTTTCCCAGATCCTGCAGTTACAGCAATGTCTCTTAGCCCAAGAGCACCACAGGAGGCAGAACGAGGGATGTCTCAGGATCTCTGTGATATTTCCCTTGGTGGTGAGTCATATGTCCTTTCCTACTTTACCCCCAACCCCATCCCATTCCAGTGAGAATCACTGCCACAGAGAGCCACTGTTACTTATGGGAAAATGTTTTGTCTTTCAAGTTGCTCAGACCAAAAAATATACATATAAATAAAGTTGGAATACTCTACATTGGAGAAACAAGACCTGCTGTGCCAATAATCCAAATACAGGCTAGTGCTTTATAGAATATATTAGAGGGACATGAAGCCCTTTATAAAAATTAATGAAAAGGAGATAGTATTTTTATACAAGTATGTAAACAAAGACAAAAAAATCTATCGGTGATTAGTAATAAAAAGCAAGAATCTAACATCTCAGGAGAGGTGGGATGTACAAAGATCACTTATGCAACTACATCATAATTGCCATCTGAACCACAATTGTAAGGGATAATCACCAGCCGTTTATGGGTGGAAGACCCTTGTGTTTTTTTTATTTTGCAAGTGCATTGTTAACTGTACCTAGTTCTCAGTACAGAATATGGTTTCAGGAATTCTCAATACAATCTTTTATCATTTTATACAATTCTGGGTATAATCTTACATATCCAGACATGTACTGAACAGATCTACCTTTTCAGAGTCAAGATCATAGTGCCCCAACTAAAAGAAATCAGGCAGCATCTACTCCCTACCCAGCTCTCCTTGTGGCCTACCTGTGTCACATGTATATGCATCAAAGTTTATTTCCTCTAAGAAAATGATGCACCCCTGTTGCTTGAAGAAGCTAGACTTTATTCCTTCAGAACATGTTGGAAACCATCAAACAAAACAAAGTTTAAGCAAGGTCAAACAAGTGTCTTTATGCCCCAGCCCACCGCCAGGCATCCTCATATAAGCAGGTGGCCTCCTCACAGGCCTGCAAACAGACAGAGCTTTTCTCCTTTGGCTCATTAAGTGTCCTACTTGTCTTTGTACATTGTACTGGTCCATTAAGGCTCAGATCAAATTCCATGTCCTTAAAGAAGCCTTCCGTGGCCACTCAAACCTTCATTGATCTCTCTCTTCACTGAAGCTTCTTAAACAAGTATTGATTATACCGTAAATTGCAATATTTAATCATGTCCTGTCTTGTATTCCTTAAGGTTTTTTTTTTTTTTTTTTTTTTAACACTAGTGCATTTTCCAACCAGAATTTGAAGATCTCACTACAAAAGGATTTCTCAAATAAGGGGTTAGTTTCCAGGTTTTTTAACGATCTGGTTATGAGATGTTTTTCATCAAGAGCCCTATTGTTTTCTGATTGTACCAGGGCAGTGGCCCCTAAAATACTGTGAGTCAGTATAACTGCCTCAGAAGAAGCTGATATTCCCTGACAGCACATTAGCTTCCAGATGGTCCCACCACCTCACTGTGACACAGTCACCCAGCACTCACCCTACTCCTGACTCACCCAGCTTGCATTTCTGACTTTAGCTCCTTGCTTTGCCCACCAGCTTGGGCTTTGCCTTTTTTCATGAGAAGTAAATGCCCGTGCTTCAAACCCAGCCCTCCTTGTTTAGGGCTAAGCTTCAGCCTTTCAGGTTTAGAAGGGTCTTTAATAGACACACTTGGGGTAGCCAGCTTTTGGCTGCTATTCTAACATCTTCCTAAGTAATAACCTTGGTTCATCTGGCCTCTATGGGCCACTCGGCAGCTCTCTGCTGTCCCCTCCTGGCAATTTGTGGCATTATAGCAGATCTTTCAAGGAATTCAGCCAGTTGCCTTAACGCTTTAAATTCTAGTAAAACCCTGTGGATTTGGCATGCCTGGTGACAAATGGTCATTTAATATCTAACACATGAGAGAGCTTTTTTTAAAGTTTAACTACTGTTTATTTAGCACTTAATTGCCTAGCTCACATTTAGTCACTCATAATCAGCTAGCCCTGCCTTTATTAGATACTAATGTCAAAAAGCCAGCCATCTCTACCATACTGTGTGTGTGTGTGTGTCTGTGTGTGTGTAAAGAAAATGAGAAATGTTACTATATGTGGGGCACTAAAATTTTAGGTAAGTCATTATACTGCTGTCTTTTTCTGATTCTCAAAGATTCATTCATCTATGTAAGAACTGCCTGGTAAGCTTGTTAAAATTAAAAATTTCTGATATCACCCTTAGAGACTTTTCCAGGTGAGGCCTAAAGATCTATTTTTGTAACTAGCACCAAGCAATTCCAATTCAAATAGTCCATGAAAAACACTAGTCTACTAGTTATCTTCTATTGCTATTTATTCAATTTCTTGATTCTGTCAAGACCACACACTCTAAGATTTAGAAATAGAGTGCCAGCCTAACAAGGACCCAGGGAAAAACAAGCTTCAGTGAATAAGCATCTTTTATAAGCACAATCATCATATTTCTCTACTTGCTGTGTGATTACTGCAGTGTTCAAAATGTGCCTAACACTAGCACCTGATGTAAGAGTGAGTGTGGTAATTTAATAACCCTTGTTCATAATTTATCACCCTGGACTTGCAGCACACAGAGATGATATATACCAAGTCAGCACATATTCTAGCACCCAGGAGATAAATAACTGGTATTTAGCATGCATCATCATATCCTACCTTAGGCCTGAAGACAAAAACTAGGAGTGTTTTTTTTTTTTTTTTAACTTGTTATTTGCTCACTCAAATGAAGAGTTATCAGACTAACTGGGCTTCCTAATCTTGTTAGAGCAAACACCAAAGAGAAAGATCCTTCCGCCACCTTCCACAGCTGCTGAAAATGACACTTCATTGCATTTCCAGTGGAGTCCTTGGAAGCAATGCTTCTCCAACTTTAACGTGTGTTTGCATCACAAGGGCTCTTATTAAAATGCAGGTACTGATTCAGCAGGTCTAGGTGGAACCTGCGTCTGAATTTTCAACCAGTTCTTAGGTGATTCCGATGCCTCTAGGCCACAGACTATGTAGCAAGGCTTTCTTTAGGGTTCTTCTCTGGAGGCAAGCTGTCTGCCTTGTGTTAAAAGAGAAAACCGCAGGCCCAAAATGGTATCACTCAACGCTGAAAGCCCACGATATCAAATCTAGATTCGATACCTGGTCTAATTGTAATATTAATCTCTCCCAGAAACATAATCTTAATCAGCCAGTGTAGAATTTTCTGGTCAACACCGACGAGGTAATCTGTCATGTGGGCCCACTCCATTCTCCCCAGCCCCACAAAGAAAAGGTAATCCAAGAGAAAAAAAATCCCTTGCCATTCCCTTCACCCCAAAAGGAGATGTCCTAGTATAAAAATAATCCTTTCTTTTCTTTTGTTAATAACTCCCTCACCCCACCCTTCTGCCTATGAAAACTTTCCATTTTGTACAACCCCTCACAGGACCAGTCTACTTGCTAGATGGAATGCTACCCAATTCATAATTTAATTAATAAAGCCAATTAGTCTTCAAATTTACTCAGTCGAGTTTTGTTTTTTAATACTTGTAATCCTGGTGTTCTTACTTACTAACTCTGTGACCTTGGCTAAGTTGAACTTTGAGACTTAGATTTTTCTATGTGTAAAACAGTACCTCCTTCAAAGGGTTATTGTGAGAATTAAGGGAGGAATGCCTGTAAAACAGCTGGCATGTGAAAACCTTCCAATAAATGTTTGTCATTTTTGCTGCATGACCACACAACTTCATGGAACACCTGTGGTAGATTGTAATCACAGTTTTTAGACATTTTTCTCATCCTTCCTGGATCACCTTCCACCCTGCACCTATATTCTTCATTGCTCACAAACTATCTCCAGTTATTGATTCAACAGAAGAAGAAGGTAAGGTGAAGAGGGAAAGCTTTAAAGGTACTACACTGATGGTTTTGAAGATGGAGAAAGGAACCATGAGCCAAAGGATGTGGCTCTAGAAGCTGGAAAAGACAAGGAGACAGATTTTCCCCTAAAGTCTCCAAAAAGAACATGGCCCTGCCAGCACCTTACCATTAGCCCAAGGAAACTGATTTTAGACTTCTGGCCTCCAGAGCTGTGAGAGAATAATATAAATTATTATTTGACTGACTCCTCACTGTATTTTTCCTATTAGGGCCCCACCAAGATCATTTCCTTTTTACTCACCCCTCTAGAATCCAAAATTCCCTAAGGACAATGATCCAATCTAACTGCCTGGCACATAATAGTGTAGTCGAGCCCTTTGTAATTTTAATGCCCCTAGCAACTTTGGCAGCTAGCCTTATGGATTTTGGCCGTGTACCCAGAAGAACCAAGCGGCACTCAGCAAACTAAAAATCAAAGGAGGTTTATTTACACTGGTGGGCTCAGAGGAGTCACTCTCCAGAGTCTGAGCCCCAAACAAAGGCAGGCAGATAGATTTATACGTTGATTACTTCCGCATACTTGGTGGTCTTTTGTTTTGCCAGAGCGGGAAAGGTAGGGTTCCAGGGAGAGAGGTTGGAAAAATTCCTCCAGGACAGAGTAGCCACCTTAGATTTCTTTATGTTTCCCATATCACTAGAATTAAATAATTTAACTCTTAATTAGGCCTTTGTTCACATGTTAACTGTTCTTGCTCAACTCCTTTTGTTCTCACAGTATAATTTTGTGTATTGTTATAATTTTGTGTATAATTTTGTATAATGATGTACTGTTTCTTTGTCAAGCAGGAGACAATAACTTCAGGGTCTCAAGGAGAATTTACGAGTTTGGTTTGTAGGAGGGAAGAATGTCTCCAAGGTAGCTATGACCAGCTCCTGGTGCCTAGGAGTCTGATGTGAAGAAGCATCATCTATCACTAAAAAAACAGACTTCTCTCTCAGTTCCCTGGAGTTCCCCCTCCCCTCCTTTCCTTTAAAAGTCCTTTGCTTGAACCAAAACTTTGGAGACGATCTTTAGGCATTTCTCTGCCATCTTCCCAGACTGCTGGCTTCCTGAATAAAGCAAGCTTTCCTCTCCACTCAACACCTGTCTCTAGAGTATTGGCTTTCAAGCGGTAAGCAGCCAAACTTGGGGAATTTTTGGTAACCGTAGGTGTTCAATAGACATTTGCTGAATGAATGAACTATAGCTATCTCTTCATCATTCCCTCTCTTCAAGACTGGAGTACAGTCTTCTGAGTTCAACATTTATTTTTGTTTACTCAAAGCTCTACATGAGAAATGCAACTTAATTCTGAAAGGTGAATATAGGCAAAACCACTTCCAGTTAGCTACTAACAAAACAACATGAAGGAAAGGTGAGGTTTTGCTCTTCAAAGCAGCAGGTCATTATTGGCACAGGAGAAGGAGTGAACATTTGTTGATCCCAGATGAGGACACTAAATCTGAGAAGTTAAGTAACTTGCCCAAGTCACAGAATAAGATTTCTTCAGTTTTATATAACCAAAAAGTTTTTATTAGATCAATAATTCTCAGAGAATGCTACCCGGATTACTCATCCCCTGGGGACTTGTGGAAATGCAAATTCTCAGACCCCCACCCTAGACCTACTGAATCAGAAACTGGGGAAGGGGGTTCAGGATTTGTGCTTTAACAAGCCCCCCAGGGGCTTCTGTGCACACTAAGGTTTGAGAACTGTTGTCTTCTACCCTGATGCTCTCAGCATCTTCAAACCTACTTCTGATTTTAGGGTAAATCAGAGGACCCATAGTTCCCCTAAAAAGTCTAGACTTGCATGATGCATAAAGTTAGAAATAGAGACAAGATTAGTATTTCTTATAGGAAGGAAGTTTGAAAAGAAAGGCGAAATTTGAGAACCCTCGCCCCCACCCTCACCTCCCACTCTCTCATTCCCACCCTCCACTCCTCCTCCCACCCATCCACTGACCCCTCAGCACAATGTGCAACAGATCCCTTGAGGCCTGAATAGGCTACCAGAGTTAGGAGAAAGTCATGAACTATAGGGATGCTTTGAGGAAGAAAACAAAGGACTATTATCTTGTGAAGGGAGAGATGATTATTTTATATTTACTATTATACATAAAAAGAGACAGAGGTCAAAAGTAGGATCTTGGCAATTTTAAACAAATATGCTTAAGGACAGGAAAGAAAACATAAAAAAGAAACACAATATGTAAGGATGACATGAAGTTTGGAATTTTCTTTAAAACACTCTTGCACGATGAAGGGGGTGGAAGAAAAGAGATGAAACAAGATTGGCAAAACATTGACAACTCTTCAAACTGGGTAATGGAAGTTTATTATAATTCTCTCCACTTATGTGTGTATTTGAAATTTTTTCATAATAAAAAGGTTTTTTTTAAAAAAAAAAAAAAAGAAACATAATCATACTGCTCAGATAGAAATAATATGAGAGCACTTCAATTGCTAAAGTCATCTGTTGAAGCAAGGAAGAGCTCAGAAGTCTCAAGAACTTGTAGTAAAACTCCATGGATTTGACCCCAAGATATGAGGTGGAGTCAGTCTCACCTATGGAATGCTAGCAAGACAATCTATTGACCCTAGAAAAGGAAAACCCTCACATTCTTAGATTGGCAATCTTTAAATGGGACATACTAAAAAAATTATTTACCTGAAATTCAAAGTCACCTGGGTGTCTTGTATTTTTATTTGCTAAATCTGGCAACTCTATCAATATTCTATTAACTAACCAAAGCTTGACACCACCATCACACGTTGACCCAAGTATTATTGCTACCTCAATCCTTGTCACTGTCTTCCCTCTTCTGTTCACCCTCTATCTCTCCTCTTTCTTCCCAAAACATTTTCATCTCTCTTTTCTTTTCTGGTGTCTATATCATATGGTTAATTGCCTCCATAGTAAACCTACTTTACTTATACAAATCAATGGAACATTTTCTCAAAATGATACCAGTTAGTGATAAACTTAGATTCAAAACAGTCGGGTGAACATCTCACTGGCGTTGGAGTTTTCTAATTAACTGCATTTCTTTCCAGTACTGAAAACCTCAAAGTTGAGAACTTAGAAATATCAGGGAAGAAAAGTGAAGGAACATGAAAGAGAGAGGCAGTTTGGCTCTGAATCCCCCACCTCTCACCACAGAGAGGAGTACTTTTAGTCTAGCTGTTTACACCTTCAAAAGTGAACCTGAATAATTGGTCTTTTTTTTTTTTTTTAAAGAAAAGACAAGTTTTGTTTTTCAGAAGTTTTTTTTTAAAGGCAGAAAAATCAAAAGTAATAGATATTAATGAACAGTTCTCTTTTGCTAACACTTTGTAAAAACGAAGAATTTCACAAGTGTTCAAATTAGTCCTCAAACCGCAAAAGTGATGGGCTACATGAATTATTATTATAGATTTATAAAGAGAGAAACAAGTGCAGGAAGGTGGAGGGACTAACTGGAATTCTGATGTTAGGGTTTTGTGTGTAAGAAAATTAGGCTTTGGTTATGAAGAGTAAAACCCAAGCCTTACTGGATCTCCGAAAACATTGGAGCAATGATACCTCAGGATGCATCTGCTTGCAGGTGATAGAAAACACGACAAACAGGGGATTTTCTGAATATCATAACTAAAAAGTCAAGGAGTTGTCTAGATTCTGGTGTGATTTGCTCCAAGGGCTGAACTGTATAAGGAGGTCTTGGGTTTTTCTCTCCATTTCTCAGCTCTAACTTCTTCTGCATTAGCAGCTTCGTCTGCAGAATGGACTAAAGCTTATGATTTTTATTTAGCAAAAAGAAAAAAAAGTTCCAGTCTTTGCATACTTTCAGGTTAAAGGCCTGCAAGAAAAAAGGAACCCCTTTCCAGAAAGAACCATAAACAGTCCCTTTGAGAATCATTTGCTGTACTGGAGTTGTGACTTCATTTCTTAACCACCCACTGTAGAGAAGAAAATGCAGTTGACTGCCTCAGGCCCTCAACCAAAAACGGGCCATCTCAAAGCTGGCCCAAAATAGGATAAACTCCTCAAAAGTGATTGTTTTCTGCCTTGCAATCAAACCTTTGGATTCTGAGCAGTAGCCCAACCAAATGGCATTTCTTAGATCACTTGTGTTCTAAGCTCTCACCTGGCTCTTTCTCAGGGGAGTCAACACACCCCTGTGTTTGAGAAGAATGCTCTTTGGGCTCCCTGCAGAAGGATCTGTAGATATCAGCTCCTGCTCCTCAGAAACAAATTCAGAAATGAAGCAGCATAAGAATGAGAAAGAAAAAGCCAGTGACATCAAGGCATGACATATCCAAAACATACCGTGATTCTTCAAATCCAGGTCAGTGCAGGGGCCCTGACCGAGAACTAGATGGAAAACAAAACGGAATGAGATAAAATCCAGAGGCTATGTAAGAGACCTCAGTTATGTTGCTGACATTGAGAGGCTAAGCTGAGCCATGTGATTACTTTTCAATTCCCTGAGAAGGGAACCTGTAAGCAACCCGAGGGTAACCTGTGAATGCCCCAGGATTAAGGTTAAACCCACACTTTTCCTTTATCATCTCTCAGTTCCCTTTGTATAACTTGACTCTATGATGACTAGTCATACCAAAATGTGAATTCAGATGTAGCAGTTATGTATTGTTTTTAATCCAAGATCTATTTTCAATTCTTTTATGGTAAAAGAATTTCTTTCTTTTTTTTTTTTTAATATGACCTCCACTCCTGATCTTAGTGTGGTTTGAATGGGGCAGACCAACTCCTCAGCTCTAGAAATGATCACATCAGAGAATTCCATGGCCATTACTGCATGACCAGCTCAGAAACTGGCCAATGAGATTTAATCACAGGACTAGAAAAACTGGAAATTCTCCTTTTTTCCTGGGGCAGCTATAAGGGAAGGAAGTAAACTTGGGTCAACTTGGAGAGAATCTTCCTGAGAATGTTAATGAAGAAATCGAATCCAAGAAAAAGAGAGAAAGAGATTCTTGGTAACATAACTTGGTGTCCTGGATCTAGTCATATTTAAAGCCAAAGTTGAAACCTAGATTTTTCATTTAAATTCCTGTTTTGCTAAAACTAATTTGAGTTGGGTTTCTGTTGTGTCCAACAAAAATACGCTCAACCAGGGCCACTGCTAACCCATACACACCTCTCTGAAAATTATCCCTGAGGATTTAATTCTCAGCAAATCAATGGCACATTTGTGCTCATTGGAAAAAGGCTGTCTTTCTTCTAGGCACAGACAGTCTAAGCTAGCTGGGCTAGTGGAGCGTGGGCTGCATTTCAGCCACTATTCACCCGCTCAGCTAAGCAGCTTTGCATTAGGTTCGAACTGCATATATTCATGTGGCAGCTCTGAGCCTGGTTAACATACAAAAACTTTGAACTTATTAACTCAAATTAATCTCTTATTGACAAAGGCTTTGGTTATGTTAGGACAAGCAGACTCACCAGGTTAGAAACGAGCAATTAGGGGATGATCAAATGTACCAGTTATCAATTTGTGTAGGAGGTGCTCAATAAATGACTGAATCATCATTTTAAAGAGAAAAGGCCCCTTGAATATCAATATCAACCTAGACTGAATACTGGAAATAGATAATAACAAAAAAAAGGGCTCTCCATCTAGTGGGTGGTATGTGACACCCAGCCAAAGACAAAGGTCAGCATTTAGAATCTGCCAGAATGGGCCAGCAGAGCAGAACATCTTAGAAATTGGGTGATATGTGGCAGGAAGCTTTCCCCAAAACCAACCTGTGGTGGTTTTAAAATCGGCCCACAAATCTTTGACACTCCTCCCTTCGGATAGTACAGCCTAATTCCCCTTCCCTCAATTGAACTAATCTTAGAGACTTGCTTCTAACAAATAAAATGTGACAGAAATGGGGTTTTACCACTTCAAGTAATAGATCTTAAAAAGTATGCTTTACTCTCTCCTGGAGCATTCATTGTGGGAGAAGCTAGCTGCTACATTATGAGGATACTCAAGCTGTCCTATAGAGAAGTCTAGATGGCAAAGAGCTGAGGGTGCTCGTCAACGACCAGCATAAGTTTGCCAGGCATGGAGGTGAGCCACCTTGAAAGCGGCATGTCCCTTAGCGGTCAAGCCTTAACTATTCCATACCTTGACCTCAACCTCATGAGAAACCCTGAGTCACAACCACCTACCCAAGTTGTTCCTGAATTTCCATCCTTCAGAAACTATGTGAGACAACAAATATTTATCACTGTGTTAAGTCAATAAGTTTTGGGGTAATTTTTCATGCAGCAATAGATAACTAACATGCTGAGAAGAACATGACTCCAGCTACTAAGAGCAGTAAGAGGTAGGTAGGACTCGAGCTCCAGAGGAAATGGAGCACTGAGCTAAGACCAAGACAGGAGCTCAAATATGGAAATTAAGGTAGTCCATGCAAGAGAAACCACACAATGCCTGAGTTCTAGAGGCAGAGCTATGAATTCAAAGGTTCTGCTATGTCCCCTAACTTGGAGTCTCATTGCTGCAGAGCCTGGGGCAGGAATTAGCATCGAAGTTTAGCTAGTAATTGCCCAATCCTCCTGCAGGGGTCAAAACCTGGTGAAAATGTTGGTTTCCTGGTCTGGCTCCAGGCAGACTGAGGTTCCAGGGGCTCAACTGCACCAGATGAGCTGTCTGGAGCCACCAGACATAGGGACCAAGGGACAAATAGAAATCATACCATGTGGCAGATTAGTATAATGTAAAAGATGAGGAGTCAAAATCAGAGCTGGAAAGGAGTACATAACTGAGACAGAACAAACAGTAACATCTCAGGATGCAGGCTGGAAGAAGGGGAACCTGAATCAGGCAGGACCATCAGGGCAACCATGGGAGCAGGGGCTGGGCAGGCCAGGTTGAAGGCTCAGGCTAGATCAGGGTTTTTCAAACCTTAATGTGCATCAGTAGCTTTTACAAGTATAGATTACTGGGCACACCCTGCCCAGAGATTCTAATTCTAAAGCCAAAGGAGAATCTGGTAATCTGCATTTCTAACCAGTTCCCAGGCGTTGCTGATGCTCCTGGTGCACTTCGAGAAGCACTAAGCTAGGTAGAAGGGCTGGAATTATACAGGACGTTGGGACCCAGTGCATCTGAACAGGAAGAAGGTATATGCAGAGAACCATTCATGTTCCCTGAATCTAATTAGATATCTGCATGTCCTACCTCTTGCCCTCTTCATATTTCTTAAGTTCCACCCTCTGCTCTGTGCTACATCTTTCACCATTGAAAATGAAGTAACGGTGAAATAATTGCTATCATTTATTGAGCAGTTAATACGTACTCATTGATATTATATTATACAATTCTGACATCACAGTAAAGGGATCACTATTACTATCCCCAATGTACAAATGAAAAGAACCCAGAGATTACAGAGGTTAGTTAACGGGCCCAAAATCATTTAGGGAGCAAGAATAAAATTTTAGAAGTTATCCTACTGTAAAGCAGAGACAGGGAAAGTAAGAGATGGAGAGGGAGAGGGAGAGGGAGAGGGAGAGGGAGGGGAGAGAGAGAGAGAGAAAGAGAGAGAGAGAGAGAGAGAGAGAGAGAGAGAGAGAGAGAGACCTTTGTAAGCAGGAAGCCCAATTTCCCCTGCCATAAACAAACTATCAAGTAGCAAAAAGTACCACATAATGAGCTTTAGCTGTCATTTCTTTTCAAAGATAATAGAGTTGGTACCTTTTCAAACAAAATTGTAGATGCTATTTATTTCCTTTTAAAATAAATAAGGTTCCTTTGATTTTCCTCTAAGAACCCTTCTATATGGCAACCTTCAAAAAACATCAAATAGAAGTCAGGGGAATTCTCCAAGTTGATGTTGATTATTTCTTTTTTATTATGTGAAAAATGACTCATTTGTGGTTTATTTATTTGCAGTTCTGACCCCAGAGACAAAGCTTGTCTAGGTCTGATTAGCACTGAGTTAATTAAAGTTGGATAGGAACATTGGGAACAACAGAAATGTCCAGCATATTATTTATATAATCCATATGATATATGCCACACAGCTTTTAAAATGTATATGTTTTAGAAAGGTTTTATAATATTTAACATTATATATAGGATATATTATTAAATGAAAAAATTCAGTTTATAAATTTTAAAATATGTCTTAGGTTGTCTTAGGTTTGGTTCCCACAGAAGCAGACGCTAATTCAAGGTCAGTAGCTTATTTGGTGACTATAGGACACACTGGTAAAGGAGAGAGGAAGTGAGACATAGGGAAGGCAGCCAATAAAAGTTGCATTGTCATGAAAGTGACTACTGAGGAAAACCAGCTTAATCTTACTAAAAGTCTGGAGCCAAGGTAAAACCATCCTGGCTCAGAGTTATGCCAGAAAGGGATAAGGAATCTGGGGTGTTTAAACAGCAACTTCCATTAGTCATTGTTTGAGGGGTGCCCCGGGGGCCATTAATTCTCTGGCACTTCCAGCTTGCCATAAACAGATGTAGAATAAGCTCTGGCAATTAGAATCAGGCCAGACCATACTATTGTGGTAAAAGCTAAAGGGAAAATTGGCAGAGCATCCAGACTGTCTGCTGTACCTGGATACCCCAAAACCTATGCTTGGGGCCAAAGTTTATGTGCTGTTAGTTTTCAAAAAGTGCTATGCTAGGAAGCAGAAGTGAAAGGAAATGAGGCAGAGAAAGAAGGTTTAGTGAGTGCAAAGTTGCATTTCCAAGCTGGCCATCATTTGGTAAATAGTGTGACTGATTGCTTGAACTTATAAGCTCTCTCTTAAGAGCATGCAAGAACTGCTGAATTCCAAGACAATCTGTCCTGAGGTAGAGAGGAGAAGACGTCAGCCCTCAGCTCTGTGTCTCACTGGTGAAAGGACTCCTCTTGGTGCGTGAACTCCTCAACACGTCCAGAGTCTGCCTGTGGAGGCACCAACTGGGTCTCAGGGCCTCTCACACCTCAAAAGCAAGAGGATGCCAACAGCAGGGGCATCCGGCATAGGCAAGAGGGAGGGGACTGCAGGGTGCTGCCTGGGTGAAGCTGATAGAGTCCATACACACTTCGTTATCCCAGTGGCAGTCAGGGTAGAAAAGCTGGCCAAGGGCCTCAGACAAAGCCAAGGCCAAGAGGATCTGAGATGTTGCCTAAGATTTGCCTAATACATTTTTGTTAAATAAATATTTACACGCATACTCACATAAAATATATACTTACATGTACAAACACAAGCACATATAAAAAAACAAGAGTTAAAAAAAAGACAGTGGTGGAGATCCAACCAAATTTTATTCCCTCCTATATTTTTTAATATATGTTTAAAGGTCTATCCAATAAAAATATTTTGATTTTATAATGGGTAAAGGCCATGTGGACAGTTTTAGAAAGAGAGGCAGAGTAGCAAACATTTATTTTTTAAACAAACTGCAAACATTTATTTTTTAAACAAACTAGTAAAAAAATTATTATTCTGTGTTTTATTTGATGGGCATAGACAGAGTTGTCTTCCTTAATAAAGGGTCAAATCTTTTAAGAGATTGTTTAGAAAAGCAGAATTAAGCTGTTTTTTAAACATGAGAAGTATAACTCTTGCCTTATAATAAAATCAGTTTCCAAATAATTTAAAAATATATTTTGTTTATATACTCGTATCATTCATTTATTCATTTATGCAATTAGCCAACAGCTGTTGTTCGCCAAATATTTTCTGAGCCCTACTACGGGCAAGCTACTTGTCAGTCACTGGTAATAACAAGAAGAATCGAAAGAATTGCCATCATCTAAGGGACCACATTGGAGTGGATAAGATGGTTTATGGCAGAGAAAATTAGTACTCAGTATCCAAATGCTTCCTTACTTTTTGAGCCTCAATTGCAATGAAATTGGGGTCTTGTAATTAATTCTGTTCAAAGAACTATGAAAAGAAGTGATGCATGTCACTTCTGGGCTAAGGCAGCTATGAACTGATGTGACTCCCCAACTCTTTCTATCCCTGGAATGATGGCCTTAGATGCCACACTTTGCTAGATGATGTAGCTACAAGAGGGACAAGGACTACCGGACCCACATCAGATCTTGCATGAATAAGATACAACTTTTATCATGGTAAGCTCTTGAGATTTCAGGGTTGTTACCACAGTATAGCCAAGATTAGCCTAACTAACACATGGACATATAAATCACTACAATACACCATGTAATAACATAAAGAGAGGTAAATTCAATGTGCTATGTAAACAAAGAAAAGGTTGCCATTTACACTTCCAATACTAAATCATAATAGGCACCTGGAAGAACAGCTTTTCCCACAGCCTGAACTGAATGCAAATCTTTTTCTTGCTCTGGGACAAAAAAAATCTCACAATCTTATGGATTATTGTTATCTACTTAATATACCAGATATTGGTATATCTAGTTAATATACCAAATACATTGCCATCAAAATCCAAAGAAACCTACCAAGTGATGATATATGGTGTCTCTCATTTTAGAAGGCATATTCTGAGGAGCCTCAGATACTGAGCCCTTAAAAATTTTACAATGTAGCAGACTCTTAAATTGTTGCAGTGTTTTTCTTCCATCCCTTAAAATGTGACAAGGGCACAATACCTTTGTGATATTTTTCCCTAAAATACATAACCTCAATCTCATCATGAGAAAACACCAGACAAACCCAAAGCGAGGGGCATTCTACAAAATATCTGACCAGGACTTTCAAAAAAGTGTTAAGGTCACACACACACACACACACACACACACACACACACACACACAGAAAGACTGAGAAATTCTCAGAGATTAAAGGAAACTAAGGAGACATTATGACTCAGTACAACCTGGTATCCTGGATTGAATCCTAGAACAGAAAAGAGATATCGGTGAAAAATTGGTGAAATCTGAATGAAGTCTGTGTGTTGGTTAATAGTGTTGCACAGATGTTTATTTCATAGTTTTGGTAAATACGCCATGGTTATGCAAGATGTTAACATTAGAAGAAGCTGTGGGAAGGACATATGGGGCTTCTCTATACCATCTTTATAACTCTTCTGAAAATTTAAAATTAGTAGAAGATGAAAAGTTTGAAGAAAGGAAAATAGAAAAGCTCTGATTAATAAAATTGGATATATAGGAAAGGAGAATTTAAAGTACATGTGAGAAAGCACATGTGTGTATATGTGTGAATTTTTGTCTGTTGCTATGTCTGTGGGATGGAGTGAGTACTGGTCTGTGTAGGTACATGGTTGATGGTAGCTGGTCTGTGAGTGTGTGTATATAGGTCTCTGGGTGTGTGGCTGTGTTTGCCTGTGTTCATGCTGGAGAAAGGGTGAGTTTATGTGAATACACAGCTCTACTCTGAAAGAATTAATGAGCCAGGGTGCTTACATGAACCTGAGAGTGAGAATCTCCTTAAATTTTGAGCCTTAGGCACCTTGCTGGCCTCACCCTAGATGCACTCCTTTAATGAAGCTGCGGAGAGTTGCAAAATAGTACTGAGGGGGCACCTGGATTTGAACCAGGGACCTCTTGATCTGCAGTCAAATGCTCTACCACTGAGCTATACCCCCTGATGGGAATAAGCATCCTATAAATACTTATTCCACTTTTATGAGTTACATCATTCTTCATAAATACCTTTGAGGCTGAGATTCCTTCTGGATTTAAATTCATTCCCAATTCTCTTCTAGCTACTCCACCTACTGCTTTTCTTAGAGCCTGTATGTTCATTCTCTTCTCAGCACCTAAAGCTCAGTGCTGTATTCCAAGTTTAATTCTAAAGCTTTTAAAACACACCACCAACTGCCCATAAAGCTCCAGGCACATCGGTGAATGCTTTAACTATTATGAGCCACCAACAAATATTGGACATGAAGGGCATCTTATCTGGGTATCCATGAACGGACTTAAGAGGTTCATGTACAACTCTAAAATTATAGGCAAACATCGTGTCTGTGTATGTATTGTATATTGTGCATATTCTCATTAGATTTTCAAAGGGGAATGCATCCAAGATGAACTGTGTCATTTTACAGCTAAAAAAAAAAAAAAAAAAAAAAAACCTGGATGTTCCAAAGTGCAAAATTCACCTTCAAACATCTCTAATTCCTATTTCCTTGAGTTGCAATCTGAGGACTTTTAATCTTGTGTATATACATGATTGAGAAGAAAGGTCAAGGAAATCATCATTACAATCAGTTCTCTCTGATCAGGTCTATCAGCTGCCCTGGAGCTGAGGAGCAAACTGCAGCGAGAGCCCCAGTTACAAGTTCTCTGAGGCTCTCAGACACTCACTTCCAGCCTCTCCACTCTGAGGCCTTATAGGAACCTCAGATTTCAAACCTAGTATACCCCAAAATAAACTTGTCCTCTTCCTGCCCAAGCTTGCATCTCCACCTATTTTGCTTTGTTGTAATAATAACAGCTTATATTTATTGGACACTTGCTATGTGCTAGGCACAGCACTAAAATTTTACCCATAACTCCTACTGAATCATTACAAAAATCCCACAAAATAGGTATTACTGTTATTAGCATACTCATTTGCCAGTAAGGAAACTGTGGCACAAAGTGGTTGCACAGCTAGGAGGTGGAGGGGCTGGCATTCCAGCGTAGGCTCAGGGCTGAGAGCTGGGCCTGACTAATCATCTGGATAGCCTCCTCCCCATCTTAATTGGTGACACCCCTGTGTACTCAATCGTTTGGTCAAAACACTTAACACAACTGTGGGCTTCTCCCACCCTCTCTTTCTTGCACAGTTTCAGTTAATCTCTGAGTACTGCTGATTTTAGCTGTGACGTCACTTAGATCCATCCTTATCCCTATATTGGCAGAGTCACCCCCTCCTAAATGGCTTCCAGGCCTCCAACCCTCACATCCATCCCCATTCTGCTTCCAGAGCAGCCCATTTTAAAACAAAGTCTATTTAGGTCACTCCCCTTTAAAGGCCTTCACAAAAAATTCCAAGTCTCTTAGCACAACCTGCAAAGTTCTTACATTTGAATCCCTATCTGCCTCTTCAGCTTCAGCTTCAGCTTCTGACACTCCTCATAACCCAATTTGTGCTCTAGCTGCCTCCCACTGCATCTCTCAGGCTCCAGCCTTTGCCTGTGCCATTTTCTCTGCCTAGAACTCAACCACCACTCCCCATACCCCAACCTTCACTCCACCCTCCATCCAATGAGATATTATTCATCTTTGGAACCCTGATTTGCCATCATCTCCTCCAGAAAGACTCCCTTAACTTCCTCTCCTCTAGACAGAAGCAATCACTGCCTCCTCTGCATTGCTGAAGCTGGAACAGGTTGATACAGCTTGTATTACTCTGATTTTTTATTTTATAGGCCTACTTCCTGGTTAAGAGTGCACGGAGGCCATGGGCTATGTCTTATTCACCTCTGGGCTCACGCGCTGCACAGCTCTGGCACAGAGTAGGTGCTCATGTATGTTGTTCAAGCTGATCTAAAGATATAGCAGTGCCTGTGCTGTGGGCAGGACTTAGGCCTAGACTAAGGTCTGACCTTTGGCCCATGCCTGAGTCCTGAATGAAGGCACCTAAGTAGTAGTGTAGGGGGTGGAGGAAATAAAAAGAAGGGGGATAGAAATTCCTCAAACTTTAGAGCAGGAAAAGAACACAGTTCCCTAAACTTCAGGCCAGTTCAAGTTTACTCCTAGCAGTGTTTTGCGAATGAAGACTCTATGCCTTGACTTGCCCCAGAGTACTGCAAAGTGTGGGCACAGTCACCAAGTTCCTGGGTTGGCCTTGCAACCAAAAGGTCCTAAAACTCAAAGGACAGTCCTAGCACCTTGGGACCATTGCTAAGTGGAATTTTGTCACAAAGCTTTTATCACTAGGAGAAAAGTATGAGTAGTATAATGAAGTCAACGAGAGTGTATGTTCTGAGTTCAAATCCTAGACCTGCTCTTGTGGTGTTTTGACCATGAGCCAATTTACTGAGCATCACCACCTCTCAGTCTCCTCCTATAAAGTGGAAATACTAATAATAGATATCTTTTAAATTTTGGCAGGAAGTGGAGGAGATAATTAATGTAAAGAACCTAGACTGATGTCTGGCGTATACACAAGGAACATTATTATTCAACCAGCCATGAGCAACAAAAGATAAATTAATCCATATTCTTTGTAAGCAACAAGAGGAGTAGAGAGGGGGTACCTAGACTTGAACCAGGGACCTCTTGATCTGCAGTCAAGTGCTCTAACCCTGAGCTATACCACAGAAAAGTAAAGTCATTTTTATGATCTCTCACTCTCTCTCTCTCTCAACATTCTAGTTCTAAAAACTTTCAGTGATTCAGGGGAGCTTTAATTAGAGAGAATGCTGCCTGGGGAAAGTCTACGGGCATTACAAGTCTTAGAAGAAGTTATTATGAAAAAAGACAAGACTCCTGAGCTGAGTTCTCTAAGATGAGAAACTCTTTTTAGACTTTCCAATACTCAAAGCCTCTCCTGTTCACCATATCTTACATAAAATGAATTTCAATTCCAAGTAAAAATCAACAGGTTTTCCACAAATGGCAACATCAATATAATGTGGATGATTGGATTCCTGTCACGCTTCCCTTAGCTGAGGCTCCTAACAACTGAGATTCTCATTCCTTCTCATGGCTTCACAGAACTGACCTCATAACAAATAATAGATATTTGTTGCATTAAATTGATTCTGGAAAAAAATAAGAACAGTAGTTCTCCGCTCGTTACCCATGGGAGACATGTTTTAAGACCCCCCCCCCCCGCAGTGGGTACCTGAAACCAGGATAGTACCAACCCTTATATATACTGTTTTTTCCTATACATACCTACTTATCATAAAGTTTAATTTATAAATTAGGAAAAGTAAGAGATTAACAACAATAATAATAAAAAAGAACCATTATAACAATATGAAAAGTTATGTGAATGTGGTCTCTCTTAAAATATCTTATTGTATTTTATTCACCCTTCTTGTGATGATAGAAGATGATACAATGCCTACATGATAGGATAAAGTGAGGTGAATGATGCAGGCTTTGTGACATAGTAGCATTAGGATACTGTAAGGGTTACCTAACCCAAGCACTAAGACACACTGACAGTTGATCTGATAACCAAGATGGCTACTAAGTGATAATGGGAGGAGAGTGGTCGTGGAGCAGCATATGGACAAAGGGATGATTCACGTGCCAGGGTCCTGGGCAGGACAGCTTGAGATTTCATCACAGAAGAGTGCACAATTTAAAACTTAAAAATTATTTATTTCTGGACCATGGTTGACTGCAGGTCCCTGAAATCACAGAAAGTGAAATCATAGATAACTAAACTGTATAAATACCGACTCGTGTGAGCTAGCTTTTTCAAGCAATAACTGTAAGACGATTTTAGTCCCACAAAAACAGATGGTCAGTGAGCTACATTCTTATGTAACATAACTTGCCTGAAACTTAGAATATTGTCAACTCTAAAAGGTCATTTGATAAAAAGAAACAAGAGTCCAAAGAAGAGCCTCTTAATCAATTAAGTAAATTATGTATCCTAGTCCTACCACCAGAGAGTCCTTTTCAACTTCACCTTCAACCGCAATTCAAACTACATATATTTCTTGGTTTCATAAACATCTCTTACCATAAAAAGTTGTTCAGGTGCTTCTGATGGAAATCTTGCATGGTTAAACCTGCTGGGAAGTCTCTCTTCTACCTATTTCCCAGACCACATACATTTTCCAGGTCTTTTCAAACAACCCTAAATTTCAGATGGTCATTTTGGGTCAGGTTATCCTTGTTTGGGAGCCCAGGAAGGAGAGTCTCCCTTTCATTCTTTTTCTCCTTTGCCTCAGGCTGGAATTGAGAACTAAGAAAAGAATCACAATGTGCTTTGTTCCTTGTTCTTTTATCGACCGGGACATCAGTGGGAGTGGAGATTTTAGCAGTAACAGAGGTACTGTGTGCTTCATATCAAAGAACCCCAGTGTTGGAATGTAGAGATCATTCATTCCAACCACCTCTTTTGTAGACTAAGAAACACGATGGAGGGAAGCTGAAGAGCCTTGCTTAAAGTCACAGACATATCAGTAGCAGAATCAGAACCAAGAGTCCACCTATTGCAAGTAAGACAGGTGGCTACTGAAGTAACACCCTTGGACACATTTGTGTCTTTCCACAATGCCAGGTTTATTGAGCAGAACCTTCTCTGATAAATCAATCAGGTATCCATGCAGGTTAACATGAAACACTCAGGGGAGGGGATAGGTACAGAGTCTTACATGACAGAGCAAAGCAATGAAAGTCCTGAATGTCTACAAAGTAAGCTCTGTTGACTAGTGATACAGACGGTCTCGCGTTGGCCCCAAGCCAGCAGATACAGAGGGAAGGTCAGAGTCTTTGGCTATCAGCATACCTCTTTGTGATACTCTTGGGTTGGGCTTGAGCATCATCTCTCTGAGGTGTTCAGCTTACATGGTACTTACAGGGTAAAATCCTTTTGCTTATTGGCTCCTGCAGTCACTTTTGGACTGCAGTCATGGCTGACATTTCTGTGGTTTGCAGTGTTTTAGTCATACCCTAAGGGTGTTCCCTTTATGTTACTTGGTTGTTTACTAGTTGACATTACTGTGATGGCTCCCAGTGGAGTTTATTTTGTAAAGTCCAAAAAGTCCTTAATTTTTAATGCTCTATACATTACTCCACTACCAGATCCACAGAGGCAGGGGTCCTTTGAAAGCCCCCAGTGCCTGGAACAATGTAGGTGCTCAATAAATGTTTGAGAATAAATATCAAACTGTAGTTACATGTAGGTAGACCAAGCATCCTGATTTACTGGGGATTCTCCTACTTTTAGGACTGAATGTCCTGTGTCTCAGAAAACCAAGTTGGAGTTGATTGGTCATCATAGATATTACCTATTTTATTTTATCCACAGTATTTCCCAAACTTAATCATTCACTTTCCACTATCATAATATTTACTATTTCCACACATCTCCTATACTAGTATTTACTTAATATTTGTCTTGAAATCAATCCACTGTGTTTTATTTAGCCTCCTCCTAAGCAAAAATATCCTTGAAAATCATGCCAATTATATTTCTTTCTACTGTACATCAAAATATATACATAACTATTGAAATATGTTAAAATTGTATTTAACACATGTTGCATTTACAGCTTGTCATGTATGGTTCTAAGCACTTCACAAATACTAATTTATTTAATCCTTAAAACAACCCAACAAAAGAAAAAGTTATCATCTTTGATTTATGATGAGGAAATTGAGGCACAATGAAGTTAAATAACTTACCCAAGGTCACAGAGCTGGTAAATTTGGCCCTCTGTCCCTAAAGTCATCTTGAAAATGCTCAGTGGTAACCACAGTATAGTGGTTAATTTTATGTCAACTTGATTGGGCCACAGAGTGCCCAGACATCTGCCCAAACATCACTCTGTGAGAGAGTTTCTAGATTAGATTAACATTTGAATTAGTAAATTGAATAAAGCAGATTGGTCTTCCCTTTTTTGGGTGGGCTTCATCCAATCTACTGAAGGCCAAAATGGTTGAGTGAGAGGGACTTCTACTTGCCTGACTGCTTTGAGCTGGGACATCATCTTGTCCTGCCTCAGAATCACTGAAGTATTCACTCTCCTTAAGCAAGGATCCATCGAAAAATGGATAAAGGAAATGTGGTATATACATACAACGGAATGTTATTCGGCTTTTAAAAAGGAGGCAATATTGCTATTTGTGAGAGGACAGCTGGGCCTGTAGGACATTAGTCTAAGTGAAATAAGCCAGGAACAGTGCATAATCCCACTTTTATGAGGACTCTAAAATAGACTCATAGAACTAGAAAATAGAGTAGTGGTTACCAGGGGCTAGGAAGAGAGGGAAACAGGGAGGCATCATTCAGGGGTTCCAATGTTTCCCATAAGGCAGATGAATAAATTCTGGAGATCTACTATTTAACATAGGGCACATAGTTGTCAATACTGTACTGTATGCTTAAAAATTTGCTAATAGGGTAGATCTTATGATAACTGATCTTACCACACAAGAAAAAATATATTACTAATTAAATAAAAATAAAGGGAGTGGGAAGAAACTTTTGGAGGTGAGGCAATAAGTTTATGGGTTTGAATGTGGTATTGGTTTCATGAGCGTACACTCATTTCTAAACTCCTCAAGTTGTTGTATGTATTACATATGTACACCTTTGTTAATGTCAATCATACTTTAATAAAGTGGTTTTAAAAAGAAAAAAGAAAAAACAGGTGGTTGTCAAGGGCTGGGGAGAGGAAGGCACTTGTATTTAATAGGTATAGAGTTTCAGTTTTACAAGATAAAAGTTCTAGAGATCTGTTGCACAACAGTCTGAATACACTTGACACTGATGAACTATAGACTTAAAAATGATTAGGATAGTCAATTTAATGTTATGTGTTTTTTTACCAATATAAAAAAAAAATCCTATGCTTTAATATTAGAAAGAAGTTGAATAATGAAGACGCTACCTTAAAAAATCAAACACATGCTTATCATGAAACCACGAGCACATGTCAATGCTTATCTCACTTGCTGATAAGCTACTCTGCAACCTCCAACTTAGTGAACAGATTTCACCCGATTGACAGATCAAGACCAATTCTTCCTCTAACTCAGAAGCAAACCCAAATGTCTCTCAAAACTTCTAACAGGGCACACCACCACCTGGCATTCATTCCCTTACAGTCATTATTTTAGCCCCTTTCACTACCCACTTAACAAAGCAAAATGAAGCAGATACTAATGTCTATTTTTTTTGTTCTTGGAGAAGCAGCCTCTAGATTGGGTCCGTAAGTGCTGTATTTTACTCTCCAGCTCTCTTTGTTCCTTTCTCTTTTCCCTTCCTTCCCTTCTTCTCTCTCTCAAATCTAAATTCTCCCAGAGTTCAATTTATTCTCTAAATGAAACTAAAGTCCTTTTATAAGATATATTCAATCTACTCATATTGCAGGGTTCTAAATCCAGAAGTTACAATTTCAGGTAGGGAAACTTTCTTTATAGGAAGTTTATTCCTTAATGTGTAACAACCATATCAGTATGTCCCTCCATGAATGTCTCCCCAGTTTATTTCATGAAATAGTGTCTTTGCTGGAATACATACCTCTTCTCTAAACTTTTCTAAAAATCTCCCAAAATAGCCAACCCTTTGACTAGCACACCAAATATGAGCTTATTGGGAGAATAAGGAAAATATTTTAATGCATAGACATGGGGCTGATATGAAATCAACTTAGATGAGCCGGAACTACATCTTCCAGAATTCCCTTCACTAGATGGTTCTGGATTCAGGTGACACCCACAAGAAACTATGCAGGTGGGAGGGTACAAGGGTTGATGAGATAGAGGGTGTAAGGGGCAGGTGCCACTGCAGTCCACTCACACTCACTAATCTCGTGGCCCACTTTGTTGGCTTCGGACAGGCCCAGCCCCATAGTTTTGTCCACTTCCTACAGAATCATCTCCTTCATTTCTCTGAATCCTGGGCAGATTCATAAGCAACTTTGTAGTAAAATGTGCCAGAAGGTCACTCACATCACCAAAGTTGGAGGTTAGGAGGCACTGAGAGACTGTCGGTTCCAGTTTGTTCTTTCTTTCCCTCTCTTCATGTCTGTCTTCCCTTCCAGACTGCTGGCCTTACTGACTTCAGGCCCAGCATCAGACACAGGGCAACAGACTTACATATATCTCCCACAATTATGTAAGGTCTCATTTCTATTATATGATTCTGCTTCTCTGATTGAATCCAAATTACTGGAGGAAATAAAACAGCAAATGACATGTAGAAGCCAAAATTCTTTAATCTGACCAAATCCTACTTTGTAGTGGCATTCACCTCATTGGATGACTAAAGGGGAGGGTAGCAGCATCCAGACTTAACCTCTCATTTTCTCTAGGGCCTCACCGTGAGCAGAAACAAGGAAATGGCTTCTGGACTCTCTTGGGGTCTCTCTTCATGATTTTATCCTTAACCCTGTCTGTATTCTGCTTCCTCTGTCCCTGGTACTCCCCAATGTCCAGCCATGAACCTGCTGGTTCATATCTTTCTAGAGTCACTTTATTTCTGAAATCAGAACTGTATATATTGGATCATAATTTCTTACTGCAGATATGTAGGTTTTTTTCATTTCTCATTAAGCTTTACTTAGCAGTAACTCTGAAAACTTCAGACTTAACCATCTCTCTTCTGTGATGTAGGGAGAACACTGGGCTAGCAGTCAACCTCAGCTCTGCTCAATCAGTCTGACCTTTGGGAAGACCCTGAATCTCTTTGGACCCTCCAACCTTCATCTGCAGAGAGAAAAAAGTAGAACGGATGATCTCTCAAGACCCCTATCACTGCAAACATTCCAATTTGAAATAAATCTTCTAAATAACACTCTGAATACAGTAAGAGAAGCTTCATCTCTAATGAAGCTGGAAGTAAATATTTCCAGAAGCAAAAATATTGAGACTTTTGTATATTTTCAAAGATATGTCAAACTATATCTCACATACAGCTTTATAAAAGCATATTCCGGAATGAAACTCAAAGCAAATTTAACATTCAATCACTGTTACTAAATGAACTCTAATTTTTAGCATACTTATTTACATAGTTTTTGGTTCTTTATTTTTATTTTGATAATCTCGTGTTTTTAATGTATATTGCCTCAATCCTATTTGGATATATATAAAATATAAACTATAAGAAAATAATTAAAATATCCCAGTAGCTCTGAAGAAAAACTGCTTCTGATCAAAACTCCTTTATTATGTCACCTGGGAACAGCTAGTTAATGCATCATATTAATGTTTCTGGGAAGAATACAGCTCTCAAAGGGCCTTAATTGACTTCTAGGAAGTGAATTCAGCTTGGGAGAAAATCGAGCATAAACATTTTGCTGACTTGACCAAGTTCACATGAAGTGAAACAGCTTCAGCCTTGCCTTATAGAAAAAATCCCTCATCTACCTGGGTCCTCCACTCTACCTTAGCTAATGAATACCTAGGCCCAGGCCCCCCTTTTGTGTGAGGGACATCAGATACTATGTCTAGTAGCCCCACAAGGACCACAGCTATATGTCTCATTTTATCAGCAGTCTCTATATCCGGGGATGGCCAGACCCCTGCTCCAGAACCAAACCCAGGGACCAGAGCTCTGCTCCCTATAGATAAGTTACCCAGGTACTGGCTGCCTCCCTTCCCAAACCTCCAGGCGTTGACCTATGAGTCCATTTCTTGTGGACAAGAAAGGGCAACTCAGAAGGCAAAACCAAGAGCTCAGGAAGCAGAGTCAGGAGGTATGAAAGGTCATGATAGTAACACTGAGCCCTAATAAAATATTAGTCACATGTGCCTTGCTAGATTTCAGAATTGCTATGGATCAGTGGCTGCTGTGTGCCTCCTGTTTTCCTTCTTTCTGAATTACTGTGTTTATTACAGTTAACCTATGCCTATCTCACCTTTGTGGGACAGATATTAAGTTTCTTCAGTTCACAAATCTTCAGACTAAGAAAGACATTATTCACGGAGATGGATTTGAGGGATCACATTCAAGAATCTTCATTTTTACTTAGACCTCAAGATTGACCCTGATTTCATAATGAGATAAAATTTTTGTAGGGATTTGGGAGGAATATATTTTTCATTTGAGAGGAATGTAAACAATTGTGGTCAGAGGATAGAGTGTGTTTTAAAACATGGTTAAAAACATGATCCCAAATTTCTTTATCACAGCTCCCATTTAAAAGTGGTCTCCTCCACTTGATTCTGACCAGGAGCTTGGGACTTCTACAACCATTCTGGTATAGCAGAAGTAATGCTGTGTGACTTTTAAGGCTAGGTCAGAAAGGAACATGTAGCTTCTACCTGCTTCTCTTGGGATTCTTGCTGTTAAATCCCAACCACTATGCTGTAAGGAAACCCAAGATGTCACATGGAAAGTTGATGTGTAGGTATTCAGGTCAACAGCCACAGTTAAAGAACAATAGACATGAGACTGAGCAAGTCTCTAGATCATTCCATCCCTAGCCATGAAATCATTCCCAGCCTTCAAGTCTTCCCAGGTGAGGCCCTAGACATTGCAAAACAGAAACAAACCTTCCCCTATTGTGCACTTACCAAATTTCTGACACAAAGAATTCATGAGTATAATAAATAACTGTTGTTTTATGCCATTAACTTCAAGACGATTTATTATGCAGCAATACATAAGTGAACTACCTGCCTGTAGTTCCTGCCACTGCTGTAGCTCTTGGGGCATTCTCCTGCTTTATGCCTCAGCCAGGCCTTGAGATTGCGATGCCCTTGGATCCTGTTTTTTTCTGTCTTGTTGGTCAACCCCCACCATCATCACAATACATGAGACTTAAATCCAGATTCTATCTCTCCCCTTACCTGCTCTAATCCACCTTGGTAAATTAAACTGCCTTATGGATAGAACTCAAGATAGTGCAAACATAATGGTGAGTAACATGATTATGACTAAACAATAAATAAGAAAAAGGAAATATAGTCTGGTAGTTGACACTTGGCAGTATGGTCTGGTGAGCTGAGTTTGAGACTTCTGGATTTTTTGTTTCCTTTATATTTGTTGGGGTGCCTCCATCTAGAAAGTTGCATTTTATCTTCAGTTTCCTATTGGTATAAGATAAGAACCAGTGACCAATGGATGATGAGCTTCTGGCAAATCTCCAGCTTCACCTGGCAGAACTTCTAGCTGGATACCACTACCTCAAAGCCCGTTCTTGTCAAGCCAAAATTCCCTATGAGGGAGAGGGTACAGCCAGCAGCAATCCTTTCTCACACATTCAAATTTTCTGGTCATCTCCTACACACTCAATCTCAATCTCCTTTGGGTCTGAGATCTGAAGACTTCAAGCAAGTGATATCTCCCAAAATGATATCTGGCACACAGTTTTTCTGCCTCTGTTCCCTGCCTCATTATGCTAGCCACTGCCATTAGCACTCCTTTTACCGAAAAGCCATGTGTTACACATATACCAAAATAGCTCTCAAAATAATGATGGTAATGCCAACAAAAAGGACCCTGTGGGCAGGGGCTGCAGGATTAGATGAAATAATCACCAGATTTACTTGACTGCCAGCTGATAAGGGTTTGGCAGCAACTCCTTTTCACTGGCCTGAGTTTGTGGATGTCATATCCTAGAATCAGAGGATAGGTATCTATGGAGGGCAATGTGGCAACCCAGGCAGTGGGTGGTGAGATTAGGAAGAAAAAATGGAAATGGACATATGGTGACTGCTCCTGCAGCCAAGAAATGACTCTTCAGTTTGACATGGTTGGCATACAAATTTTAAATGAAACTTTGAAAAGATCAGGTTATTTTATCATAGACTAAGCCCTTGGTCTCCATAAGGTCTTGAATTTTTATTTTGCTTTCACTAATATTTCTTTGCTTTCCAAGAACTTCAGAAGAGGGTTGGTAGCAGGGAGAGGGAGAGGGAAGGGAGTGGCAGATCAATGAGAATTTAAGTCCTAGATCTAAACTTTGAAATCCTAAAATATTTTCAGTTATAAAAAGATGTCCCACTTTCAGAACCCTGTTCTGTAAGTCATTTTCAGAAGTCATGAGACTTCAGAGGTTTAATTTGGCTGACAAAATTTTCACTGGTCTCTTCCACATTCCATAGTGTCACCCTCTATGGTTTTCAGTCTCTAAAATTCTAAGTTATTGTGAACATCTGTTTATAGCAAATATAGTCAGACCTGTCCTGCCACCTCCACTTTGCAATCATAAAACCAAAGGAAGAAAAATAAGTAAAAAAAGAACAACTTGCATAGCTTCCATGAGCCAAGACCTTTCTCAGTTTCCCCTCACCCTCCTTCCACAGCCCCAGCCTGCCTCCCCCCAACATAGCTTAATCTAACATCCTAACTCAACTGCCAAGTATACATAACAGGAAACATTACCCCCCATTCTATTTGTTCTGTAACCATTCAAAAATCACCAAGTTTTTATTAGAATAGACAATAAAAACAATAAAAACTTTGTGAACATATACCACATTTGAGGATATGTGCACCCCGACATTTTCAGCCACAACATGCTTATAATGAGACTCCCCTCCTGGGCAGGCTGGCACCTGACTCCTGGCCTGGTGGTCATTAGGTGGCCCTGACTTGGCTTCAGCTCTAGGCCAGCACTGTCCATTGGAAGTGAAATGTAGATCACAAATGTGAACCATACATATCATTTTCAATTTTCTAGCAGCCACACTTTAAAAGTAAAAAGAAACAGGAAAAGTAAATTTTCATAATACATTTTTAATCCAATATATGAAAAAATTATCATTTCAATATGTAATGAGTATGTAAAAAATTACTGATTTTATAGTCTCTTTTTCATACTAACCCTTTGAAATTGAGTGTGTAATTATAGAATTCAGACCAATTCATTTCATTTCTCAACAGCAACATGTGGCTAGTATCTATCTTATTAGACAGTGCAGCTGTGTGCAAATAAGCCTGCCCTTATTTTTATGACACAGTATGTTTCTTTCTGAGGGAAAGTGCCTCTCCTGAGATAGGCAACTGAAAAAGGAATCCCTGTCCCCTGAAAGTAAGCTTGCCAGATAAAATATATGACATCAGTTAAATTTGAACTTCAGATAAACAATGAATAAATTTTTAGTGTCAGTATGTCCCAAGTATTACTTCTTATATTTCTATTTGATAAATCTAGCAACCCTACCTGAAAGGCACTGAAATAGTTGAGTCTTTAGCTAAAGGAAAGTCAGCAGTTGGTGAGTGAACAGAGCTTTCTCCCATAGGGCAACAATTAAGGTCAGAGGAGGGGGGCATGTCATCACAGAGCCAGCAGGGTCAGAAAGGGCCAAGACATATTATTCTACTTTGATCTAGACAGGAATGTACTGGCAATCCTACCAAAAGAAAGAAACAGGAAATGGAGGTAAAGGGAGAAAATACGGCAGAGGAGAGAGGCAGCAGCAGATTTGAGTGCGCCAGGAAGTCAGAGGCAGGCATGCTGGAAGAGCCACTGGGTTCAGGTTAAGAACTACCATTCATTGAGGGTGAGTAGTGAAGGCACCTGCCAGAAAAATGCACAGGCTGAGCAGCAGATGGTGCTGATTCTCTGGAGCCTACAACTGTACACCCTGTTTTCTTCTTCCCTTTCTGTGCACTTTATAAAGATATCTCTGCATTCCACAAGAATATACATTTTGTAAGACCATGATCTTAATGCGGCTTCTGTCGCTTTCCAATTTGCTATCGATTTTCTTTGCTAATAAAATTGTCTTTTATTTTTATTTTACGTACTAAGAGCTCTGGCCATGAGTGAGAAGAGAGAAGCATTGAGTTTATTCAATTTATTAGATATTTTTTGTGTGCTGCAAATGAAAGAGAAGAAACATCCCCCTCACCACCCATGCCAGAATTCATCAAATTCCTAAGAATTACAAAATAGTAACTTGGCCAAAGTTAAGGGTCTTAGGAATTACAGAACTCTAGGGGAGATGTGGCTAAGTGCTGAGTACTTGTAAGGCTTGGAGGTAAGATCCAGAATGTTTGCTTCAGTAGATCAGGGGTGGCACTCAAGAGTTTGCATTTCAAACTATTTCCCAGATGCTGTTATTACCTGCTCTGGGGACCACACTTTGAGAACCACTCTCTTAGACAATGAGAGAGTTTCCATGGGAATATAAATAGTTCCTGTTGGGACTTTTTGTTCTGTTCTACAGTTCGCGTTTCCTCAAATTGGAAACCCAGAGAACATAAACTGCATCAGGAGTGGGCCAGTGGCCTCTGTAGTTGCTGCTGATCATGCAGTTATGTGATGTGGCTTTTTACATCATGCATCAGATGGTTTATTTGAAGCTCTGGAGGTGAGAGGAGGAAGTGTCTCAAAGGTAATCCTTTGAGAACAGATATCCCAAGGTACTCCCTGGCTATTTCTGCCCCCTCCACCCTCCATCATCCATTGTGCTTCCTTTAATCTATTCTGAATTTTCCTAGTCCATCCCTCTGCCTCAGCCTCCAGGCGACCCTAGCCTGGATTACAGAAGGGTTACCTTCCCCAGCCAATCCTCAAGTCTATTGTTGCCCAAAAAGTTCACTTCCAGAAATAGGAGGCTTTCATGCTCTTTTCCTGAGCGTGGGTGGTGAAGAGACTCACTTGGTTACCAACATTTTCAGTTCCCTAAGCTACTAAGTAGTTCCTTTTTGTCCAGAGGAAAGAGCATGACACATGTCAGTCCCTGGCAAATGAGAAAGATGAAACTCTACATCGGGGCAATAACAATCAGACTCAGTGAGAATTTTCAGCACTTAACAGAAGGCATTTCCATTGTCTAACCTCTCCTGAGGTTATACCTTTTTCTGCATCAGCCAATCCACCTACTTCCTGGGCTTCTGGGAGGCCAGACTGTTCTCTATTTATCTTCAGGGATTTTGTTTCCCTAGAACTCTCTCCAAGACTTCCTATCTACTCACAGTCCCCTTGCTCATGCTATCTGCTCAATAAGGAACAAACACTACTCATTTAAAGACTTAATAACTAAGCTAAATGAAATTATAAGGGAAGTCCAAGATCAAACACAAAGAAGCCACAGAGGTTCAAAACACCTTCCCACATTCTCCTCACCTTTGTCCCTGTCTTGTTCCAAGAAGCCCAGACACCCTTGGTGCTCTTTTATCTCCAAGGATACAGAACATTAAACCACACCAGCCACCTCAGGCCCTTCTCTTACATAAAGGAGCCACTTTTCCATGAAGATCCCTTGATGCAGAGCCCTTCATTTTGGCCAGAAAAGAAGTTCAGGGAAGAACAATAACAATGAACTAGGAGGACATTGAGCTGTTCTATCTTGATGGGAAACATTCCTCAAGGGAGCTTGAAAAGGGTCGTTGAGAACCATAGAGAGGCAGCATACTGACTGCAACAAAGACCCTGATTTCCACTCAGTCTCTGCTTAGCATTTTGCCCACAGCTTTGGCTAAACAAGCACTACCCTAGGGCCCAATTACAGAACTGAACATATTATTGCTAATAAATGTGTCTTGCAAATTAAATAAATCTTAAAATGCAAGCAATTATTTCCCTCTTAGCCAGTATTTTTAGTGAAGTCAGCACATTTCCACACGCAACAACTAATTTCTAAAACCCATTTACCACTTGCTTTAGATGCAAATTTCTCTGGATATTAGAAATTAAAACTAACATCCGCTTTGCTTATCCTTTTTCCTCTCTTGCAAAGAAAGTGATCAGGGAATATTCCTGTGACCTGAATTTTTCCTTCCCTATTTCATTGTTCTGATAAACTAATATTTCTTAAATTGTGGTCAATAGAATCACCTGCATCAGAAATACCTAAGATGCTTGTTAAAAATCCAAATTCTTGGCTTCATCCAAACCTACTGGGGTGATATGGTGACTTGCCCAGGGAATCTTTATTTCTTACAAGCTCTTTAGGCGATTCTTATGCTCGCTAAATTTTGAGATCCACCACAGTAAGCACAGTTTATATTTATCCTACAAGTGTTTTATAGGCCCCAATGTACCTAGAAGGTAATTAGAGATTTGACAAAACTACACTCCCTCTGGGGCTTCAGGTCCTCTGCCAGTGTAATTATAGCAAAAAGCATCAGCTTTATTCTAGAGAAGATTCAACACTAGGTCAAAAAAGGCTCCTTTGTTTTTTCCTAATATGCTTTGCCCTTTATGGCTCTTTCCCCACTTCCCTACCTCAGCATGCCATTATCCCCAATTCATTCAACACCTCTTTACTCTTTTATGTCTTGATTCAATAGTTACATTACCATTTTCTTGTTGCCAAACTTCCATCTTCTCTAAACAATGGCTTCCCCCAAAATACACAGATTCTATGACATTAACTCAGCTGACATTTCTAATCCCATCAACCTAATTCATCTTCTAATGTAACAATAACAATGATTAAAGTACTTAGGGACACAATTCACTATTTTTCCTCAAGAACAGACCATTTTGTTTATTCTTTCTACATGGCATAGGCTGAATCAATCTTTGTGAGTAAGTCATCCTAGATCTTAATTTCTCCAATTAAATTAACATATTGCCCTTCCTCTCAAATACTTCAAACACCAACTTCCTCCCACCTTCAAGGCAGAAATAGTCTATTAAACCTTCCTTTGTGCTGACTCCATGCTTTAATTATGCTTCCATTATTACACATTTCATACTGCAATATAATATTTGGTTACCTGTCTATTTACCCAGCTAGATAATAAACTCTGCCTGGGCAGGAATCTGATTAATTTCTCTGCTGTCTGGTACATAGTGAGCATTCATTAATATTTGTGTTGAAATAAACTATTCTCAAACTTTTATGGGCAGATACATATTTCATTTAATGGTGTCCCATAAAACGTTGATTTGTTATACCACTGTTTATTGCAGAAAAAATATTATACATACAAAATATTATGTATAGTATACTATGTACAATACTATTTATTATATGTATAATATATAATATATTATATATGAGTGAGTTAATATATGTTTCCACATGGTCAGACAGCTGGTAGAACCTAGAATAACACTGTCTAATAGAACTTTGTATAATGATGAAATACTCTATGTCTATGCTGTCCAATACGGTAGCCACTAGTTACATGGAGCTGATGAACTCTTGAATGTGGCTGGCTAGTGAGACTGAAGAAGTGAATTTTTAATATTATTTAATTTTTATTGATTTAAATGTAAATAGCCACTTGTGGCCAGTGGCTACCTTATTGGAAAGCACAGCTCTAATGAATGCTATTTTAACACTCTCATTGAGAAGGCATAATGCACCAAACTGTGCTTCCTTCACTGTAGAAAAAGCCTGGCAATCTGTGTTTGCTTGCCAGTGGTATTTCAAGTGGGGAGTGGGTGAAAGTGGTCAGCTGAGGCATGAAGAAGTATTTTATCACTGACATTCTTTAGAATTGCTGGTGCATGTTGATGATAAAAAGCAGACCAGATTTTAGTTTCATTATTAGTTTTAAACTCTTTAGAGGCAATGAGCCCACTTATTGCCAGCGCCTAGAGGGCACTGCTCGCATCACTGTCCCTGTTACAGAACTACCTTCAGTCATTACATTTCTTCTCACCCTCACATTACATTCCAGTGAACATTTTTGACACATGATGAATAGCAAAGGTTTTGTAAGCAGTTGTGCTGGAAGTGGCTCAAAAGTGGCAAAGAATGTTATCACATTGAGAATTAAAATGAGTTTTACATAGGGAAAAATCTACTTGACATTGGTTTTGGCGATGAATTTTTAGATATGATACCAAAATCACAAGCAACAAAAATAAAAATCACAAGTGGGACTACATCAAACTAAAAGCTTCTGCACACAAAATACATCATCGAAAAAATGAAAAGTCAACCTATGGAGTGGGACAAAATATTTGTGTAAACCATATATTAGATAAGTATTTAATATCCAAAATATATAATGAACCCATATGACTCAATACCAAAATAATAATAATAATAATCATCATCATCTGATTTTTAAACAGGCAGAGGAATTAAAAGACATTTTTTCAAAGACACACAAATGGGAAACAAGTCCAAGAAAAGGTGCTCAGCATCATTAATCATCAGGGAAATGCAAAACAAAACCACAATGAGATATTGCTTCACATTTGTTAGAATGGCTTTAATCAAAAATACAAGAGATAACAAGTGTTGGCAAGGGTGTGGAGAAAAAGAAACTCTTGTACACTGTGGTTGGTATAAACTGGTATAGCCATTATGGAAAACATTATAAAATTTCCTCAAAAATTAAAAATAAAACTACCACATGACCCAAAAATCTTACTTCTAGGTATATATCTGAAGGCAATGAAATCATTATCTTGTAGAGTTATCTGCACTCCCATGTTCATTGCAGCATTATTCATACCAGCCAAGATAAATGGATAAAGATGTGGTTCATATACACAATGGAATATTATTCAGCCATGAGGAAGAAGGAAAACCCTCCAATTGCAAAAATAAGGATGAAAGTTGAGGGCTAGGGTACTTAGGAATTGGCCTTGGAAATAAAGCACTTTTTAATGTATATGTCCATTCATTGCCATGGAAATAAACTCATTATATGTTAAAGGGGAAAAAAGACAGCTTATAAAAAAGCACGTGTAATATAATTCTGAATATACACAGGTGTATGTGTGTGTATGTGTATGGTAGCCACTAGCTACATAGTGTGTGTTTGTATTTGGCACACATGGCACATGTGTTTAAGTATGTGTCTGTCTATACACATTTAGAGAACAAGAAATAGAATAGTAGAAAATGCAATTAAAAAGTAGATGTGATTATGTCTATATAGTAAAATCACAAGTAGTTTTATTCTCCAATTCTATAATAAATTAAAGCAAATACAAAATTTTCTACAAAAAGCATATAGTAAATAAGAAAAATCATTTTTTTAATATCACCATATTTAAATTCTCCAGTTATTGAGTACATCTTGCAGGATACCACCTTATCTGACAGCTCTCAAATTCTTCAATTTAGATACTGTTTTTTTTTTTTTTTTATCTTTGTTTGTTTGGCTTGATTTGGTTTGATTTGCAGAATTAGCTTTTATATCTGTTATGTTTCGTTATAAGTGGTTTTCCTAGGCCAATATAGAAATCCATGCTCATGTTTCTCCTGAACAGCTTTTGGTCATTAAACATTTGTTTAATGACATTAGTAAAGCTATGGATTAGATGCATGTCCTCTTTATATAACTGCTTATGAATCTTTCATTTTATTTAGGATGATCTGAAACAATGGTTTTCAGATCTTTTTGAATTCAGGAAAAAGGGCAAAGTCTCCATAGACACCTGCCTTACTTATTTCTGCTTATCACTTTTAGAAACTGAACATTTGGCAATATTTTCAACTAGACACCAATAAGATGAAAAGGTGAGTTTTTTTTTTTTAATTATATATCAAATTGGATTTTAGTTCAGTCCCCAAATGAAAACATAGATACTGTCATAATACTAAATGTAATACAGAGCTGCCTAAGATAGCCAGTTTAATGAGTCTCAGGTATTATCTAGGCACCGTGGAAAATGCTGATAACCTAGAGGGATAGGATAGATGGTGAAGTCAGATGTATTCTATATTGTAAATTGAGATCTAATGAAAATAAAAACAGATCTTCAGGTTTTAAATTAGATATAAAGTGGTTTCTCCAGATAAGCAATTCTTATGCAATTAGAAATCAACCCTGCCTGATCAGATGGTTAGACTTGCTAAATACAATAACTTAGACAAACCAGAGCTCTGAATTAGGCAATTCTGGATCCTTGGGTTGAGGTGCTGGTTTCTTCCCTGACAAGTTATCCTGCCTGGGGCAGACCAGTTGACTTCTCTGAAACTTAGCTTCCATATCGAAAATGCTGATACTGCTACCTACCCAGATTTGTTGTGAAGATTAAGTGAACGTAGACATATAAGGTATTGTTATACTCAATTTTTATATTTCTTCATTTATTTAAGTGGGATTTTGGAAAGGAAGAAAGGTAAACAAACAGGCATGCTCAGTCGGCCATCTTGAACAGGAAGTTTCATTCTTAACATTATTATTAGCAGGTAAGAAAAATGTTCTGTACCAAGAAGACAGCAAATGAGATGGGAGCCACCCATGCGGTGTTCTTCTAAAATGCAAATTATCATTTAGAAGTCAACAGACTTTTGAATCGCCTGCTGATTCACCAGTGCTGGTATGCTCTAAGGGATCCTTCAAACTTTACTAAGCAACTGATTCCAGACACCTTCCTGGAAAAATAGATCAAAGGAAGATGGAGTGATGGGGAGAGCAAATGGGAGAAGGGAGGTTACTGAACAGCTCATCTTAAGAATAAAGTAGAAAACAAGAAGATTCAGGGCTCCTGAAGAGACAGCTAAGAAAGATAATCCAGACAAGAAACAAGGGAACCAGGACAAGAATTTATTATTTCCCTAACTTTATTATTTGTGGTAGCCCATGTCAAGGTCCCTGGGGGAATGAGGAGTAAGAACCTTTTATTATTACTGAAATAAACACAACTGAATTTAAAAGTTGTAGGCCAAAAAGCAATTTAATACTAAAATAAAACAACAATAACAAAAGTCAAAAAACAACAAAGAGCAGTGAGCTGAGAAGCTGATGTCCAGCTCATCAAAAAGAGGTCAAAGACAAGAAAAGTGTCTGCTAGCATGAAGAAAGAGGTAAACAGGAAACCAGCATGCAGTGTGAGAGAGAAAAGGGTGTGCAATCTAGATTCAAATTTAAACTATGCTACTTCCAAGTTATGGGATCTTAAGCAGGATACCAAAAATCTCCATGTTTGTCCTTTGTCGCTGACAAAAATGTAATGATGAAAGAAAATAATAATAAATGATATGGGTTGAATTGTGCCACCGCCCCAAAAATGTATATATTGAGGTCCTAACCTCTAGTTCCTCTGAATATGACTGAATTTGGAGATAAGGTCTTTACAAAGATATTAAAGTTAAATGAAGTCATTGGAGCAGACCTTGATCCAATAGGACTGGTGCCTCATAAGATGAGACGGAAACATCATGATGTACATGCACAGGGAAAAGGCTGTATGAGGAAACAGCAACAAGGCAGCCATCTTCTTTCGAGAAGACTCAAAAGAAACCAATCCTGCAGACACCCTAGACACCTAAGTGGTTTTTCTTTTTTTCTATTCCTTTCCTGATTCAAAATGGTGCTTAAGCTGCAAGTCAGCTATTGGACAGAAGTGAGTCAAATCAATAAGAGGGCAGTATACAACAAAAGTCCAAACACTGAAGTGAGCCACTGAACTCCAGAAAACTATTATTGTTACAGATCCCAAATAACCTAGAAATATTAAGAAACATTAGTACAGAGATGATTTCAGAAAAATTATTTTCTAATGTCAAAAGTTATTTATACTAGAATATACATAATCTTCCAAACTGTTGATTTGTCTCTCCAAAAAAAATTGAAAAGAAAGCGGGGAGGGAGGAAAAACACACATACATATGTTATTCATTTCTAAAGATGAACAAATCATAACTTTTGAACTATACTAACTGGTGTGGCTGAATCGACACTTTGGGACACAGACCACATGAATTTTGCAATAAGACCCATTTCATTTTTGCAAAGATAGCTTTGTTGCCCATAGAATTACATATCCTTTTATTTGTGAGCATTGAGTATTAACAGCTGACCAGATCCCGTGCTAAGCTCTTTGCCTATGGAAATAGAAAGACATGGAAAGTTTATATATAATTCATACTATTCTCAAACCTAATGACTCCAAAATAGGAGTGGTTGTATAAGCTGTCCATTTAGTCTTTCAAAGTAACTGAGTAGTCAAGTGTTTCACTTCTCAGTCCCTGTGGCATTCTTTTAGTCTTTCAGTGAGTTTTCTCCCCATAGAAGACAGTTCCCATGGATGACCCATAGATGGCACTAAGTGGCCGTAATAAAGTAGTTTTAAAAAATAAAAAATGTACTATGAAAATTTTCAAACACATACAAAATGATATTATAATGAACCTCCACGTACCTATCATCTAATGTCAACAAGTATCAGCATGCGGCAACCTTGTGTACCTACACCATCCATTTATAGAACCCACTGGATTATTTTGAATGAAATCTCAGACATCATATGATTTCATCTATATTTTTGTATGTATCAGTAAAAGGTAAAAGTAAGATTAGCTCCCTAACTAGGCTGCAATCTGCCAGGACTTTTTGTTTTTGTTTTGTCTTTCAAACCTCTAAAGGTAAATTCACGAAGAATTTTTTTAAGTTATTTTTTTATGTAAGCATAGTTGGTATACAATCTTATATTGGTTATATTAGTTTCAGGTGTACAACATAGTGATTCAACATTTTTATACCTTACAGTGTGATCACCCCACTAATTCTAGAAATCATTTGTCACCACGCAAACTTATCACAATATTATTGATTGTATTCCCCTTCTCCTTTTCACCCATCTTCCCACCCCCTCCCTCTGCTAATCATCCCTTTGGTTTGTTTCTATGAGTCTGTTTTTGTTTTGTTTTTAGATTTCACATACAAGTGAAACCACGGTATTTGTCTTTCTCTGCCTGCCTGACTTACGTCACTTAGCAGGATTTTATTTTAATGAGTCAGTCAACTACTGCTCCATTTCCGAGGCTCTTGGTTCTTTGTTAACTTCCTCCCTGAACATTGCCCTGCCCCTACTTGTTTCTCTCACTTCTACATGGACATCTGGACATTGACTCTCTGGCCTAACGAGTGGCCATAAAGTAAAAACTGATTTTGCTTAGGTAACTTAGAGTTTTGTCAGAATTTGAATACATCAAGTTTATTTATTACTCACAATGAGGAGCATTAAGAAGCAGGCAGTGGAAAAACTATATTTCAAACTAAAACCAAGGATTCTGTTTATGCAAAATGTTCAAATGTTTTTTTTAAAAAAAATTAAAAACAAAAATAATAATTTTCATCCTAACTGCTTTATTATGTACTCTCCATAATTAATTGGGTTTTGACTCAATTTTAGGATGCCTCAAGCCCTGACCATACCTTCGGGCTAGAGAACTAGCAGAGGCTGGAAAACAGCAGATTTCCAAGAGCAGCATGGTGGTGGGAAGAAACTAGATTTGAAGACGATATAGATCTGAGCCTTGATCTCATCACTTATCACTACATGACCTTGAGTAAGTCACTCAACCCCTCTGAGTCTCAGTTTCCACTTCTGTACCAGAAGAGTAATCGTATCTGCTCAAATTAACACAATGATAGCAGAGATGGAGAGAGATGAATGTGGAAGTACCTTTCTATTTATAAAATACTGCACACACACATGAAGTCTGGCAGCATGGCACAATGGTGGTTGAGAGCAGCGGTTCAGGTATCAGATCTGAGTGTGAGTCCTAGCTATGGGTAACCTTGGGCAGGTGGCTTTACCTTTCTGATCCTCAGATTCAACATCTACAAAATAAAGATAATTACAGAACCCACATCATAAGGTGATTTAAAAGATTAAATGAAGCAGTGCATGTAAAGCACTTAGAGTACTTGACGCATAGTAAGCAACCAATCCCTGGCAGCTGTTACTACCCTTATTCATTTCTAAGATGGAGGAACCTAGAATCATAGAAGCCAAAGGGACTCTGGAGAATACTTCCTATGAGAATCCATTAGAACTCTTCATTCAAGTTTACATCCCTGTTTCCCAGGATCCTTTAGACCATCCTTTTTGGCAGGATGTTTTCATCAGAACTATACCTCTGGAACTAAAATAAAGGGAAACTGAGCTACAGAGACTGAAGGCTGGGGAATTTCCTCAGCCTTCCTGTAATCCCACAGCCTTCCTGTAATCCCACAGATAATCTCAAGCAGGCACGTTGAGGTGTTGCTTAAAGAAAATGACTATTGCTGGTCTGTCACAGATGCTGATGAGTTATGGTGCCAAAATGCAGTGATTCACTTGCTTCCTAATCACGCTCATGTAAATGTTGACCTATCCATCTCCAGGGAGGCTGGCTCCTGACCAGGGGCTTTCCCCAAACAATTTGCCTCTTCACTCTTAAGTGGGAGGAACGTGGGAAGGAGCAGATGCTTTAGAATAAGTCTGCTCCTTATTCTTGAAAAAACCTGTGGGGATTAACTGTAAGAGAATTAAAATCCATCTGATGATATTCTCTCATCTGTCATTTTAAAATCAAACTCCCACTCAGGAGTGGTATTTTATATTGTTGATGCTCCTAAAACTGGAATCTTAACAAAGAAAAGCTTGCAGCAGATGCATGACTACTGCTCAAATTATCACTGAAACACTTAGACATCCAGAAAAGATCTTGTGTTTAGTTCATAAAGTTTCTCAGAGCAGTGGAATGAAGGAGGGCTTCTTTACAAATTTCCTGTAAAGCTCCCTATAAACAAACTTACACCATAAATACAACTGCCTTCTCCTCTTTTGTGACAGCAGCCAAAACTATGAACCCCAGCCAGAGCCTTTGTCATTCATACAAAACCTAAAGGCCTAAATACTGATAAAATGTAAACAGGAAAGAGGGTGCAGTAATTACCCTCTTATAAAGAGAAGAAAGAACAAAAAGGAAGTCACTCAGGATTCCATCTCTCTCTCACCCATAGCAGCAACCCAGACCAGCTTTTCCCAAACCTAACCTGATCAAATGATATGATACGGTACATATCACGCAAAAATGAGGGGAGTCTTTGGTAAAAATAAGTTCAAGAAATCTTGAATTTAATAAAATTAATCAGGTCATGTTACCGCAAGATTTCTCAGAGGCTTTAACATGTCGCTGTGCCTTGTAACCAAGGGTAAGGGGTGTCTAAAGTATTTTCTAGACCTGTCTTACAATGAAATCTTTTATTCACAAATCATGTACAAAAATGGGAAAAACTTTCTTAGCTTGATATTTCATTTTTTTAATCCCATGTGTTCAAAGGTTACATTATCCCACAAAAGCAAAAATTCAACATCAAATGTAGAAATAAGGAAACCTCTTTTAGGTGGGAAAGTTTGCATTCTGGATCTACCACATGCTCACTGGGTGCCTCCCCTGCTTCTGTTCCTTTAAGTATATCCCCACATATACACACATACCATTGGGAATTTGCCATCCCTCTAAGCCTCAAATTCCAGTGGCTAGTAAAGGAAGTGGCGTATAACCATGTGTTATGGGTTGGATTGTGTCCCTCCAAAATTCATGTGTTAGAATCCTAATCCCCAGTACCTCTGTATGTGACATTATTTAGAGATAGGGCTTTTTGCAGAGATATTTAAGTTAAAATGAGGTCATTAGGGTGTGGCCCAACCCAAATGATCAGTGCCCTTATAAAAAGGGGAGATTGAGACACAGAGATTTACATGGGAAAGACAATGTGAAGACACAGGAGAAGATGACCATCAAACGCCAAGAAAAAAGGACTGGAGTTTATCCTTTTGTTACAGTCCTCAGAAGAGACCAACCTTGCTGGCACTTTGATTTTGGACTTCTGGCCTCCAGAACTGTGAGATAATACATTTCTGTTATTTAGGCCACCCAGTTTGTAGTACTTAATTATGGCAGCCCTAACAAACTAATATAGTGTCTTTATAATCAGCTTTCACTCTATTTATTTATTTATTCATCAAATATTTATTGAGAACTTATTAATTTCCAAGACTGTTCTAGATGCTAGAGACAAATGGTAAACTGTAAATATTTTCCCTGCCATTATCGATCTTACAGTTTATTGAAGGACACAGATGTGAAATCAAATAATCACTTAAAAATGTAAAATTATAAACTATGAAAATAACTAAAAAGAGACAATGAAGATGCTAAATCTTCCACATAGACAGGAGTTTGACCTAGTCTGGGGTGTCAAGAAAGCTTCCTTAAGGAACTGACAGATGAGCTTCCACTTGAAGGATGAGCAGGAATCATAAGGTATAAAGAAGATGTGAAAATGTCGTTCCCACCAGAGGAAGTAACAAGAACAAAACAGATTCTTAGATAAAAATAAATAAAAGAAAAATAAAGATGGTCAGTACATATTACAAAGAGTTGAATACTCCAGGAAAAAAAAATTACTCTAAATTCTATCCTTCTAATAAAGTATTTTTCAAATGTATTAACAAAATTGACAGAAACTAAAAGAGAAACAGAAAAAAAAATCCACCATTATAACAGATTTTAATATACTTCTCTCAGTTATTGATAGATCAAGAAGATAAAAATCAGTAAGGACATAGAAGTTTCGAATAAACAGTTAAGATGCTTAATCTAGTGGGGACTAATAGATATAAATAGACTATAACTAAACACTTCAAAATACGCAGTCTTTTCAAGCTCACAGAGAACATTATGCACTAGGCCAAAAAGTAAGTCTTTAAAATTTTTCAAGAAATAGTGTAAAACAGACCACAGTCTCAGATCACAATGTGATTAATTTAGAAATCTATAACAAAAAGATAACCGCTCCAAACCTTTATGTTTGGGAATAAAGAAACATCTCTAAACAATTCATAGGTTAAAGAAGAAATCTTAACAGAATCCACAAAATATATAACAATGAACAATAATAACTTTACTTCATTTTATAATTTATGAGATGCAGCTAAAAGAGTACTTAGAGGAAATCTATAGCCTTAAGTACACAAATTAGCAAGGTTTGTGGGGGGGGAGGGGACTAAGATGAATAAGCTAAGACTCTCTGATAATTACTTTCTGTATGCCACTCTAGATTCATTGGTTGCCCTTCTTTTCCTTGTTCTGTGCCCTGAGAAGTTAACTGGTAAAGACTACATCAGTCTATCTTTCAGCTGGCTTCTAGTTGAGCTTACTCAATGGGTAATACTGGCAGGCATCAGAGGTTAAGAAAAGGAATCAGGTTATTTATTCTCTAGTCCCTCCTTACTGAGCCATTGTTTTGACAAAGGCTACATTGTTCTCATTTTATAGCTTTCTTTGGGCAGCCCATCTTCCAAGGCTAAAGAGTTTATCAGGGGAGTCTGATAGCACCACACCTTCCCCTACAATTTCAGGCTGGGGAGTAATAATGGCTTCCGACTGCTGTAAATTCTGATTGTTTCTCTCTTTTCTTAACCCTGACACATCTATGTAGACATTCTCTTCATTGAACTCTCTTCAGCTAATCCTTTCTTTGAGTATGCCACCTATTTCCTGCCAGGACCCTGGATAACAGAGCATCCAACTTAAGAAATTAAGAAACAAGTAATGGAACAAACCCAAAGAAAATAGATGGGAGAAAAATAAAGACAAGTAAATTAATACAACATAAAACAAACACAATAGAGAAGACTAACAAAGACAAAAGTTGACAGACCATTAGCATGATTGATAAAGAAAAAAGCCCCCCTAAATCATATTAAGAATAAAAAGGCCTAATAACCTTATAAATGAGTGTTCTAGAGCTATCTCACACTAAAATCCTGGAACGCATTACTAAATATTAAGGGGTTTCATGAGCTGATTGTTAACTGTTGATAGCTTGATATTAGCTTTAGTGGGAGAATTTACACTTCAGATATCAGTGAACACTACAACCATTACAAGTATTATGGAATATAAGTCATTAGTTAAAAATCTACCACAAAAAAAAATGTTCTACTATCTTAACCACCAAACTCTAGCAAACATTCAAGATCAAGAAACAAATCATTTCAGTCTTAAACAAATTCCTCTAGGGAATAGGTAAGCAGAGAATTATTGAATGAGTTTAGCATAGCCTTGATGTCTAAACTGAGAAAATTTGAGTAATAAAAATTGTAAGATGAAAAAAATTACAAGACAATACCACTCATTACTGTAGAAGCAAAAGTAGTCAACGAAATGCTAGTGAAACAAACTCAGTAAAGTATAAAAAAAGACAACATAAGCAAAATGGATTCTTCCCAGAAATTCAAGTATGGTTTAACATTAGAAAATCTATACCTTAATAAACTTAATGATAAAACTGTTATCTCAGTTAAAAAAAAAAAAAACCTTGATGAACACTAATAATATTCATAACTTTAAAAAGTCAAACTCCTAACATCAAGAATAGAAGGAAATTTATTTACTCTAATAAAGAGTAGCCCTATCCACATCCACCCTCAGAAATAAGAGCAAATGTGGTAACACATTAAAATTATTTCTTATAAAATCAGGAACAGCTCAAGAGCAATCAATTTCACCATTTCTATTCAACATTGTACTGGGGGTTCTAGCTAGCACTTAAGGAGAGGGAAAGAAATAACATTTGTAAAATAATAGGGTTTTTTGCAAAACAGAGTGTGGGAGAAGGTAGCTGGCCACACTTAAGGAGGAAGTTTAAAGCCAATATCTATATCAAGGAGAGAAGAGTTAAGGGGAAGACCCAAGAAGATAGGAAAGCATTTTTCTTCCTTGCTCTTCCGTAATGATTTGGCTGACAGGTAAAACCATCACTACCAGACATCCATAGGCTCTACCACACCCTTTCAGGGACCACAGTTTCTGGAAGACAATGAGCAAGGAAGTCCCATTCTGTTAGCCCACTCCAGGCTCCAGTAGCCAGCATGAGCCCAGGGCAAAGCATCAGTCCTCTCCTAGGACTCCGAATACCTCATTCACTGCCCACCTGTATGGCCACTGGTTCCAGGTTCCAGTATCTTCTTGTAAAAATTTAAAAACAAAACAACTAACCAAACAAAAACACTTGGTCTTTCACCTGGGGCATTTTTGAAATTCTCATTGCCCGGCCACACCCTATACCTATTAAATCAGAGAGTCTTGGGGGTTGCACCAGACATCAGTATTTAAGAAAAAAAAAAAAAAAGGCTGTTCCAGTATGAACGCGAGTCAGAGCCTTTCTCCCCAAAGAATGTCTGTGGACCAGCAACACTGGCATCACTAGGGAGCTTTTTCAAACTGCAGAAACTTTCTGTCCCCTCCTGTCTGCCCAAACTCCTACACACCTCTCCCGCTCCCCACCCACACACTTGACACACTCATGCCTCTGCTAATTCTGCTCCTTCTGCCTGAAATTCTCCTCCCTCGCAGCACCCTGGTTAACCTCATCTTCTTGCCGACAGTGAGTATTGATTTGAGATTACAAGTTAATTTTAGCAAGTAAGCATATTCACAAATGTAGAATCTGCAAATGGTGAGGATTGGCTGCACCCAACAAGTGATAGGGGAGGAGCGCAAGCAAATTAGGAGAGATGCAAACCACATTATTTAAAACCCTGAGGGCTCCTGATGCGCCTGGAAAGAATACTTTGATTGTTGCGTGCCACATCATAGGAGATCTAGGGAGAGCTGGACGGCAAGGGGTGGCAGCTACTTACCATCCCATTATGGAAAAATTGCAATATCTTATATTAATCAGATAGGTTCTACTGGCCCTTCCTAATGTCAAGGTAAATGCAAGGCTGAAAATCCCAAATTTTCCCCACTACTCTTTATTTTGTAAGTCTGTGTGATCCACTTATGTTGGAAATTTTATTACCTTTACTTTAGACAAAAACAAACAAACAAACAAACAAACAAACAAAAAACTTAATTGTATCTTAAGAAAGGGGAAATCTCTTGACAATTTTAAGAGCAAACTGTTGGCTACTGGCAAACTAATTACATTTCAAGTGGCTCCACCCTCAATCTTTGTAGACAGGAGCTGAGCCTGCTCTGCAAGAAAACTTGGTACTGTCCACGTTCACGAAATGCCAGTTCATAATGGTATCACACAAGTGCAGAGGGAAGTGGAATGTGTTGGTGTGCCTCAGTGATGTGATATTTGAGATGGGTGGAATCATAGTCTGGCCCTGGCTCAATGCCATTCAAGGTACAATCTGTCTTGAGCAGTGTTTCACAAATGTAACATGCATACAAATGACCTAGGAATCTTATTAAAGTGCAAATAGTGATTCAGTGTGTCTTGGAAAAGGGTCCAACACTCTGCATTTCTAAAAAGCTCCCAGGGGATGCTGATGCTGCTGGTCCATGAACCACACTGTGAATATCAAGGGTCTAGACTGGAAAAGTGGTTCTCAGCCACATCTGAGCCTGCATTGGAATCACAGAGAGTCTGTGAAAGCATAGTTTACTGCCCTTCTCCACCCCTAGAATTTCAGACTCAGTAGCCCTAGATCAGGGCCAACGAATCTGCCTTTTTAACAATTTCCCAAGTGACAATAATGGTGCTAATCTGGGGATCGCACTTTGAGAATTAGTGGTCTAGACTAAACAAGTCAGACTCTTAGAACCTGTCTCCTCCAGCTTATTTAGAGACATAACAGTGCTAGTACTTCATCATGTTGGCAAAGAACTTAAGATTCCCATAAAAGATATTGCCTTAATGATAAAGTTCCTGAGGTCGGGGCCATATTTTATATTCATTTGCTACAATATGAAAAAAAGTAAATTAATACAATCTGGGTTTATGGCTATTAAATAATTAATTTTATTATCTGATGGGACCTTCTACTCTTCTAAGTGCTTTCTGTCTCAACTAGCACAAAATTAATCACCAGTTGCCAACTTTTTTGTCTCGATTTATTTTTTACAGATTTCAAATTACAATTTTTTACAAATTTCTTCATCTTTCCCTTTTTGCAAATATAAAACCATAGAAAGAAAGAAACCAGAGGGTGGAGAGGTGGGATGGGTAGGAGGCTCTGACTCCTTTGCTTTGTATGCTGTATGCCTAAAAAGTAAGTGTTCAATAAATATTTGAGGAAGAGGAAGGAAGGAAGGAAGGAAGGAAGGAAGGAAGGAAGGAAGGAAGGAAGGAAGGAAGGAAGGAAGGAAGGAAGGAAGAAGGAAATGTATACTCTTAGTTCAATGTATAGTGTGCTATTGGCATGTCTTCAAAATGACTAAACCGAATATCTTTCTGAAGGCAGAATTTTATGTTTCCTTTTAGTTGGGTCTTTATTCCAGATGAAGTTCTTCTGGCAACAAAAATTCAAATGATTTCTTAATAATAATGGTAATAAGTTTAAAAAGCCAGTGTGTTACAATCCATTAGCTTATACAAAGCAGTTGGCAACTAGGACACTGGCAAGGAAGAGTGGGGAGGTGTATCTATGGTCTATTCACCAAATAAGGAAAACATTATCTTTCTTCTAACCAGGCTGATTGATCAGGGGACTGATGGCCTGTTTACTCAGCTAAACAATTAAGGCCAGGCATTTGTTCACAGCAAGTCAACTGTCCCTTCGCTGAGATGTTCCTAGAACTGGTAAGGCTGCCTTCCCTGGTAATGAGACTGATGCTTGCAAACCTTTGCCAGGTGCTTACTATGTGGTGGCAATTTGTGAGAGTCAAGGAGAGGGGCAGAGTAAAGGAGAGTCAGATGCAGACTATACCTGAAGTAGCTCTCAGTTTATCTCAGAGAGAAAAGAAGTTAAATAAGTACTTTATTTTATAATAGAGGTATGTGCAATAACCATGAAACAGAGGGGGTAGTGACAATATGGCTCCTTGGGGGAGTCAGAAAAGACTTTGAAAAAGACTGGCTCTTAAAGGGTATGAAGAAATGAATTTAGAGCCAAAGGCAAGACACAGTACATTCTAGGCAGAGAACAGCATATGTAGATGTATTGTGAAGTTCATCCTAAGAGAAAAACAAACGTTAAATAATAGGAGGCAGGGAGAGAGTGTTTATCTGGTGTTCCAGGTTTGAGCACCTGTCACCTGGGTCCACCCAAGCCAAAAAGCTATTTATAAAAATACCTATAAGTATAGTTTCATTTGAGGCTTAGTGACAACAACAATTAGTTAAGAATGAATGACCCCAAACTATGTAATGAGAGCCATGTACAGTTTACTATACAGCTTCAGTAGCGTGGGCAACAAATCAACCAAGAAAGGTCTAGTATTAATTTTCAATTTCTCATTAAAAAAAAAAAAAACGTAAAAATCTTCAGCCACTGGGCCTCTTGTTACTTCCTATTTCTTCTTTCATTGTTCAAGATCTGCTGATCAACTTTGCTGAGTCTCATGGCTGTTTTTATCCCAATACAATTGGCACTGTTTACTTGGATCAGAATCTATACTTTCGGTGGCTGCCTCAGGATATATTCAAGACTCATAGTCATAGTAGAGACTTTGGCAATAGTTTTGCCATGAAGAATTCTCCTGCTTACTATGTATATTATTAGCCAAAAAATGGCTTCTCTCTTCGGTGACAGAGTCCTGAAGCTTTCTCTCCCTCTCTCTCATATTTGGACATTTTGTATCCAGAGTAGCTGTCTGTATGTTTCTAGGGACTAACAACCTCCTGAGATGGGATGAGGAGAGAGGTATGGTATACCCTGTTTCTTTTGCTGGAAAGAATAGCTTCCTGAATGGGTTTGAGTTGAAAACAGTTTCTCCATCGTGGTGAAGTTGCCCAATGGATTCACAGTTTCACTTATTGAACTGTATTTGTGGAACCTTTACTATATGACAGGAACTATCCCAGGTGTTGTGGTGTAGTGGTTAGCCAAGCAGACAAAAGTCCTCACCAACCTGTGTTCTGTCATGCTCCTGTGTAATTCTGCAGAAGTTAAAACTCCCCTCTTTAATCATTCTACGATGATTATCATGTAGGCTACACCATGATGTGGAGAAATATAAGAGCAGAATATATTTAAAAAGGTGTGAAAAATCATATCTGTCATTTTTGCACTTTTCATACCTAACACAAGTGCCTGGTATTTATTTATTATTTTATTCAATAAACATTTATTGAGCATCTACTATTTACCAAGGACATTCTAGAACAGTTCTCCTCAAGCCTTAATGTATATATGAATCACTTGCAGATCTTGTTAGAATGCAGATTCTGATTCTGTAGGTGGTTCTACACATCTAACAGGTTCCCAAGTGATACCAAGGTTACTGGTCCATGGACCACACTTTAGCACCATCACTTACATTCTGGTGGAAGATGGAAGACAGGCAAATAAAATAACAATTAGAGAATAGGGAGTTGACATATAGGAAACAGCAGGAAAACAGAAGGGAGTCCAGAGTAAGATGTAGATGGGGAGAGTGTGATGAGATTGGTCTTTAAAAATATAACTCTTAATACAATATGAAAGGTAGTCTGGGAAGAAATGAGGGAGGAACTGAAAACACAAACTAATAATTGCAACAATAAGGCTAACATTTATTAAGTACTTACATCATGATAAGCATTGTGCAAAGTGCTTTGTCAGTTTAGCTCAGCTAAACAATTTATTGAATCATCTCAATAGCCCTATGAGATAGGTACTTGTGGTAGGTAGAATAATGACCCTCAAAGATGTCCATGTCCTGACCCCCAGAACCCATGAATATGGAAAAGGGGTATTAAGGTTGCAGATGAAATTAAGGTTGCTCATTATCTGATATTAAGAAAAGGAGAGTATCCTGGATTAGCCAGGTGAGCCCAATGTAAACACACAGGTACTTAAAGTGGAAGAGGGAAGCAAAAGAAGGGTCAGAGTCTGAGTGATGCCATGCGAGAAGACTCAATTGGCCATTGCTGGCTTTAAGGTTGGAAGGGGGCCATGAACCAAGGACTGCAAGCAACCTCTAGAAATGGAAAAGCAAGAAAAATGCAGTTTCCCCCAGAGCCTCCAGAAGGAATGCTTGATTTTAGCCCAAAGAGACCTATTTCAGACTTCTGATGTCTAAAACTGTAAGATAGTAAACTTACATTGTTTTAAGTCACCAAGGTTGTGGTAATTTGTTACAGAAGCAAAAGGAACTAATATACTATCTTCTAAAGATAAGAAAATGAAAACACAGAAAAGTTCATTAACTTGCTAGTAAGTGGCTAGATTGGGGTCTGAACCCTAGATTTACATTAACTACATTATAGTGAGAATCTGGACTTAAGAAACCACACTCAGCAGGATTTGGTGACTTTCAAATACAAAGATTGAGGAAATGAAGAAATTCAGAGTAATTTCAAAATTTCTAGTTTAAGTGACTGTTGAGGAACTGACACCACCCACTAATGAGACTACAATAAACACATGAACAATAGGCAATTATGGGAGAGGCCTAAAACCTATTTGTATCTAATTTGCATTTGCAAATCTAGTTCCGGCAATAGTCAAGCTAAACTGTGGTAGTTCCTCCTACGGAATAATAGTCTCAGTAGGATCTTCTCTGTGGCTCCTCATTCAAGTGTAGGCAATGCAGAGTTAGGATAGAGAAATGGAAAAACAGCATGCGAGAGCTTCTCAAACGGGGTCAGTCTCTATCTTTCAAAAAAGGACTTCTCCGTGTGAGAATCACTATTGGATTGGCACTTTTTCAATGTTTTGAACTTGCGTCAAAATTAACTTATAAAACAGCTGCCCATTAAACATTCTTAATTTCCTCTTCTGCAAGCCACAATATAGTATGAAGATTTGATAAACCTCCTTTGAGAGGTTATTTAAAGTTCAGAGGAAAATGTCCTACTGGCTAATATGACTAAAATTTCTTGCCTGAGGGAAGAACTGTTCTGTGAGTGGAAACTCGTAAGCTTTGGAATTACACTGACCTTGGTCTCAAATGTTGGTTCTGCTCCTTACTGCCTGTGTGATCTTAAACAAATTACCTACCCTCTCTGGAACCTTCTTTCCTCATTTGTAAAATGAGCATATAAATCCTACTCTATGGGATTATTGTGAAGATTAAATGAGATATAAAGTACCTAAAACATAAAAGCCACTTAATTAACATTTCCTTTAACTTTTAAAATCAGAAAAACCTATGATAAAAAAAAAGAGGGGAAGGGGATTCTACCTGTAATATACCATTATTTATTGTGAGAAACCACTTTTACATAGTACTTTTTTTATTAATTTCAAGTATACAGTACACTGGTTGGACATTTATATAGTTTATGAAACGATCCCTCTGATTGCTCTTTCTCCCCTCTTGGCTCTACACTTAGCCATTACTTTACTGCTGACTGCATTCCCTATGTTGTGCTCCCTATCCCCATAACCATCTATCGACTACTACTTTGTACTTCTTTAACCCTTCACTGCTTTCATCCAATCCCCCCACCCCTGCCCGTCTGACCATCACCAGATTGACTTCTGTATTTGTGGGTCTGCTTTCAATTCGTTTGTTATTTCTGTTCCTTAGATTTCACATATCAGTGAAATCACGTGGTATTTATCTTTCTCTATGCAATACATTTTTATCACCTCTAAGATGTGGCTCAGTCTTGGCAACTACTTGCCAAGTAAAATGGAGATGTCTGTCATCCACCATATAGCTCAGCTAATTTATTACGCAGGTTCCAATTCTGGGCTCCCAAGCTCTTCAACACCTGCTAGAGTAAGTCGGGTCACTCAATTCAAGTCAGCTCATCAACAAGAATAACCATGTAAAACAAGCCCCCATGAATCCAGTCTAAAACTTCAGTTCAGCAGGAAACATAAAATGGAATAATCAAATATTTTCCTCTCTTTTCTAGATCATCTCCC
>CM053507.1:126253005-126293681 GCA_028627145.1 Eidolon dupreanum | reverse complement strand
GTCAAAGTCGAACAGTCCCTGAGAGAGGGAGTGAGGATTAAGAAAAAAGATAGAGAAAAGAGATAGATTCGGGAGGGCTGGCAGTCAATACCGCGACAGCCCCGAGTTTATTTAGCACCATCCTTATATACCCCAGCAAGCATGGGAAACAGCTCAAAAAATGTTAGTTATGCACAATAACCTTGTTAACATTACACAGGGAGCTTAACGCTATCTCGGCATTCTGCATCCCTTTTTTTAAGGCCAAGGAACAGTCAACTTCTCTGTTCTCGTCTCCAAGTGTTCTTTTGTATCAGCAGACTTCTTAGCTCTACTGTGCAGATATCCTGCTTAGCTCTCAAGCCTGATAACGGCTCCCAACAATCCACCCAGCTGCTGTGACATTGCACTGTTCCCTTCCAAGTTATTATACCTTTCCAGGCCCCTTCCGTTTGCACTCTAAATTTTTGGCATACCACAGTGCTCTGTTCTTGGTCCTTTTCTCTGTACTTTTGTAAAAACAATATTACTGAGATATAATTTACATATCATAAAATCTGTTCATTTTAAGTGTACAAGTCAATGATTTTTAGTAAATTGTGTTAGAGTTGTGCGACCACCTCTACAATCCAGTTTTAGAACATTTCTCATGCTCGTTTATAGCTAATTCTGGTTTCCATACCCAGCCTAGGCAATTACTAATCAGCTTTATCTATAGATTCACTTTTCCTTTTCTCCTTTGACATATTCTCTATGAGTGATTTCATATAAGCCTGTGGTTTTATATAGTATCTATGTGTCCAGGATAACCACATTATGTCAAACATCTCAATTTCTCTCCCAAACTTCAGACTCCCATATCCAATAGTCATTCAACATCTCTACTTGAATTTTTAATAGGCATTTCAAACACTTCTCCCATTCTTCACCATGTTCACACATCTCCAGCACCACTGCCCTTTTTTTCTTTTCTCTGATACAACAACCTCATTCCTGTTTCAGGGCCTTTTCACTTGCTGTTCACTCTACCCAGTCTGCTCTGCTCCAAGTGTTCTCATAGCTCACATCTTCATCTCATTCAGGCCTCACCTCAAATGTCACCTTAGAGATCCTTCCCTGACCATCCATCTGAAGTATCTTCACCACATTGTTTCTCCTCGTGAAATCACTTCCTCCGATTGTATGATTGTACTCACAGTAGTTATGACTGTGAAATCATCCTGTCCATTTTTTCATTTACTTGTTTATCTGCCTCTCCTTGCTAAAATAATTTCATAAAAGAAGAAGCTTATCTGTTTTGTCCATTCCAGCATTCTAAGAACCTAGAAGAGTGCCTAATACATGTAGATGCTCAATAAATAATTGTTTGGATCAATGGGAGGTGATGGGCATGCAGCTAGAACCAGACCAACTAGATTTGCCCCTGGGATATTTGAATTGGAGTTGAAGAAGAGTCTTTTCTTCTTGGATGAAGCTATGAAAAGCCTTGGTTCTAATTTCTGTTGAGAGAGTATATAGTTTGAGAAATTGAAGCCATAATGGGGAAAAGGAAAAGAATGAATTTGATGAATCTCAGTGGCATATTTGTTCCAAGTCCCCAATGATCTTTACCTTACTTTTGTTTAGTTATATGAGGCAAAAAAATTACCTTCCTTGCCTAAGATGAACTAAATTAGATTTCTGTCGCTTGCCACCTAAAGAATCCTGAATACTAAAGTGGATAGCAGACTCTAGAGAAGGTATCAAGTGCCCTCCCAAAGGGAAGTTCCAAATCAGATGTTCAGAGGGGGAATCTAGTTAAGAATCAAATACCTGGACTGAGACCCTATTGTTTCTCCCATCAACGTCAAGCCAATGAGAACTGCCCTTTACTGTCTGGAAAAGTAGTAGTGGCAAATTTTCTGAGCACACATGGAGGTGTGATGCTCAGATCTGCCTTCAAGACCAAACTTGCCAGTAAGTTCGAAGGAGCGCAGTTAGCTGACAGCCTCCAGCTGCAGTGCCTTTGGGATCTACCTTAGTGTTTGTGCTGAGGCCACATTCTTCTCAGGCAGCCCTTAGGCAATGATCGTGCATGGCAGGCTACTAAATTTCTGCCTAATTCAGGATTCCTCTATTGCACTGGAGTCCCTATTTTGCATACTGAGACTTTCTCAGGGTTGCACCATAGTCTGAAGCTCTTTCTACCCAACCGTCCTTCCATCCACCACTCTTTTCCCAGGTATTGGACGTGTGTCACAGTCTGAAGACTTTCTCTGCCTATTCTATCTCCCTTTTCCCTTAATAGACATTATCCCCAATAAAGAGCTTGTGCTTCTAACTCTGTCTTGACATCTGCTTCCTGGAGGACCTAACCAACATATTAAGCAAGTGCAGGGCAAGACCAACAGCCCTCATGCTATCTGAGGATCAATATAGGGAAGAAAGAGCAAGACAAAGGCAGAGCTGAGCACCATCTCCCTGGGACCTTTTTCTCTTCCTTCCTATTGGAGCTTTGTATGGAGAGCAATAAATCACATCTTTATAACTCTGGATTCCTACAGTTTGCTTATAACACGTTCCTTTACTGCACCAGTTCTCATGATGCTGGCTGTAAGTGCACAAGGCTCTTGGCAGTTCCTGAAAAGAGAGAGGATTCTCTTTCATCACAAGAATATGTTCTGTCCGTTGGAAACCACAGGCTTTCCTTTTAGGAAGCTGCTTCAGACAGCTAAAAGACTGCCTTGTCCAGCACTAACCTTTCCAGTTCCAGCACATTGTGATCTTGCTTTCATACCGACGCCATTCTGGCCTCAGTATTTTTCCCCCTAGTTTGTATTTCCAGATACCCCTATTCTGCTACCCTGTAAAATTTCTATCCTTGCTTGAGGAAATCAAGAGAGTAAGGATTTTGAAGTTAGACAAACTTCTTTCTCCTCCAAAGAACTTCTGTTTCTAATATCTAGTGTTTGCTCTCTGATATTGACTTCATAGTTACTATTCTTTACCCTTCTGTTTGAGCCCTTACACAGTTACACTGTGCCCACCCTGTCTGCCACTCACACCCTCCCATAACTACACCCATAACTGGAGTTTTACAATTTCCATCTATCTCTCAGTCAGAAAATCCCACATTAATCCCCCTCAAAAATAAGGAAATTGTTGTGACACCATAATTAACAATGTGGTACTAATGAAATGGTGGATCCAGTAGTGTGCAGAATCCAACTTATACTGACTTTCAAAAACAAATTGTTGAATTTTCAGAAATTTTTCAAGATGGTTGTTAAACATAGCCATTATTAAAAATTAAACTATATGAATTTAAATATCCCAGTCCAACAACTTGCAGGTCCCCAGAATGCACGATTCTTCTCTCATTCCTCTATGTCTTTTCTATTGACCTAAATACTAGGTAAACGAATGATTAAATGAATGTTCCTCTTCTTAGCAAGCATAATATTTTTATGCTTGTTTCACTGGGTTCATCACATTATAATTGTCTTCCCCCACAAGATAGCATGTTCCTTGAAGAAGAATTCGTGTCTGTTTAAACTTGATGTTCCCAGATCCTGTTCATAGTAGATACTCAACGAATTTTTTAATCATTAGCTTGCCTATAGTAACAGTTCTCAAACCTTTTTTAAGTGGATTGTAGCTATCGATATTTACTGTATTTGAAATTAAAACTGAGAAATTTTAAAACATAGTAATACACAAGCACAAATTCAACTTGCCATCACAGCAATGATGTCATCACAGGTCATGTAGACTTTGGAAATTTCCAATGAATACTCATGAGAGAATAAAAATGAAAAAGAATATCTCAATTGTTATAAAAATAGTTTGACCTCATGGACCCTCTAAATAGACCTCAAAAGTCCCCTGAAATAATCTCAGGGACCTCCTGGAGGATTTCAGAGACCCTAACCCACACTTTGAGAACCACTGCCTTGTGGTAATTCTTCACCTGAACAAATTGAGTCAGAAAAAAAAATACATTGACCCAGTTTGGGTACAGTGCATAGACAGAGAGATGATGAGTTAGGATTGAACATAGCAACTATGACCCAGTGGGATCTTTGAGAAGAAGTGGAGTTGGCAATCATTTGATATGAATCATTGTTTTGTGGATTTAAAAAAAGGGATTTGTGAAGTTGTAACATGGTACAAAGCACATTAATCAAATATATATTTTTGATATAACTGCTGCAAGCAAAGGTATTTTTTTATACAAGTAAATGGTACTTTTAAGCAACTGATATTTTGGGATATATTTTATGACTCTTTACATTACTTTTTTATAATTCTAGTAGCATCATTAACTTAAAATCCTTCAGCAACAAGAACCCTAGTCTTTTGTCAAGCTTTTTGAAAACAAAAAGAAGAGGTCAATAAATGGAGATTCCTGTGGTTTTCCTTTGAATCACAAGACTTTTATGATTGAAACAGCCACATGGCCTTATAATCTGGTCCAATCCACTACTATCTGTACATTACAATAATAATTTCCATGAAGAGCTTAGTTTTATAAAGATGAATAAAGAAAGCTACCACTTTGTTATCCAAACTTTGACTATAAATATCTTTTTCTTTGCTACATCTGTATGATATCCCAAATTATGTCATGTTACAAACGTGTTTGAGCTTTTCTCATGGTCAGAATAATACTTCATTGTTCAACATCATTTCTAATGAGCAGTATCAGGTAAAGAGTATGACATTCAAGCTGCTCAATTTCCATTTTTATTGTCAAACTCTAATAGATTTATTGAGAAGTAAAGAAGGATGAAATGGGGTAAAATGGATATATTTAGGGTGTTTTAGAAAACTTACTCTCAACCTCACTTTGATAAAACAGAAAATGCCCTACTTACCTACCACAAAACTTTCCTCACTAAGCATCACAAAATATCCTCAAGTTTTCTCCCAGGAGTACCCTTTGAGGATAATTAATGCCACACTTCCAGAAAGAGGGTATATTTATCCCAAGGCATATATTCATGTTTGTGTATGTGTGTGTGCGTGTAACATCATCATGGAATATGTGCCCCATAATAAGGATAAGTAATTCAAATATTATTTTGATTCAAATTAACACAGACATTACCACATAAAATGAATAAGTTACATTAATTTTTCAAATTAAATATGGGATTCAAAAAATATCTCTCCTTTACCTGACTGATTCCCCGAAAACACGTCACAATTGACAGAAATTAGCAGGAGGACTTGGGTCAGCAGCCAAATAATGGAGACTAGGACTCAGAAAATCACAAAGCTTTGAAAGTCTCACAATTAGGAGATAAAGATTGACATGACTTTATTTATTCAAAACAAGTTATCCAAGCTTTAAAAGTGCCCATCCTTCTGGCAATGGGACAGATAAACAGAAAATCAGTTGAGGGATATTTTAAGAAAATTTCAAAACGTGTTAGGAGATTTTCTCTTTATATAAAGGAGTTGATTAATAAGAATTTATTTATTCATTCAACAAATATTTATTGAGCCCCTACTATGTGACACGTATAGTTGTATCCAATGGAGACACAGCAGTAAACTCCTCTGCTCTTGTGGAGTTTATATTTTAATGGAGGAGACAGACAAGAAACAAACAAACAAACAAGCAAACAAATATATAACATAATGTCAGGTATGAAAAGTGCTATAACAAAAATAAAACAGGGTGGTATAATAGAGACTGCTGGGAATCTGCTAGTTTAACTGGGTGGTCTACGAAGCCCTATCTAAAGAAGTGAAGTGAAAGAATCAGCCCATCTGAAGGAAAAGTATACCAGAGAGGGAGTTGTAAAATGCAACAGGCATGAAGAGGAAGCATTTGTGGCTTGTTTGAGAAACAATGAGATTAGTGTGGCTGGAAAAGAATGAGCAAGGATGGGTGATAGGAGATGAGTTGAAGAGGTAGCAGAAGCCAGCTCAAGCAGGGTCTCAATGGGTTTGAGGTCTTATTTTAAGCACGGTGGGAAGTCAGTGGAAGTTTTTTAATAGGCCACTGACATGCTTTGATTCAGGAAATTCTCAAGGACAAACTGAGAACTTTCTAAATGGATATTGTGTTTTCTGGGAGTTTCATGATACTACAAGAAGTTGTGGACATATCGGAATATGGAAGAGAGGGACAGAAAAAAGAAAATTTTCTTTTCAATCACTTAGGAATTGGCCATAGAGAAAAGCAGAAAGAAAATTAAACCACTTATCATCACATCACCCAGAAAAAATCACCATAAAAGTGTGCGTATCCATTCAGTCTTTAATTTACATTTATACAAAATGAAATAGGGTAACATATTTTTAAGTGTGAGTTTTAGCCTTCATCTTTGAAACATAATAGAACCAGTGTAGTATTCAATCAGTAAGGCTGTATTAAAGGTGAAACAGCAATGGGACATTTCCTGGTTATTCTAGTAATCAGAACTTTGGAATGACAAGCAAAGTGGACTGTAACAAAACATATGTGTTCTGTCTTTCATGCCAGGACCTTAAAACAACTGAGACTGGTTCCTGGGTGACAATTTCAGAAGGACTGAACTCTATTTCTGTTCTCCTGACCTCCTTCTCAGTTATGAGTCACTGTTATCTCTGTTCTCTCAGGTTAGTTAGTTCTGAATGTGAGAAAAGCAACTTTATTACAAGGAGAGGATTTATGATGGAGGCTAGCCCGGTGCAGGTCAAAGGACTTGCTGTTAGTCAGCATTGTTCAATCTAACAGACAAAACCACTGTTCTTTTCAGTTTCAGTGCCTCAATATAGTCATCCAAACCTGGCCTCATCTCACCCAAGCCTTCACTTCCTTGTAGACAGAACCAGAGAAAGTTTGATATTTAATCTCAAAAGAAAAAAAAAGTTGTTCTTTCCCACCTTCCAATTCTTAAAGTCAGGTCTGGGAGCTAGGGTGAGGAGAGTACGGCACTCACCCTGGGCATGTAATTTAAGAGGGTGCCAAAAAAACTCCCTAATCAAGATAAACAATATTTAAAAAATAAAGTTAATGTAAAACAATCTATCATTTTTTAAAATGTCAAAATTTTAAACAAAGACAGGATCAGTATTACTAATTTTTCCTTTCACCTGAAGCACCAATAAGGCTTGGTGGGGCACTGTTACTGACCTTACCTGAACCTCCTGAACTAGAATTTCTGGGAGGCCCAGGAGTCTGTATTTTATTATGCTTTCCAGGTGATTCTTACATATGTTAAGTTAGAGAAATACAGGAAAGATGATCTCTGAAGTTTCACTTTACTTTTGATAATATTCTAATGAAGTAATCATTGGTGCTATGGAGGGAAGTTTGTCTAAATGTTAAACAATAAAATAGTCATTTTATTCCAAAAGCAAAGACACACACACACACACACACACACACACACACACAATGACTGGCTGAGGGAGTTTTACTCTAATCCCACCTTGTGTTAAATTTTGCCTCAAAGCAGCTAACATTATAAAAAGGCTTTGATGCAATAATTTCCCTTTATATTGACTATCGATCAAGCAATATTATTGAGTGCCCAAAGTCCATATGACACTGAGAGACAGATAATAAAATTTCAAAGATGTAGGAAGTCAGCAGAATTTCTACCTGGTGAACTGCCAATATACCTATTGATGTATCTCAACCTTCAGTGCTACCGCATCCATATGCTTGTTACAAATGATTCTCAGTCTTTACATAGGCCTGGTGAATTCAAGGTTCACATGACCAAAGAAGATTCTAAATGGGTGTTATGTGAGTTGATGATCTTTCAGACTCAACTTCATGGTGTGCAGATCTACATTTATAATCTTCTCCCTTACAATTTGATGATCAAAGTAGAAATTAGGATGGTGACTGACAGAGATGTAAACCATCCACTAATTCCAACTTGAATGAAGCTTGAATTAAGATGTATTCCATTCAAATAGCCTTTTCCTGATTGTCTCTATAAAAAGTTGTTGTTGTTATTGTTATTGTTCTTATTTGAAGGGCTAAAAGGAGGCCAGAGGGGGTTACACAGAGAAATTAAGGTCGGGTCAAAAGTAGGGTTTACCTAATAGAACCACCTTATGACTCAGCAATTCCCCTTCTGGATTTTACCCCCGAAAATCCAAAACCCTAATTCGAAAAGATATATGCACCCTTATAATCACTCAGTATTATTTGCAACAGCCAAGATATGGAAGCAACCTAAGTATCTATCAGTAGATGACTGGATAAAGAAGATGTGGTACTTATATACAATGGTATATTACTTGTCCAAAAAAAAATGAAATCTTACTATTTGCGACAACATGGATGGAACTAAGGGTATTATGCTAAGTGAAAAGACAAATACCATATGATCTCATCTATGTGTGGATGCTAAAGGACAAAATAAACAAACAATATAAACAGACTCAGAGAACAAACTGATGGTTGCCACATGGGAGGGGATTGGGGGTTGGGTGAAAAAGATGAAGGAAAGAATTAAGTACACATTGGTAGTTGCAAGATAGTCACAGGGATGTAAGGTACAACATAGAGAATATAGTCGATAATATTGTAATAAACTACATACAGAGCCAAATGGGTACTAGACTTATCGGGGGATTACTTCATAAATTATATAAATGTCTAACCACTATGCTACACACCTGAAATTAATATAAAATAATATTGAATATCAACAGTAATTAAAAAATAAAAATTATTTTCAAAGGCATTTATAAATGTAAATAAATAAATAAAATCCCCCCCCCCCAAAAAAAAAAAGTAAAGTTTATCCAACCCAGCACAACATGGCACGGAACCAGAGTAATTATCAAGTAGGTTACAGAACCAGAGTAATAATCAGGAAGCACTAAGGTTGTAGCTGAAATAGTAACAGGCTTCAATCCAAGGGTGAGATGAGGCAGGAAACAGGCAAACAAGGAGCCAGACTGATCCTTGAGAAAATAAAACATCAAGCAGAATCAGGTATTTGGCACAATTTAAGACGTGTAGTTCAGAACTAAGCCTGTGAATGGTCAGCAGGGACTACCTTCCTTTCTCAGGTTGCTTGGTGCACACAGCAGGGATCAGTGCGAGAACTTCATCTCTGCCCTGGACAACCTCTCAGTCTTGATCCCCTTTCTCCTGCACCTAGCGCCTCAAAATCTTCCCCATTAAAAATGACAGTGGAGACTGACAAATAGAGAATGTGATGGCAAAGAGAGGGTCACAAGTCCCCTTAAATGTCTAACCCTAACCACACATACCTTCCTTCTTCACATATATTTCCTCATACTAGAAAAAGCAACAGCTCTCCCACACACCACATTCTAGGGCATCCTGTCACAGGTGAGTGCAATGTACCAGAAAACAGGTTGTGGGAAAAACCATTGCTCTCCCTCTGCTAATGGGGTAGAAACATCGCCCTCTGCTAATGGGGTAGAAACATCACCACATCTGCACAAAAATCCTGTTTTAGCCTTTGTTTGGAGCTGACAAGTTGAGGAAAATGAGAAGCTAAATTTCCTCAATCCAGATTATCCTATTTTGTAGCATCCCTGATGAGATCAAAGCAAGGGTGTGACTAACACAGAACATAAGGCTCAGAGCCAAAGTTCATGAGGGACAATATAGTGTTATAGGTTAGTTTGTTATTGTTTTTAAACTGTGTCAGGTTAGAAAAGGTACTTTCAATTCTAATTTTGAGATATCACAGATGAGCCTCAAATACCTTAAGGAGTGACTAAAAATTTTCAAATTAAAATTGCTCTCACTTTTCTTCAGTTAAAAAAATACCTCTGTAGGCTAAATGAGAGTATTAGAAAAGGGAGTTCTGCTTGGCCTGGAGAATAGACCCAAAATTTGTCAGTACCTGTAGTTCCTTCCATAGTTCTTTCCCTAGAATTCCAGATTCTCAAAAGATTAGGAATCACTGGCCTAAAGTTTCCATAATCAGGGTAGATTTTCTTCCCAAGTGACAGCCAAAAAACAAACACTATATTACAACCCCATCTAAAGAAAAGATAAAAGGTAAACTACAAAAGAAATGTCTAAGAAAATGCTCTGTGACCTTGAGCAACAGCTCTCCCCTTTCTGGGCCTCAGCGTTCTCACTTAAATCCAGGAAACTGTCATCTCTAGCACCCAGCCCCAAATTTATTTGACCAGACACATGCCAAACCTAGTCCCAAACTACCTGGAGATTTTACTGTTTATGAGTTTGGCTCCTCCCAGCTCCTCCTCCTCTTTTAATCCTTAATTAAATAGCTTCCCCTCTAATGGCTTTTGCACAGGAAGTAGCACCTCCTAACTCCTACCAGAAACAGCGCTCCCCAGCATGAGAGCTGCCCAGCTCCTCTCGGCCAGGTCAGCACGCCTTTGCCTTAGCTTCTTGCTTCTGCTTTCCTTCTGGCTAGACCGAAGTGTGGTTGCTAAGGAGCTGAAGTTTGTGACATTGGTGAGTAGACTTTTTTCATTGCTTTTCCCTTAAAGCTGTGACCATTAGGATCTGAAAACCAAGTATCTGGTTTCATTTTACCCTTATGTTGTCTCCCAGAGACCAAACTCAGAAAGTGAATAATCAAGTTTTGCAAGATCCTCATGATGAATATATAACGTGTTCTGACAAAGAGGTATTTGGTTTGGTTATTTTTGCCTTTGCCAGTGTTATTTATTTATCCACTTGTTTTACAACTGCCTTGAATGCAGATTCCTCTGGATAGCCACATTGGACCAAGAGAAGCCTCAGTTGGCACTGTTTAGCACCAAGAGCTAAACTAGCTTCATTCAGTTTAATAATTACTTGTTTGAAAACTAAAAAACAGTCATTTTGTTTATCAGGAATGTATTTATAAATGGTGTTTGAACATAAAAGTGAAACTAAACTCAAGAGTTCTAGAATGACTTCTTGATACACAGAGTTGATTGACCATTAAAGTCATGTCTTTCCTCACCCATGATATGTGTGACAACTTATGGAAAAAAGGGAGGCTGCCTAATGCATGTGTCAGGGAAAGAAAATACACTGTTGACATCGTTTTAAAAATAAATAGAAAGAATATGCAGAGTAAGGGGGATTTAACCACTTAACATATAAGTCCTGGAATTAATTCCTCTATAACTCTTGATTTCTGTCTGTGTCTTTGATTTTCTCTGTATCACTATTTCTTTTAATTTTCTGTTTCAATTTCTGTCTTTCTCTGCCTCTGACCCTCTCCTTGTCTTTCACAGGTTCTCTCCATTGCTCTGCCTTACATTTTTTTTTTATTTGGTCATGAAAGTACACTAAGTAAAGTTTCTTTCTGTAAGAATACTCAAATTTTATTTTTATAATTGGAAGGGAGGTCAACTATTACTTAAAAATTAAACATGAAGTTCCTATTTTCTCAGCTTAATGTATTCAGAACTCCTTTCCCTTCTGCAGAAAAATTTCATAACCATGTGTTTATGCAAATCAAGATTCTTTGTCCAATAAATCTTTAGTGGGTCATAAATCAACAATGAAAGAGAGGGAAACAGAGAAATATATATCATCAATTTATTTACAAATGATCTACCAGCTGTCAGGCTTCTGCACTGAAAAAGCTGTATAATATTGTGTACCATTCATGGGAAGTTATACTTTAGTCATATAGAGAAATCCATGCGAGTTAAGACTTTCAGTTTTATTCATGGATTCCTTGCTAACATGTGCATCATGCAAGTGTAGGGACTCTACAGAAGTTGCATCATCAACACTATAAACCTGTGACAAGCTGGTTGAGTAGGCCAGGCTAACTTCCCTTGGCTACCAAACTCTTGTGGGTTTCTTTTCTTCCCCTCCACTCTCAGATAACTTCTGGTTAGGGAATCCAAGTTAATTCTTCCCTAAGGCAAGCAGGTAGTTTCCTTGTGTTTCCTCTGTGATCCAAATAATAATAATAATAATAATAATAATAATAATAATAAATCTTCCCTAGTTCTGAAAAGCTGTTCCTGTTGGAAAGAGCAGGAAACTGTCCTTGAGTTGTGTTTTTTCTCATGAAGAGAGTCATTATATGATTTTTTAAAACAGGTTCACCAAAATGTCCCTCATGAAATGCTAGTTTGATAAGTTGTTAACAGGCATAGCCTGGTTAAAAAAAAATAGGTTTCAATAGTCAGATTAGTTTTAGGAACAGAATGTGGTTAAACTGTGTTTAGAGGTCTAGTAAATGCACAACTCCTTAGAGTCTTTAATAGTCTAATATTTTCTGTGGCTTTCAAGTATTTCCTAAATTTTGACTACAGAATCCACCTCCTCTTTTTTCCAAAGTGTCCATAGAAAATCCTTAGAGAATTGTTATTTTTAGATTTATAGAGAATAATAGATATGGTGAATCCCAACGCACTTATTAACCAGCTTAAATAATTATCACTCATGGTGCATCTTCTTTCATTTGTATGCCACACACGCCTACAGGGCTTTTTAAAGGTAATCCCATACATCATTATTTTATCTGTAGATAGGGAAATGCCATTTAAAAGTATTCTCTCTTCCCTAAGCAAGGGAAAAACCACAAGTTTAGGGGATCTAAGGAAGAAAGAAAAATTCCTTCTCATCCATCTAGTTTCTATAAAGAAAGGGATGTCACAAAGTATAAACTCTTCTCATTCTTCTTGATTTACCTTGCTAAGTTCTTACTCAAGTCACAGAATATCCTTGATGAAAACAGCCTCTGAATCTTAAGCACATCACCTCACCACTGGGATGGGTAACTTCCATATTGTGGTTAGGCAGATGCAAAAAATGCTAGCCATTGCCCTTTGCCAGGGACAGCAGACCTTCAGGGTTCTGTCTCATCAATCCTGGAAAGTAAAAAATTGGCAAGTTCCTCCTCAGACTAAGAGTCAAATATTGTTATAAATTTGCTAATGCTATGTGCTAAAATAGAAGTTGAAAGCTATAGCTAGGAAAACATTAAACTTTCATTAATGCAAGTTCCAGCATCATTAATCAGGTATATGGGACCACAGACAGGTCACTTAATCCAGCTGAGTTTCAAGTTCCTCAAATGTAAAGTTGAGGATAATGACCGTAACTATGCTTCCTACTTCACAGAGTTGTCTTTAGGTTCAAATGGCATGATACACACATGAACGTGTGAACCGTGATACAAATGGAAGGTGCTGCTAGAAGCTATCAGTCCAAAGCAGAAACTTTCCAACTTCTTGGATAAAATCTATATAATCTTTAATTATTCTTTTTCAAAAATCATGATAAAATACAGAGAACATAAAGTTTTCCATCTTAACCCTTCCAAAGCATGTAGTTCAGTGGCATTTGGTGTATTCCATCGTTATGCTACCATTAAAACCAACCAACTCCAGAACTCTTGTCATCTTGCAAAACTGGAACTTCATATCCATTAAACAGCAACTCCCATTCCTCCCTCCCCTCGGCCCCTGGAAACCACCATTCTGCTTTCTGATTATGAATTTGACTACGAATTTGACTACTCTATATATCTCATATAAGTGGAATCATACAGTATTTGTCCTTTTGTTGCTGACTTATTGTACTTGGCATAAGTACATGGAACTTCAAGGTACTAGATAATCCTTTATTACTTTTGATTTTATAAATTTAATACAATATAAATTTTATTATTTTCAAGTTCATAAAATTAATAAACTTAATTGTTAAGCACGCACATAACTTAAAAGGAGCATGTAAGAGAACATAACGTATTAGATAGTTATCTATACTAGAACCTCAGACTGTTTAACTAATTTGTATTCAAGGCTTCCCCATGTATGAATGCTAAATTATTTTCTCTTGGGGGACGACACACCTGAAGTATGGCTTGAGGAGAGAAAGAGCTGGAGGGGAGAATGGAGAGAGGATACTACCACAACTCAAGAAAGGCACAGTGAAGACCCAAGTTGGATCAGAAAGCCATAAAATTAGAAAATAAAGGATGAACTTCTTTTAAAAATTGCGAAGGCAGAATCCTGTGGGTTGAATATGAGTATTAAAGAAGAAAAAAGAACCAAAATGACCCTGAGTTTTCTCATTTTGGTTGCTGAAAAGATGATGATGCCATGGAGACAGTATACATAAAAGGCTTTAGACGTCTGAAATTCTTAAAAAGGAATATGAGCTATAAACAATAAAGAAATTTATAATATTGTATTCTACACAATACACTATATCACAGTGGTTAATCCTCCTGGGCTTGAGTGCCAGCTCAATCCTTTACTATGTGACTTTGCATGAGTAACTTAACCTATTTGTGCCTCAATTTTATCATCAGTAAAATGGGGATAATAGTTCTTTTTGGAGTTGTTGTGAGGCTTAATTGAGTTCATATACAGAAGCCTATCTGGTAAATGCCCAAAACATTGTAACTAATATTAATACATGTATATTCACACAGTCATCTCATGTGTGTTTTTTATAATGTTCACATAACCAGTTAATTAAAATGCCAAGATTTTTTTCTATTTATTCTTTTTACTCTCAAAAGGATGAAGTACTTACATGGTTTTTTCCCATTAACTTTGGTCTGTTTTCTTCCCAGTTTTGGGCCCCTGGCCTAATAAAAACTGGAAAAATATATACATTTAAAATGTTACTCAAGAGTTAAATAGAATTTATTCGAACCATGGTTTGACTTATGGATCTGTTAACTTACTGGTCCTTTCCTTAATAACTTTTGACTAGAATAGACTACTGACTGCCCTTTAATTTCCTCAGCTTCACTGTTCATGTTTGAACTATACCTTTGAACACTGGCAGGACTTCTCAGGGTCTGTAAACCATTTTTTCACTTCTATTAAAGAATTTCAGTTACAACTACCATATTGTGAGCATCCACTAGATGCCAAGCTCTTTATTTTGTATTTTGAATCCCCAAAATGACCTGGGAAAGTATATAATATTATCTTGGTATTACATAAGAGTAATAAAATAGGAGATGAAACTTACCTGTGGGGTACTGGGTGCTTGGGACTCAAGATGTAACTGTCGGGTGGCCCATCTACAACCTGAGAGCTGGCTTACAAAAGATGTACCAGATAAAATTCTCTACTGGAAAACAAAAGTCAGGGCTCCCGTGTCTGCTCAAGAACAACCCTTCAATGTCTCACCCTTGCTCTACAGTTCCCTAATCACAGGCCAAGGAGCAGCAAAGCTGTCTGTGGAGACCTGCATGTTCTTCAAAGGCATTTGCTGGGCAGAGCACTGTGTACTGAGTGTTGGTGCTGCGCCAAGTAGGAGATCAGTCCAGTTTGCTGACACAAGCTTCTCCCCAGTTTTATGCTAATACATTTTACAAATTTTCAAAGTGATAAACTGATCAGGGAAATTGGATTTGGCTCAAGATGTTTCAACTAGCCAAGTTGCAACTACAGGTGCTGATAGCTTTCAAAGTCTCCTAAACGCAACAGAATAAATGAATTATTCCTCTCAGTTAGAGAAATAAAAGTGGGGAAGAGATTATTGGGAGTTGACAGAAATATTTCTTGAAGGAGAGGAATATGTTTCCTTTTGCTCAACAAGTAGTGTTCATTTACCTATATGCTACAAGCCATTGCCAGCAGAAAGGGAAGTATAGGGGGTAGCTAAGGTATATGCCTGAATAATAACAACAACAAAATTAATAGTAACAAATATAATAGCAAACCTCATATACAGAGTGCATCCTCTATGTTCAGTTCTATGGTGCTAGCTTTGCATATATTACACATTTAATTCTCATGATTCTCCTGCATAGGAATTAATGATTTTCTCATTTTACGAAGAGGTAAATTGAGGCATGTAGAAGTTTAACTTAAATTATTTTCCCAAGGTCATCCAATTGATTAGGTGCTGACAAAGCAGGGGTTTGAATCCAGGTCTCACAAACTCTCTTAGAGCCTTTTCCAAGATATGACACAGCTTCCACACATAATGTAACACACAGTTTCAACCTTCCCCTCTCCTGCAGGCCTCCGTGTTCTTCCCAGATAAAAGTCTCTTTAGAGTGGCCTGCCTTACTGCCTCCCTCATGAAGTATGGGAAATGGAACAGGATCAGTCATGGGGATAGCAAACCATGGGTGTTTCTTCAGTATCTCCTCAATTGCTTTTTTTCCCCCTTTTTTTTTTTTTTACAGTTGGATTTTTTTACAGTTCTGTTTCACTATGATTCCTTTTATAATCCATCCTCCTTCCTTCATGCCTCTGAAGTAATATACATATACTTGGCTCATTTATTTCTGCCCATATTCTTTTACTTTTTAATTCTTTTTAGCAATGGACCAATTCCTCAGTTCCTAGAAGAAGAAAATAGAAGGTTTTTATTCAAGGCAAGTTTTGTGCATCAAAAAATTTTCACAACTTGGAGTACACCTAATGAAATAAGGAGTGAGGAGTAATGCCAATAGCCACAATCTCTTTTAAGATTTCCAGAACCATCCCAAAGTTTTGTGATGTATCTCGAATTCCAAACCTGAAAGGAAAACATGATGGTTTATTAGACTCAAATCTAGACCAGAGACAAACTCACTATTCTAGAAGCAAAGGCAAATATAGAGGGCATCAAGGGGAAAGACAAGAGAAAGAAAGGAAGTGGCGGGGGTGGGAGGGGGTGGCAGAGGAAAGAAGCACACACAGTATACCTTGGTGATAGGTAAGTATGAAAATCAAAAGCCCTTATTTAACGAGATTAGAATGTCACCATGTACCTGGAGGAGCTAGACTCAATCCAAGATTCATTCATTCATTAAAACAAGCTCTGTGTGTGTGTGTGTGTGTGTGTGTGTGTGTGTGTGTGTGTGTGTGTACTGTGCGTGCTGTGTCTACTTCCTGTGTGCTGGCACTGTTTTGGAGACATAATGTATTGAATGTAACAACAGGAGGGTAAACACATTTAACAAGAATATAAGGTGAGAACATCATGGTGGCCAGGGCCAAATTGGGTAGGATCTTGTGAGCTGTTGTAAGGATTTTGAATTGTATACAAAGAGAGATAGGAAATAATATAATGTCTGAGAGTGAGCGATTATAAATGAAACAAGACTAGCCACACGAGTCGATAACTAGTGGAGCAAGTGGTAGACTCATAGGGAGGGGCTCATTACATAAATCTCTACTTTTATATATCTTTACGGTTTTCTGCAAAATAAAGTTCGATAGAATGAGAGGACATGAGAAGGTTCTAAGCAATCAAATTATATATTCTGACTGACATTTTTTGAAAAACACTGACTGCTGCATGGAGAGAGGGACTGGACATGGTGTCCCCCGGTGTAACCATCAGGGTCTCCACACACTATGCAACTCACCACTTCTGGTCGGCAGAGTTAGCAGACGCAATGGAGCAGGATCATCATGGGGGCAGCAAACCATAGTTTTTGTTTTTTTTTAATGTCTCCTCAACTGCTTTTTTTTTTTTTTTTTTGCAGTCAGATTTTATTTTGTTTCGATTGCAGTTGAAATTCAATATTATTTTATATTAGTTTTAGTTGTTACAGCATAGTGGTTAGGCATTTATATAATTTACGAAGTAATCCTTTCCCCAATAAGTCTAGTACCCACCTGGCAACATACATGGTTATTATAATATTATTGACTATATTCCCTATGCTGTACTTTACAGCCGCCCCATGGCAAACCATGGTTCTTTAAAAAAAAAAAATTGTCCATAACTTAAAAGGGTGAAGTGAATGTGATGTGGTGGGGGAAACACTGGGCTGGCAATCGGGAGAATTAGGAAATCTGGACAGCTTACTCCATCTCTTTGAACCTCTGTTGCCTTATTTGTTCAGTGTAGCAATAGTGCACCCTGTCCTCACAGTGGGGATTGTAAGAATTAAAATAGCAGGAGAAAGGATTATACAAAACCATGGAGGGTCACACTAATGTAATTGGTTGTTATTATCTTAGATGCCTTCCTATTGTAATTATCACTAGTACTGCAGATAGTCATATTGCTAATAATATATATTTTAGGTTTCTAAAGGATTTCTTAGAGTTTGATTGCTGGACTGAGAACAGAGGTTTTAATTTTGGCAGAGCAGCAGTTAAGAAGGTTGCTCTCCCACACACTTAAAAGAGCACCTAAGCACAGTCCAAGGGCTCCAGCTGGATTGATGAAACTCCGGAAGTTCAAGAATGCCACCTGCATGCACACACACACACACACACACACACACACATACACGCACTTACACACACACTTTGATTTTTAGCATCAGAGGAGGGGAATGGTTTATTAAGTGTTTCTGTAGGACACTCATTTTAAAGAGTTCACAGCATGTTTAAGCCACTACCTCAGAAACCCTTAAAACCTACTGCACTATAGGGGAGTACAATTATTTCTGACCTGTAAGAACAGAATAAGAAAGCTTGCCCACGTCTCATGATTATGTTCCAGTGCTCTGCTCTTTAAAACACACTTCTCTAGGGGGACCACACTTGTTTTTTCTCCACAGGCCATTCTGTCATTTAGTTGCATAATCTCAGTCATATTTTTTAAATAATGTTTGGGGTTGTTTCTTACAACAAAGTTTTGGTTTCTTTTGATGCAATACCCTTACACATACCCATAGCTTCCAATTTTAAAGGAAAAGAGTAAAGTTTATAAAGAAGCCCCAGATTTCAGATTGTGCACATTTATTTACCTGATGGGACACTGAGGGGTGTGTTTGACCATAGAGAAATGAGCCTGTTACATGAGGTTAAGATTGCTGGCATTGGAGACACACAGCTTGTGTCAGGGTCTCTGCTCTGGCACTTAACATGTTGTGTGACCTTAGGCAGGTTGCTTACCTAATAGTTCCCTTGTTTGTAAGATGAAGATAATAACTGCTTTGTAGAATTGATGAGAGGATTACATGCATAAAGAGCACTTAGCATGGTTTCTAGGACAGAGCAAAAGTTCAAAAATGCTGAGGAATTATTGCTGTGTTTATAGGCTGGAGGAAGCATTGTAAATTATTTCATTCCTAGTCATTGTCTCTCATCTGACTTCTCTTTGACTAACTCAGTGGCTCACAACTGTGAGTGATTTTTGCCCCCAGGGGACATTTAGCAATGTCTGAAGACTTTTTTGGTTGTCACAACTGGGAAAGGCTACTGGCATCTTGTGGGGAAAAGCCAGGGATCCTACAATGCACAGAACAGCCCCCCACAAAGAATTATCCAACCCAAATGTCGACTACGTACCAAGACTGAGAAACCCTGGAAACTAAATAACGTGGGTTTATAACCTACTGAAACTATGTGACATCTTTACTCGGATCTGGGAAAGTATTTTGCACACACCATTTGGGATCTAAAAGCCTGTGTTTCAATTGTGGAAAGAGAAGCGCTGATGGTTAACCTTGATAATCTCTGATCATGACCAAGGCCCCCTTAGTGACTAAGTGCTCATCAGAGAATATGCGGCCTTTCTTTCTGCCATGAGTGGAACGTTCATGACAGTACTTACTTATTTGACCAAAATTATTTTTTAAGATCCACTCCACTCCACCGCTGTTTGCTGTAGCCTGTTCTACTGAGATTTTAGTTTCTCACCAGTTTAGGGGGCCAAAGATCAGTTTTCTTCAGATACCAGAGACACAACCCTGGTCTTAGAAGCCTCCCTCACTGTCCCAGAATTCCATCTCAAAGATGACTAAAGTTTGAGACTGTTCCTTAATCTGTGTATACTGAACTGTTTTACAGAGTTTCAAAGGAGCAGCCTTCTGGTAGTATATCTGGTAGCAGAATTTTAATGGAGCATCTTAGCTGGTAGTATAAGTGGAAAGTGCAGGAAATCTCAGATAATGCAATTAAATATGTTTGATGACATCAGTTTAGACTTCATTTTGTACTTCTTGAGTGTTTTTCTTTCCCTATCTTTTGCTTATAAAAATAGCTTTATTTTTGGCTTGGTATACTACTCAGAAAGCATATTATAATCAAAATACCAAGGTTTCAAAAGTCCAGGCTACTCTCCCCAAAGAGTAAAATGGGCAATCAAAATAGCATGACATGCATACAAATCGAGAAGTATGTCCTTAAAGTGTTTAGAATTTGCTTTCTAATATCCTTACCACAATTCCTTTACCCCTAACCTCCTAAAGACTAACAAGTCATTGGCTCAAAATGGTCATGAATTCCATATAGCATTTAATAGCCACAATTTTTATTATATACAAAACAGTTAACACCATTATAGCTGTAACCACAGTTAAGGGGGGAGTACTTCTCATCAGAGGTTATCTGCAATAAAGTAACCAAACTAAGCTTTGTGTTACTTCTTGCCCTAATGGTACAAACCTGTCTCCCTGTGTGGGTCGCCTGCCTCCTAATGGCTATATCTCGTTACTTGCATTACCGGAAGCTCAGGAAAAGAGTTTTTGAGCCTAATATGAGATTTACCTGGGAGGATTTTTAAATCCTGATGGCCCGGCCACATCCCAAACTGATTAAAACAAAATCATCAGGAGTGGGTCCACCCTCAGAATTTGTTTCACTCCCCAAGTAATTCCACGAGCAGCCAAGGCTGAGAACCAGTTGTTTAGAACAGGGGTTCCCAAACCACTGGCCATGGACCGATACCAATCTGTGGCCTGTTAGGACTGGGCCACACAGCAGGAGGTGAGCAGCAAGTGAGCAAAGCTTCAGCTGTGTTTGTAGCCGCTCCCCAGCAGTCGCATCACCACCTCAGCAACACCTCAGATCATCAGGTATTAGATTCTCACAGGAGCTCTGGTCCCTGATGCCAAAAAGGTTGGGGACCACTGGTTTAGAAGAAGATCTATTATGATGAGCAGAGGCAAAAACCTAAGTGAGGTTTGTCACATTACCTTCTCAATCTATTTTCAGGTGTTTAGGCATGGAGACCGAAGTCCCATTGAAACCTTTCCTAATGACCCCATTAAGGAATCTTCATGGCCTCAAGGATTTGGCCAACTCACTCAGGTTGGTTGGCTTTTCAGCTAAATATTGGTGGTGAGTCTCAAGGGAAACTAAATGTTGTGGGATCTGTAATCTATTGAAACCATTTAACTACCTCAGTTACTAGGAAAGTAATTTGCACAATTACCTGGGATCTAAAAAGTCTAAAATGTGTTTTGATTGTGGAATAAGAAACACTAACGGTTAGCTTAGATAATTTCTGATCATGTCCAAATCACTCTTAGTGATTAGTAAAAGTGTATAGAATTGCCAGTTTTGATCTTTTTTACCCTGCTGACTTTAGTAAAGCTGAAGAGGTGTGCATGGACAACAGAAGATTCCAGAAGTTTAGGGACACTAAAGAGAGTCAAGAGATACCTATAAGCCAGCCCCTGAGTTTCTCAGACTATCTCTTGAGAAAGCAGAAAATCTTGTCATCAATAAGCTGAGTCAGCAGAGTTGGGAAACCAATTCCCCTGAAAGTGCTGATACCAAATTCCTTTTCTTGTCAGGCGGGTTTATTGGGATCAAGCCCTCCTTGTAAGTGACCAGCAAAACACAGGGAGCCCTACTTTCTACAGAGCACCTAAGGAGAAGGTGAACTGGGAAACAAAGGCAAATGTAGACTCCATTCCAGTGCCACACACCCTTCACTTATAAGAGTGTATGGTTCTTCTACTTGGGGCCACAAGGCCAGGTGCATTGCTTCTGTCCTGACCAAAGCACTGTTTAAGTATATTAAGAAAATGTTAAAGAATGTTTAGAGCTGGATACCTCCAAAATGAATGGGTCTTAATTTTAGCTAAATATTGGAATTATTTGAAGAGCTTTAAAAAGCATTGATGTCTGCCTGAGAGGTTCTTATTTAATTAGTCTTGAGTGTGGCCTGGACATTGGGATTTTTAGAAGAACCTCAGTTGACCAGTTGATTCTAATGTGCAGCCTAGGCTGAGAATTACTGCCCTAACTCAGCTATGATGATTCCTGAAGAGGAGAGAACTCAAGGAGGCTATTTGAGGTCAACAGCTTCTGGCTCCCAGGTCAGAGCTCTTTTCTCCGAAGGCCTACCCAGCTTCTGGCTTCTTGAATGATAGAAGTGTTACAAGAATTCAGGGCTGCTTCTTAACAACGATGGTTCTGTAGAAACTCCTGTTCTCTTGCTTTGCTTTTCCAGTAAGACCAAAAGATTCTCCCAGACTGGGATCTGTATTCTTCCAAGAGGCTCTTGACTAGCCATCAGATTCTCCTAGAGCACTGTTTCTCAAGCTTTGAAATGTAAATGAATCATTTGGGGATCTTGTTAAAATGCAGATTCTAATTCAGCACATCTGACATGGGACCTGAGAGTCTGCATTTCAAAGGTACTCCCAGGTGATGCTCGTGGTGCTGGTACATGGCCACTCTTAAAGCAACAAAATTCTAGAGCTCAAATTCCTGTCCTTGGCCAGGTATTTCCAATCTATGTAACGACAAGAGATGGCTTTCTATATCAGTGGTTCTCAAAGTAGGGTTTCCTGGCTGAGCAACATCAATATCACCTGGGAACTTGACAGAAATGTAAAATCTTTGGCCCCAACCACTGAACCAGAAACTCTGGGGTGAAAGCCTGGGAAGCTTTGTTTTAATGAGTCCTCCAGATGATTCTGTGCACGATAAAGTTTGAAAACCATTGCTCTATCGCAGATGACTATTTCCTCAAAAGTCATCAGTGTCAGAACAACAATTAGACCCAAAGTACCTACTTATTCAGCTACCCAGTTCATCCAGGAAACTCACAAACCTTAAAGCACACATTATTTATTATTTTTTTCTACCTTCTTCCCCAATCTGGAGGGGTGGTGATGGTAGTGATGGCCAGGAGTAATGAACAAATGAGCTAGTGAGATCAAGCAGAAGCCACAGTGATCACATCCTCTCTGAGTCCCACAGCGGTGGTGAGGCTCTGTATTAAAGACGGACTTAAATGTAATGTTTCTCAAAGCATGGTGCTCTATCACATGGGTCTGTATCACTAGGGACTTGTTAAAATGCAGATTCCAGAGCCATACCCAGGATATAATGAGTGGGAATCTCTGGGGGAAATTCTAAGGAGTTTGCATTTCAACTAGTACCACTAGATAAATTTTGGTTTTGATGCACAGTAATTCTTAGAGATCATTGAGCTAAAACAATGTTTTCAATGATTACTGGCCATCAGAATCTTAGTGAGTTTGCTGATTTCTGAGCTCACATCCAAAGATTCTGGATCAAGAGGTCAAGAGTGGGGCCCAAGAATTTGGTTTCTAACATACCACCAAGTGATGTTAATAATTCTGATCCACAGGCCATACTTTGAGGCTCTAGTTTTAAATGTACCAGGTATAAATAATAAATCCTTACACCCAGAGGTTGAAAGAGATCTTCAGATTCATTAAGCCCAACCTCTTATCAAATGGTTGAATTTCTTCCACAAATCCCCCAAATGGTCAACTAACACTTTGAATGCTCTGCCTAAAAAGATGACCATTGAATGCTCTACCACACCAGAGATGAACCATTAATTTAAACCAAATCAATTACCAACTATTAATTATGCAATGGCCTATGTTAAGGGCTAATGAAGATGAAAGAATTTTCTTAGGGAGTCTTGTTTTCATTTTAAGATGTGTTAAGGGGGAGGAGAGGTAGAGTGGTGGGGGGGAATTAAAGAAATAAAAAAAGGAAAAAAATATGTTGTCATTGTAGAACTATTAAAGTACACCATTTTTCACTCATTTAGTGAGGAGAGATGAAATGCATAGATAAGATTCACGAAGTTATTTTTACTAATTTTTGTGTTTTTTTTTTTCACGTAGCTGGGCATGGAGCAGCATTATGAACTTGGAGAGTATTTAAAGACAAGATATAGAAAATTCTTGAATGAGTCCTATAAACGTCAACAGGCAAGTTGAGGAGCTAAAATTCTTGAATGAGTCTTATAAACATCAACAGGCAACTTTTTCCCTTGAAAGAGTTTAACATAATGTCGCATTCATGTAAGTGCTTTGCCTGTTTTTCAAGCAACTTGTTCATGTCAGATATTTTGTTTACAAATGTACTCTAATTTGTACAATTATTTTGTTCCTAGAAAATTATAAATATGAATAAGTTCAAAATTTGATGGACACTTATGGTAAATACTTTAGCCTGGCAACTGGTGGCAAGTAGTCATCACTTAATTGGTCTCTTTTGTCAGTTCAACTATTGGCATACCATGTTGTTATATACCAAGGCATGCTCATAATATTGTCTCTTCCATAATAGATCTTATGATCATGATGCTACCACGGTGTCTGCTAATATTTTGGTGTGAGTGTTCTGCCCTTTCTCAAATATTAGCTCCACAGGAAAAACTCGCCGTTCCTCTCAGTTGGATTCTGCTTCGGTTTTCCCACTCTAGGTTTATATCCAAAGCACAGATGTTGACCGGACATTGATGAGTGCTATGACAAACCTTGCAGCCCTATTCCCCCCAGAAGGCATCAGTGTCTGGAATCCCAGCCTACCCTGGCAGCCCATCCCAGTGCACACGGTCCCTCTTTCTGAAGATCGGGTCAGTATTCTGCAAAAAGCAGGAGATTCTATGGGGCCTGGGAAGAGGAAGGCAGGCTCTCAGTCCTTTTGGATTTGGAAGTCTGGACACTCCTTGTACAGCCTTAATTATTTCCTAAATAAATGTGCAAAGAACAATGTAGGACACAGAAAACACAAGGCAAGAGAGGGTCAAAACAGAATTTCTCTTTGGATCTTTATTATCCATTTTGTTTTGCCATTCTTTCAACTTTTGGCAATTTGGTTCTCTCTATCTTTACACACACACACACACCCCTCCCAGTGTTCTGCCTTCAATTTTGGGGCTTTTGGTACCCCACACAGGGTTCTTCTTTCTCCAGAATATCTTAAATCATCTTTACCTACAAAGTACCTCCCTCCCCTCCCCCATGAAAATCCTCATTTCTAGGTAGGAAAAAAAGAGAAAGACTTGAGTATATAATTGGTGCCCAACACTTTATGTGTGTCATATTTACCTTTCATAACAATCTTGAATGGACAATATTATAGGAAGGGAAACAAGTGCTTACAGATAAGTTAAACCAAATGGACCCCAAGCTACAGAGCTGATAAGCATCACTACTGGGACTAGAACCAGGAAATTCCAGAGTAATTTCCTTCACTATAAACTGGTGGTTCTCAAACTTAGCTGCATATTAGAATCACCTGATAATTTTTTTAAATCCTGATGTCCAGGGCACACCCCATAACAAATTAGAATTCCGGAGGGTGAGACTCAGGCATCAGTATTTTAAAAATAATCTCCCTAAGTGATTCCAGTGGACAGCCAAGTCTGAGAACCAGTGCTGTAAACCAAGCTGCCTGAATGAGGATGATTTATTTATACTAGGTGGCACTGATCAAGAACTCTATAACCTTTAGAGAAGACTTGCTATTTTTTAAATAGCAATAAATAAATCTAATCTCCTAGGTATGCAATTTAAGGCTATATGAAGGAAGTAGTTTGGGACAAGGAATCTTTCCTAATTCCCCTGCAGTCACATTATAAGCATGACCATCTCATCTCTCTATGGCAGAGGCTTAGCATGACCACTGGACCTGGACTGTTGCCTAGTGACCTCTAGGGTAGGTTACTATCCTCTTTGCCCTGCCTGTGCACCTAGAAATTTGACTTAATTTCTGGTAACTTAAGAATTTTTTCCAAATGCTTTGTAGAAATAGCCTGACCCTGTCAACCTCACTCTAGGTAAATGCCAAACAATTTTTCTGGTGTTTCCCAAAAAGCCAAGATGATTTACTTATGCCTCTTTCCTTCATAGAATCAGGAGTGAAGTATTATGATTACCGATGTTCTTAAGATTTTGTGAATATTTTCTTCTAAAAAGGAAAAAAATTACTTTACCACAGCGTTTTCTTATTAGATAAAGGCTGGACAGCAGTACCAAATTTAGCCACTGTAGACCAAGGTATCTTAATCCTGAAAGATAGTAATTAAATTAAATAGTAAAGAGAATACAGATACTATAAGATGAGGAAGAGAAAAACAGAGTGAGAGAGAGAGGGAGAAGAAGATAAAAGCAAGTAAGATTATCTACCTATGGCTTCCAGTTCCCTGCTTACTAAGATGAAAACAGTTCTCCCTAACATCAACTAAGATCTCTAAGAAAATCAATCAGTCAACACAAATTATTCCCAGAGCTGTGCAAAGTACTATAAATATGAGAAAGTTGAGGCCAGATTTCCTCATTAATTTATAATCCATTTGAAGAAAAAGATTCACAGGTGTGAAGTGTATAGAACACAGAACAGGATGATGAGCATTGATTTCAAGTGCAAGCTGTACATACTGAAAGAATTCAGAGAATGAGATGTACATGGAGCTACCAAAGGGTAGTCATTCAAGTCTTCATGGAGAGATTGAGAACTTGAACCAGACCTCAGAGGAGAAGTAGAACAGGAAAGGAAGGCAGCCCAAAAGCATGGCAGTGAGTGAATATACAGAGTGCTTGCCCTTCTGTGTCCAGAGTTCATATTTAGAATGAATGAAAATAATACTGAATAACTATGTTGGGCACAGATTAGAGAATTCAAATTTAATAGCTAGAAGGAATCTTGAGGCTGAAAGGCAGTGTGATGTAGAAAGAGGGCTAGATTTAAAGTTGGGAAAACCTAGGTCTGAGAGACAACTAGCACTTCAAATACTTGACCTTGAGTAACCTCCCTGCACCTCGGTTTCCTTTTCTGTAAAATGAGAACAGTACCCACCTAACTTCTTTATAGGGATTTCAGAAAACCAAGTTAGTTAAGAAATGGAAAAGACTTCGTAAACTGCAATATTCTAGGCGGATGTTTAGGTATTATTCTATTTATTTGCAGCCTGACTTTTTCAATACGTTAAATGAGAAAACTGAAGTCTAGAAAGGTTAAATAATTTATTAAAACATAGACTTTTAAATGAATAGTTTCAAGGTTTTTTCCCTAAACAGTGTTGTTTCTAACTATGGAAAAATTTGAAAGCCATGCATGGAAATTTTGATGTAAAGCACTGAACGTAAAAGTATTCCTCCTTGGATGTTGTTTCATCATGTAGCAGTTAGCACATCTGCTTTACACGCAGAAGGTCCTGGGTTCGCACCCCAGTGGAGCCACGGTCCATGGTCTATGGCCAGCCATGCCACCCTGAACAAGCCCAATGTCTGATCTGAGAAACTAAGCAGGGTCGTGCCTGGTTAGTACTCGATAGAAGACCACCTAGGAAGACCAGGTGCTGTAGGCATAAATTTTTAAAAAAGTGAAAAAAAAAAAAAGTATTCCTCGTTAAGTATATAGAAGCCCTGTGAGACTATGAGTGGTGCTTTGAGGCATTGGTCTGACAATAGCTTGGAAGGAAAAGATACTTAAGCCTCTAAGAAAAACTACTGAGAAAATTCAGAAGTAATTAAATGAAGGCCTGAAGTTAGATGATAAAGACCTTGGAAGAAAAGAGAGGTAAGACAAGTGACACACAGAATCAGAAATGATAGACAGAAAGCAACTAAAAAAAAATGTTTTCTCAGTTGCTATTAATATGCCAGGCCCTGTTCTAGGCATTGACAACACAGCAATGAACAAACTAGATAAGATCTTGGCTGTTCTCGAGTTTATATGTTATAGAAAATAGATAATTAGGATATAAATAAATGAAATAATTTCAGATGGTGATGAGATCCTTGAAGGAAATAAAACAAGGCAATGTGATGGTGGCTGCGGCAGGATGGCTAAATCATCCTGGGTGGGAGTCAATGGGGGGGTGTCTCAGCAGAGAACAGTCTGCAGAGACCTCAAGGCTGTGCGTTCACGGGACAGCATAAAGCCCCACAGTATTGTTTGAGGGGAGCGAGTGACAAGGACAGTAGTAGGAAAGCAGAGCAGAGCAATCAGTAGGGACTAACGAGTTTGGGCTTTACTCCAAGTGAAATAGAAAGCCAGTGAAGGTTATAAACCACAGAATGGCATGATCTGACTGATGCTTTAAAAAGATTAGTGCTTACAAAAATAAATAAAAAGGATTAATGTAGCTACTCATGGAGAATGAATCACAAAGGTAGAAAGAATAAATGCCAACTCACCAAATAGGAAGCAGTAGTTGAAACATGGATTATGGTGGCTTGGACTGTGAAGGGACAATGATGATAAAGAAAAGGAGCCGATTCTGGAAATATTTTGAAAGTAAACAATCAAAAGTGATTAGTTAATAAAGCAGGATGATAAACTTTGCCATTGGCAAAAGTAGAGGGATTGCAAAGAAGAAACAGTTGAAAATGAAGTTGAGTTCAGCTTCATACATGTTAAATTTGAGGAAAAAGAGAAAAATCCAAGTAGTGCTGTCCACAAAAGGCTGGAAATACAGGACTAGACACAGAGGGAAAGTAAGAGCAACAAAATAAACTTGGGAGTCACCAGCCTGTAGGTTATAGTTAAAACTACAAAAGATTGTTAAATTTAAACTCATTTTAGCACGATCACTTTGTTCTCATAATAGGGTTTTAAATATATTTTTCTATGGATTTAATATGTGCCATTATTTTAACAGTCTGCGAATTTGTAAGAATTAAGTCAATGAACTGTAAATTGATCTCTTAAGATTCTTTCCAGAATCTCCAATTTATTTCTCTGTACTGGTGCATGTGTACATCTAGTGCTCAAAGTGAAAGGAGTCAGGAAAGAAGCAAGATAACAGTTATCATTTCACAAAAAGTGAATATTTACCAACAGCATAGTCCTATTAATGCAATTTCATGAAAGAACAAAAAAGTTTTACGATTCTGGATATATATCCTGGTGTTTAAGACCTGCAGACCATTTATCTCTTTGCCTTCAATCTTAGAATTTTCATTCAGTTCAAAACACGTCTGAATCTTTTTTTATGCTCTCTTTGCATCTAATTGGGCTTAAAATATGGCCACTGCTTCTTTAGCAAAGTTCTTCTGACTAATAAAGTTTTTTATGATTTTTCTTTTGTCTTCAGTTGCTGTACCTGCCTTTCAGGAACTGCCCTCGTTTTCAACAACTTCAGAGGGAGACTTTGAAATCGGAAGAATTCCAGAAGAGGCTGCAACCCTATAAGGTTAAAAAATAGTGTCATTTAGTCGTGTACATAAGTGTGAAGGCCAAGACAAAAGGATGAAGTTTTTCAAGTTTGGGGGGAATGTGTCTGCTGGTGTCTGGTTAAGCACTGGGTTAGATTGTTTAATGAGGGTCAGTCATCACAGCCTGGTCCTCATCGCTGTGCCATGGCCACAAGATAGTAAAGAAGCCAGTCCTTTCTGAATCTTATACTCATATGCCTGTGAGGAACCAGGTGAAACTGTGTGGCTGGATCCGAATACATGCAAGTTTAAAATGATGTGCCTTATTGTGAGGCTGAAGTACTGGGACTATAGTCTTCAGATACAAAGGATAGGATTTTTTGTTGTTTTTTTTTTGTTTCCACTTTGCAAAATACTTCTTTTCAAAACTATACAAAAGGTAGATATGATGCTTTGTACTTTTAAAAATAGTATTTTGAAAATGTCAAGTCAATACACTCACATGGTTCAAAAATCAAAAAAATAAAAAATAAAGAATACAGTAGAAAGTCTCTCAGTAATCCCACAGATAACTGCTGGCAGTATTTTCTTATATAGCCTTGCAGTTTCTTAATGTACATGCAAATAAATATTAATATATTCTGGTGATTTCCCCTTTTATTACACAAAAGTGCTATACTACAAGGTTGGTCACGTGTATTTTTTTTCATTTTATAAAATATTTTGGACATATTTTTATATTTGTACATAAATAGTTTCCTCATTTTTTCTTACAACTGTGTATTTGAATTTATGGTCATACCATAATTTATTTAAACAGTCTCTCTATTGATGTAAATTTGTATCATTTGCAATCTTTTACAGTCTACTCGAATATCTTGTGCATATAAATCATTTCACAAGAATATTTGTGGAATAATATCCCAGAAGTAGATGCTCTGGAGCAATATTTTAATAATTTAAAATATTGCCAAATTACTCTCAAATGAGGTTATACCAATTTCTACTCCTGTCAGCAATGCATGAGAGTGCCCATCTCTCTACTGCCTTGCCAACCATGCATAGACAACTTTAGGGATGTTTGCCAATCTGTTAAGTGAAAAACCGGTATCTCTAGAAGTGTCCCCTCTGTAATCAGGAAGGAGACAAGGAGGCACAGTGTCATCACTATTATACAATATTGTGCTGTAGTACTTTTCTTTAGTGATGAGTAAGCTTTGGATATCTTTAGTTAAATGCCATTTGTACTTCCTTTTCTGTTCATATCCCCTGACCACTTTTTCTTTTAAATTATTGGGAGGGAGAGGTTTCTATAATTTTTAGGAACTTTCTATGTTTTAATATCTTTGTCTATAATATGAATGTCATTGTTTTTATTGTTTGCCTTTTGACTTTGTTTACAGTGTTTTTTGCCATGTAGTTGTAAGTGTGCTGATATACTCATATATGGTTTGTATATTTTTAATCATGTTTAGAATAGCCTTCCCCATTGCTAGATTATAAAGAAAGCCTGCAATGCTTTCTTCTAATTCTATTATAGCCTTCATTTTCACATTTACATATTGGATTGATTTACAATTTATACTGGGGTTAAGTATGAGGTACATATCCTGCTTAAGTTTTTTTCCCAGAAGATTACCTAATTGCCGCATCACTATTTACTGAATATTTCATTCTTTTCTCAACTAATTTGAGCTATTATATATTAAAATTCCCATATGAATGGAGTCCATTTCTGGAAGTTTTCTTTTATTTTTTTTTATTTCATTAGCTAAAACCACATTGTTTTAATTATTAAGACTTTATAATTTTAATATCTAAAGGGCTGATCATCCCTCATTGCTCTACTTTACCTGAGATTTCTTGGTTATATTTTTATTTTCTTTGTGAACTTCAGAATCTGCTTGTCTAGGTCCATAAATACTTTTAAAAATCTTTTAGCATTTTTATCGGGATCATACTAAATTTATAAATTAACTTAGGGAGAATTTGCAACTTTTCAATGTTGAATCTTCCTCTCCAAGAACATGATACTTTTTACTTTTTGTTCTTATCTTCAATATTTTATTAGGGTGTTCTTCAACTAAGTCTTTACATTTTTTGTTAAGTCTGTTCCAGGTTTATAATATCTATAAATAATCATGATTTAATTCTACTTTTCCAGTATTTATACTTCTTATTTCTTTTGCCTATCTCCACTGACCAGTACTTACAGTACAGTCATGGTTGATTTAAAGAAACAGCAGGAAGTTCTGAAAACCAAGTAGAAGTTAGCCTTTGTAAAAGATATCTATGTTTGTAAGGGAAATTTCCATTTGTCAGCATGTCCCACTGGCTGCACCAGGGAAAGGCGGGTAACTTTATTTCTAGAAACTCTTACCGATGCAGAAGACAACAACTTAAATCTGCATAACAACCCACCCTTGTTTATTGCGCTTTTTTTAGTAACCTCCCATACTGACACCCACCATCCCCAAAGGCTTCTTTTCTCTTTGGCTGAAGGTGATATTGAAGCTGGTTGCTTCAGCCATTTGGGCGAGTTACTCAGTTTTCTTGGATCTCTCATGTACAGACATGTTAAACTTTTATTCTTCTCCTGTTAACCTATCTTTTACTACAGGGATGTCTCAGTCAAGAACCCAGAAGGGGAGAAGGAAAATTATTTTTCCTCCCCTACAGAGCAATAGGCTATACCATACAGCCTAGATATGTAGTAGGCTATAACACCTAGGTTTCTGTAAGTACTTTCTATGATGGTCACACAATGACAAAATTGCCTAAAGATGCATCTCTTATAATATATCCCCATTCTTCAGTGGCCCATGACTATATTATGTAATAGTGTTGATAGTGGGCATCCCTGTCTTTGTTCTGATTTTAGGTTTCTCTTTTAAGCATGCTAGCTCTGGGACCAAATAGGTATATTTTTATCAAGTTAAGGAACTAGCCATCTTTTCTATTTTCTTATTTGTTTGTTTTTGTTTTTTATTAAATTTATTAGAGTGACATTGGTTAATAAAATTATATGTTTCAAGTGTACAATTCAATGATATATCATCTGTATATTACATTACATATTCATCACCCAAAATCAATTCTTCTGTCATCATGTATTTGACCCCTTTACCCTTATCTACCTCTCTCCTCCCACTTTGCCTCTGGTAACCACTATACTGTTGTCTGTGTCTATGAGTTTTTGTCTTGTTCGCTTGTTGCTTTCAGTTTTATATCCCACATGCAAGTGAAACCATATGAGTTTCTATTTTCTTGAGTGTTTTGTCAATACTGGTGTTTAATTTTTTGAAAAGTCTTTTTAACATTTTAATGTAATCAAGTTATTTTTTTTCCTTGGATCAATTACTAAGCTCTATCATAGACTTACTAATATTGAACCATTTTTACACTTCTAAAATCAAGTCCCTTTCTTTTAATATTATATTGAATTATTTGCTAATATTTTACTTAGATTATCTTGCATTGATATTCAAAATGACATTAGACTATTGTTTTCTTTTCTGGATAATCTTTGTCAGTATCAATATTACACTTACTTCATAAAAATTTTTTGGAAGTTTTCTTTTCCTATGCTCCAGAGCAGTTAAAATAACAGAATAGTTTAGATTGGAAAACTTGGTAGAATTCTTCCATAAAATCATCTGGCCCTAGAGCTTTTGTTTTGTTATGTTTTTGGGTTTTTTGGGGAGGGGAGCAAGGGATCTTTAATAATTATTTCTATTTATTTTATGGAAATCTGGGTTAATATTGGAAAATTATATTTTCCTAGAAAATTTATCCAATAGACAAACAATATCTTCCAAAAGACTTCACAGAAATTGCTGCCAGTTTCATCAGGCAGATAGCTGAACAGTGTCCTTAACATGAAAATTCAAGAATAATACTGAACCTAGAGAAATGTTTGCATCCAATCCAAATTTCATACTTAGAGCCAGACACCAGGTTCTGTTTCTGTTGTGTTTTTCTGGGGTGCTTAGAGCAGACACCAGGTTCTGTTTCTGTTGTGTTTTTCTGGGGTGCTTTGGCCTGAGACATATTTCCCCTTCCGCCTTAGACACTCATTTACATGTGGGTTATACGTAACCTACTTCCAAAAAGAATTTTGAGGCAGTGCAGTTCAATCTGATTCCAGGAAAAATCTGGAAGGAGCATGTAACAGTAAACCAGAATTTGCTCAATTTTTGATGTAGTAATTAGAAACGGTCAATTAATATTTGTAAAATTCTTTGGATTGGCATTATCATAACCTATATTATTGGCATACTTTTCTGTAAAGAATAGCAATTCTCAACAGGGCAAATCTGCCACATGGGGAACATTTTGGGTTGTTACAGCTGAGGGATTAAGGATGATGTTGACATTAATGGACAGAGGCCAGGGATACTGCCAAACATCCTATAATACATAGAGCAGCCCCCCATAGCAAAGATTATCCAGCCCAAAATATCAATATGAATATCAATACTGAAGCTGAAAAACCCTGGTGTAGAAATTTTTCCCACTCTGTGTGTTTCAGGATTTCATAGAAATATTGCCAAAACTTGCAGGATACCATGGCAAGGACCTTTTCGGAATTTGGAGTAAAGTCTACGACCCTTTATTTTGTGAGGTAAAAGAAAGAAATATTAAAATTAACTTGCAATCTGATTTTATGACGTATGCCTGTTTTGAAATAAAAGAATACATTTTCTTTTCTTTTTTACAAAGGTATTACATTTCTTTTAACATAGAAACATAATCCAAGACTTCTTTACATTAACTTGAATATTCTGATTTCTTCTCTCTGTTATTCATATTTTCACCTTTTAGAAAATTGCAAGCAAAATCGCTTTTCTTCTATGCCTTACCACTTATTTTTCAGTCACTTAGGAATGCTCGGCTTCTGTCGTGTATTTTAATGAAAAATGCAATGTTATTGTACAGTAAAAGAAAAAAAATACCTGATTTCTGGATATTAAAACAAGCAAATCAACTTTAAGCCAGGCTATTGAAAGTGGTTTATGGGGAAAAGATCTCTTCCTTGCTGTACAACGCATACAAAATAACATTTGTAGCTAGATAAATTAGTTCTGAGTTTTTCAAGATTACAAGGTATTTTTTCACTCACCATGCTCCACCTGCTGGCCAAAAGGAGTACTCTATGATTCTGATTTCCCAGCCAGTTCACTGAATCCTGGGGCGAGTCTGACCACTTCACAGAACTCTTATCTACCTCTGATTTTGAAGTCACTGTGAGTGTTGGGTGGAGGTGGGGGTGGGGGATGGAGAGGCAGCAATTACTTTTCACAGTTCCATCTCAATAAGAGATGACACAGTTTGCCCCCCTCCATGTCAGAGTTAATTGACGCAAGCACACACTACTTTCCTAATATTTTTACTGTATCATCAGCATAGGTTTCAAGGAAGACACATGAGCTTGTTTATAAAAGACTCTTCATAGAGATGAAAGCCCACATTTTGGCTCCAATTTTGATTTTTTTCTTTCTTCCTTACTGCAGTTTGATCTGATATGGTCATGGTGTGTAGTTATTTTTCACCTCTCTCTTTCTCATTTCCTCTGTAGGTTACTTTACTTTGGCCTCCTCTTCCACAAACTTTCTCTCTATCAAATCATGCCTTTGAATCTTGGGGATCTTAATTAACTCTTCATAGCAGGTAATAAATATTGGCACAAGGTCTCTACCTGCCCTGCTGTACAGATTAGTTATCAATTTAACAAATATTTACCAAGCTCCTCCTGTGTGCAAGGTATAGGCTTTCCCAAGACTCAGTGAACTAGAAGCTGAAAGGAGTTAGGTATATTATTAAAGGCTCTGGAAATATATTACCTTTCCCATCTGTCCTCTTAGGCTGCTCATTCGGCTTTTAAGGAAACATCAACCAACCCTGTCAGCTTTACCTCCCTACCACCCCGGGTTAATAAAAAGATTTCTAAACTTTCATAAAGAAATAAGGTACATTCCTGCCCAATTCTACCCTTACTATGCAAAATACGAATCATCTTTACCCAGAGGTAAGCCAAAAGCTATGCACTTGGTAGGAAGGGGCAAATGAGTTTCCGTGAATTTTTCTTCTGAAAGTCAAAACCACTATTTATCGCAAAGTAAAGTTCTCCCAGAAAGAAATGGTGGGACAAGAAAGGCAGGACCTAGTAGTTCTTGTGGGGTGAAAGAAGATAAAAATATCAACAAAGAGGACAATCAGAAATAAAAATACACATTTCCTTCCTTTTTTCTTTGCTACAGAGTGTTCACAATTTCACTTTACCCTCCTGGGCCACAGGAGACGCCATGACTAAGCTGAAAGAATTATCAGAATTGTCCCTCCTGTCCCTCTATGGAATTCACAAGCAGAAGGAGAAATCTAGACTACAGGGGGGTAAGTACTTTTTTTAAAGATGAGAGGAACGTATTGGATTTGTGGTTGAGTGATATAAGCCTAAATCCTGGTCCCACCACTAATCAGCTATGTGACCTTAGACAAGTCACTTAATCACTCCTGTAACAATTTCCATTCTGTAAAATGGAGATAATAATTATTTTCACTTCATATATTATAAAGATTTAAATGAATATATGTATTCAAAAGGCTACACTACCTGAAAAACACTTCCTGGTACATAATATATAAACCGACAGTAAATATTATGTGTTGTTATAATCATCAGTATTAACCACTCTGGGCCTTAGATTTCCCATCTGGAAAATGAAAGCTTTGAGCTAAAGTTAAATGATAATTTTTATGCTTTCCAGATCAAAGAATCCAGGAGTTTCTATCTGAGTCCCTTAAAAATCAATTGTGTCTCGTAGCCTGTGGAATGAATTTTTCAAGAGGGTGGTATAACAAAGTGGCCTGTTTTCCTGTAACCCTTGATTGCAGCTATTGCGAAAGCTAACAACACATATTTTGCAGGCTGATTACGCCCTGTAGATTAATATCTATGGCAATTGACAGGTTAACGCATAGCTTAAATTTTTCCATTGGTGTTGAGAGCTGTTTATTTTTCAATTATGGCTCTTCCCAGCTGGCTATGGCCCTTCATAACATAGGATACCCTATCATAATGAAGGTAGATCCAGGCAAGAGGATGTCATGTCCTTATAATTAGCATACGTAGGTGGAAAAAAGAAACCAAGACTAGGCAGGATGGGGATAGAAACTCAAGCCTCTGAGGGCAGCTGGGTGAGCCAACTAATATACCTAGGGGTGTGCCAGGTTCCACTGTTGTTCATGTAGGCATTGAAACTAAGTGTAGAGAACAAAAGAAGGTTCATTATGTCACATTGACATAACAGTGAAGCAATTCTAAGCCACAGGAGATGGTTTTTTAAGTTATGTACTCTAGACAGTGTGAAGAAAACAATCTGATCGCATTAGGACTGCAACCATGGCCAGCCTCTATTCACCATGGGGTCAGGACCTCAGGAAAATACATAGAGGCAAAGCATTCTGGTGGTTGGACCATCCTGGAAGGAAGTTTACTCAAGACTGCATAGCTAGAGAAAGAATTCAAATCGCCAGCCAGGAGAGGAGTCATTTATAGCTACAGAAAAACAGCTAGTGAGATATGAAGTCAGAATGGTTAAAAGCAACTTTATATGAAGTGTATAAAGTAGCTTGTGGCATATACTTCAGGAAAATAGTAATAAATGATGTGGTGAAGTTGAAGAAGTCTTGATTGCTTGGCACAGAGGCATACCTGATAGAAATGTACAAGTCCTTACTCTATGCTAAGGACATAAACAACAAAATCCAGCCTCTTGGGAAGGGAGAGCATCCAGACATGAGTCTTAGATGGAACCTGGTATGTTGGAAGAAATTACCAGGCAGGATATAGACTGTATAAGGAGGCAGCTCAATCTTATGTACTGAACAACAAAATGATGCAGAGGGTAGAAGTTGGGCCTCATTGGCTATACAAGTACCAGGCTTCATCCTTGGACTACCCGGTGCTAGAAAGATGACTCAATCCCAAGCCCCATTAGATGGTGGAGGGAGGAGTCTTGATTAATTTCCCCCAACCTAGTTATAATGAGCTCAAGAATTCAGCCCCTCACTACTCAAAATGTGGTTCAAGGACCAGCAACATCACCTAGCATCTAGCTAGAAATGCAAAATCTCAAGCCCTACCCCAGAACAGCTGAATCAGAATCTGTATTTTAATAAAATCCATAGGTACCTCATATATATTAAAGTTTCAGAAGCACTCCTCTAGATGTACAAGATGCTGAATAAAAGAGTAGGAAAAGCCAAACAGGACTTGATAATAGCAGATGCAGAGGTCCATGCATGAACAAAACATAAGATTTATCCTAGCAGCTCGCTCATATTTTTCCTTTTTTTTCATTTGGATACTAAAGGTTGTATTTCACAGAAGTCGCTTTCCCTCTCCGGGTCCCAGTTTCCCCATCTGATGAGTGTATTAAACTTATAGATTCTGTCTATAAGAGTCTTTCCCTAAGGTCTTCTCTCGGTCTTAGACTCTAGAGGCTGGCACTCATGTGAATGCAACTGCCTACTTTCCGAAGGAAGTGTATGCTATTGATAAGCCAGGAAATTGTTTCCCGGGTGATTCTTGCCAAAATACACATTCAGCCTATTGTTCAAATCTAGCTAGGCAAGAGAGACTTGTCAACTACATGCTTGTTGAATGATGAAGCCACTGGATGCAATCCTCCAGAGAAAACACGTATTGTCTGGGTGACACAGAGTCACATGGAAACATCAGGACTTTAACCAGCATCTTGTGACCTTTGCCAAAACTTTTTTCTATTAGTTGGTATCAGAGGTGACACTGTTTGGTAATCTCTTCCCCCCACCCCCACCTGCTACACACAGAGAGAGAGACACACACAGAGAGAGAAAATCCTTACAGCTCATTTAGCAATATATGGCTGGTCATATTCCTATTAACAGAAACTTCTTCTTGCTCTAGACCAAGGGTCCCCAACCCCCAGGCCACGAACCAGTACTGGTCCGTGGCCTATTAGGAACTGGGCCACATAGCAGGAGGTGAGTGGTAGGTGAGCAAACGAAGCTTCAACTGTATTTGCAGCTGCTCCCCAGCACTGACATCACAGCCTCAGCTCTACCTCAGATCATCAGGCATTAGCTTCTCATAGGAGCACTGGTCCCTGGTGCCAGAAAGGTTGGGGACCACTGCTGTAGACCAAGGGTTGGCAAACTACACCCTGTGATCCAAATTTAGCACAGTACCCATTTTTTGTAAATAAAATATTGAAACTCAGCCACACTCATTCATTTAGGTCGTGTCTATGGCTGCCTTTGTGCTTCTACCCAAGAATAAACAGTTGTGACAGACCATATTGTCCACAAAGCCAAAAACATTTACTATCTGGCCCTTTACAGAAAAAGTTTTCCAAACTCTGCATGGAACAAGAGTGAAGGAAATAAAGTTTATGTCTTCCAATCAATGGTATTTTGTCTAGTGTAAGCAGATTTAATAAAATATGTAACAGGGAACTCAGAAGCTAGCTTATACTACAGTGTAGCCTAATGACTAAGAGCAAGAGTTTTGAAGTAGGACATGCTGAGTTCAGAGAAGCTTAAACCTTATGTTCACAGTTGTGTAATACTGGACAAGTTGCTGAACCTCCCTGAACCTCAGTTTCCCCTCCTATAAAACATAATTACTGGCATGCTAGAGCCTGGGGAATCATGATGGTTACCTCTAGTTTATCCAAAGTGGACAATCACCCCTGAACCAAAAGCTGATATTGTATTCCATTATCAACACTGAAGGCTGTTGCAGACGTACCTGTAGACAAGGGACAAGTTGCTGATTGAAGGTGGCTATCATGACTCCTAGAAACTTGGTCACAGAATTAGTACCTATGTGGTATGAAGATCAAGCTAAAATCTCTAAAGGACTCTCTGAGGGCAACCTTTCCCAGGACAGAGAGCTGTAGACCTGTTGGAGATATAGCATCAATCTTTTTCCATTCCTAGTCAAAGAAGTCCCAGCATTTACAGACAACAGATCACCTCCCTCCTCAATTAATCTTTTATTGTTCTTATTGGTATACAGACTAATAAAGTCTATTCTTACTCTTTATGAGCTTTTGCAGGACAAGTAATATGTAGCAAAATAATCTGGCCCACTGTAGCTTCTCACTAGGTGTTTGCTGAGTGGATCACAGAGTCAGTTTGTTAACATCGATGCCCTTCTCATTACAAAAAACAAAAATTGGTCATCCTCAAGCCAAGAGAGCACATGTATAATAGAGAGACCACAAACAAAGGATCTTCAAGGGATGGTAATGGAAGTCCCTGAAGCAACATGTCCCCAGAACAGTACCTGGCACCATGAGGTACCCCTCAGCCTTCAGTGTCTACATACAGGATGGAAACTCTGAGTTGTGCATCGGCCTTCACCACCTGAGGAGCAACAAATATAAAAAGTCTAGAAGCTCTCATCTACTGAAGACATGAAAGCTGAAGATGCTGGATGCCCCCTTGATAGTGATACCCAGAGAAACCTGCAGAAATTATCCCCAGAAAACAGTCTATGACTTGTCCAGACATCCAGAGAGCTGCTTTCTCCCATGGTCTCCCACAGGCCTGACTGCCGGGGCATGGAAGGAAGAGAGGTGAAGACAGAGGAGTACACAACATGTTGTTATTTCAGGCCTGCCTTGGAGAAGAGCATTGGCTAATGACTATCTGAAAGAAAAAGCCATCTGAAATTCATTCCAAGTTTCTCAGCCACCTGACTTTGAGACTTAATAAAATCTGGTATGGCAGAGTTCTGGCATGCTAGTCCAGCTCTCCTTCTGCAGCTCTGTGTGAGTCACTTAATGTCTCTGGACCTCAGTTTCCTCACCTGTAAATGGGGGACAGAAGTTAGGATTCAGTGAAATAATGTATGTAAATCACACTACTAGTACAAAGCAGATGCTCAACCAAAATTAGTTATTTCCCTCTCTTCTCAAGTCTTGAGAATCATGGCAGAGAGAATTACTAAGTATGAATTAACTAAAAGCTTATGAACTAAAATATAAACCCATGTTTGGTTCAACTCCATTGTTGATTTATCTTCTTTAAGGTGTCCTGATCGATGAAATCCTCAATAACATGAAAAGAGCAACTCAGCCATTGAACTACAGAAAACTTGTCATGTATTCTGCAGTAAGTATTTTTGTCTCTGTTCAACATCCATTTGTTCAAGTATGGGATCTCTCTGAGGAGTGGGCCTTGTCTTATCATTTTCCTATCACCCAGTAGATGGTAGACACCTGTTCAATGCCTTTAAAATTAAATATGTAATCATGATCCTTGAGGAATTTACAATGTTACACTGATAAGAAGACAAGTAAGCACATAAACACTACACAAAGCCATATAGAAATGCCACACAAGCCAGTGCTTTGGTGTCTGAGAGGATGGAAGCATCCACTTGAGGAGGAAAAGCTGAGCATGCAAGACGATGATGAACTGGAATGTGGGTGAAAGACAATGATGCAAATGAAGATAAAGCCACAGATAAAGACAATGTTTCAAGCCTTGATGACTAGAAGGAAGGTGGAAATATCAACAGAGGTGGTCTTGGGCCATGTGAATGTACCAGTTAGATAATTGGGTTTGACATGCCAGGGGATTGTCTGAGTGAAAAACTCCAGATGGCAAAGGAGATAGAAGAGGGAAAGGGCAAGAGAGCTACAACTTGAAGTTAGAGCTCCATTTGGGTACAGAAAGAAAAGAAAGGTCTATGGCCATCCTACCCTGAACAAG
>CM053507.1:126241682-126252905 GCA_028627145.1 Eidolon dupreanum | reverse complement strand
GAAGGAAAGAAGAATAAAAAGAAAGAAAAAGAAAGAAGAAAGAGAAGAGGAGAGAGATCTTGGAGAAGACCTCCACCTTAGAGCAGGAGTCAGGGAAAGAGATGCAGCTGGAGGAGAATTCCAGGGACACATCATGTGTTGATGCATGTCTGTGGAGTCTGGAATGAGCAGGGAAACAGATAATAGTGTAATGACTCTGTCTTTCACCCGTAAAGAGATCATGGAATATAGTGCTTCCTGGAGAAAGGAAGTCTCAAAAAGACAATCCTATGAGTTCTTTAGCTTCTAATCTGATTCCCTGTTCTGATTGTGTGACTTCTGGCAAGTCTTATATCTATAACTTCGTTTCTTTCTCTAGTAAATTGGTTCTCACCCCTTTTGAATATGTGTGTGCTGCAATATAATCTATGCAAACAAATGTTATACCTGTCTTTTAGATATGGAAGTTGAGGATTTCTTAAGATTAGATAACTAATCAGTGACTAAACTGGGTCTGAAAACCAGTCCCCTATGCCTCCCAGCCATTCTGGGATAAATATTTAACAATTATTTTTAAGCTACACAATCTAGTTCCTTACATTTTATCCTCCCTAAACATTCATAACCTCACATAGTCTTCCCCAATCAAAAAAACCACAGATTATTCTAACCTATACAAAAATATATAATCTAGCTCTAAGGTGTTCCAAAATATTTTAAAGTTTAATGAAAATCAATGACAAAAGCTAAAACAGAGATACTACTGAGAAAAGGCATGGGACAAAATCAGAAGACCTAGCTTAAATTTTGTTTCTTCAGTTTGGGGGTTATATAATATTAAGTAAGTTACTTAATTTCCTTGGGTCCGTATCTTTTAAATAAAAATAATGATATGTATGTGAATCTCATTGCCTAGCACACAGCAGATGCTCAGTAAAAATTAGTTCTTCTCCTCTCTACTTCTTAAGTCGTTGCGCAAATGGGAAATTTAATTGAATCGGAAACCGTCATGGTGCTCTACAAGCGTTTAATACGTACCTTTTTAATGTAAATCTGAACCCGAGATAAAGGTCAAGAATGATTTGTTTCAAATCTCTGTAGCATGACACTACTGTGAGTGGCCTACAGATGGCGCTAGATGTTTTCAATGGAATCCTTCCTCCTTATGCTTCTTGTCACTTAATGGAATTGTACCTTGAGAAAGGGTAAGTGTCTAAAAGGTACCTTTCAAAATTAATATCACTGGACCCCAGGTTTTGTTATTATTGTAGTTGTTTTGGGCATAAATACATTCTTAAAATATTTAATTTTTAGTTAGATACATTTAAAATCATATACTACATAAATAATTCATTCAGTTAAAAATGTTGCTTTTTTTTTACTTTAACATTTTATGTAACAATTTTATCCAAACTCATTGTACGCATCTTGACTTGTGTCCTCACCACTAGAGCCAAATGTCGAATCCCTTAAAACTGTTTACCAGATATAGTAACTAATAAAAGTAATTTTGGCTACCATACAAATGAACCTCAAATTCTCAGAGGTTTAACCCAATGAAGATTTACTTCTCATACATCTAACAGTTCAGTGCAGATATTCCTGGCCAATAGGAGGTGACTCCCACATGGTGTGATTCACACATGGTGACTCAGAGACACAGGGTTCCATCTTTTGGACCTACTGTTGTCAAGAGTGCTATGTTCACCTGTAGGCAGCTGTAGAAAGGACCAAGTAGGTGGACAAAGCAACCTGCTCATAAACCACCTCAGCCCAGAAGCAGCACCATATCACTTCTACTTATATTCTACTGGCTAAAATTGGTCACGTGGTCCCACCGGGATCAAGGGAGTCTGGGAAATATAGTCACTTCCAAGCCATAATGCTATTCTATGGAAAGGGAATCATGTACTTTGCTAGGCTTTGATTAGTCATCTTTGCCATACCATCATCTTGAGATAGAAATGCTGTCACTGGAAATGTTATCCTGCAATACAAGTACTTATTCATATAATATTAGGGAAGTTTTAAAAAACATATCGTATAAGTCAATATTTGTAGTTACTACTGTTTGTATGGATTTTTAAAGTGATGTTTAAAAAGGCTTGTTTATAATATTCAAAAGTGGCAATTCTGAGGTTACCACCCCAAGAAAAATCACTAAATTCTACTTGAATTTCTCTCCTGCCACTTTGGCAAATGGCCTCCACAAGCACCTCATACTAGCTTGCTGATATTCGTTTGAGCCAGTGGACCTTCCCCAAGCAGTACATTTTTTTTTTAAATAAAGAATTGAGAGAGCCCTTCTTAATATGAGAGAATGTAAGAACACTCACCCCATCATTCTGAGGTATAATTTTACAAAGTCTTAGCTGTACATGCAAGCACATATGTTGTATATTATTCAGTTCCATGTTTATGGCCTTGTTAAGGAGAGGGAAGATAGATTCATTGGGGGAAAGACCGAAAGATACTGGGAGAGGAAAAGAGAAGAGGAAGGAGCAAATGAGAAGCATAAAAGCGAGAAACCAGGAGAAAGAAACTCCAACACTCCACTTGCCTTCCACTTCTTACTCAAAGGTTCATCAAATCACCCCTGACTTCTCCAGCCGTCACGTTTCAGCCCCTTCTCTGATTAAGTATCCTAGTCCCCACCTCCTATGCCTCTGGCCATCTAATGAACCAGCCTTCCCATTTCCACCCTCCGGATCTGGCCCACCTGTCCTCATTCCCACCCCTATAATTGGCTAAACTCTGCTCATTCCCATAAATTCTTCCACTAGTCCCTCAACCAATATATTCTAGGCCAAGTGGAGAGAAATTTAATGACAGTTCAACAACACAGAACTGACAGAGCTTTCTCCTCTGCCTTCCTCCACCAGGGAGTACTTCGTAGAGATGTACTATCGAAATGAGACTCAGCATGAGCCATATCCCCTCATGCTGCCAGGCTGCACACACAGCTGTCCCCTGAGGAAGTTTGCTGAGCTGGTTGCCTCTGTGATCCCGCAGGACTGGTCCACAGAGTGTATGATCACGAGCAGCCACCAAGGTACTAAGGATGTTCTGAATTAGGTGTATACGGACTCTTTCTTAGAGTGGACGGTCTTTGAGAATAACTTGACCATTACCCCCAGCTTTGAAAGAAATGGGTTTTAAGTAATAATTACATGTTTCAGAGACCCCAATTTCAGGCAACTCTTACCTTTACACCTGGCCCTGCCCCCACTTGCCATGTACCTTGACTTTTTTTTTTTTCAGTGTTAATATAAAAGGGCATCAGTGCCAAAATATAATCACAGATAAAACTTTGGTCAAATTTCATGAGGCTGCCATGAGCTATATGACTGACCACATAAGACCTTTTGTTGTTTAAAGACTCTCAGATTTCTTTTGAGCAAAATTAAATAAAGCTGTTCTTTAAGTGTCTGAAATGGTACAGATTTCCCACAATCTAGGTGAGAGCAAAAAAGGAAAACTTTAATCTTAGGCTAATGAGCAAAGGACCAACTAATCAATTAGCTCCAGCCTTCTCACAAGGAGAAGCAAAGAAATGATACACACTGGAGAAATCTGGAGAAATCATTTACACTGGGAAACTGGTTATCTTTAATATTTCTGTTAAAACGTATTGAGTGGTAGAGTTGAAAAGTAAATAGATCTTTGTTTTCTTTGGTCTTGGAAAAATCATGTTATTTTTGAAGAAACCAAAAGCAAACTTGCCAGAAAACTTTGCTGTATGTAATATATATGGCAGCTCTTGGAGTACATACATCAGAACAAATAAGTAATTTGATGACAGCAAGATATTCAGACACCACTCATCAGGGATGAGAGCCCTTCATGAGTGGAGTTTCTCTTAAAGCTCCAATGGTAATAGTGTCGAATGTGATTTAAGTGAGGAAATATAATGACGCATATGAAATTGGAACAAAATCACAAATGTTAGAATATCCTGAATGTCTCCAAGATCAAAACCTATTAGAATGTTGAGAGTGTGGCTGTGATATCTATTCTGAGGACAAAAGCAATGGATAAGGTTTGATTCTGGTATCTACAGAAAAACCTAAGCACTCACAGATCCTGCTGAAAACTATCACTATGTAAGAAATCATGTTCAAATGACAACTCTTTAAAGCTCTGTGGATTTGCCATGTGGCAGATGCAACACATCTAAAGACCAACATGCTACATCACTATTATGGCTAAAGATGAAGTGGTTTCTGGAGATAAGTTTATACTGGATGCCAGCATCTAGAGCATAGTCATTCCCTCTCCTAGTTGGTCATTGGATAACTGACACAAGACATTGATTGATATGTTTATTTGTATTATTTCTTTCTCAAGTAAATATTTGGCCCTGGGCCCTTCATCTAATCATTTCTTCTCCTCCATGCATGTAAGTTTCCTCCAGAAGTGGGTCAATGTAAAATAGTAAATAAAGTCATTATTAGGAAGTTCAAACCTATTACTTTTTTAATAATGAATTTTGAAGTGTGTGTGTGTGTGTGTTTTAATTATAATAAAATTCCTGAAGGACAGATCTTTGGGACTCTATTTTTGTTTTGGGATTTTAGTTAATGTAACAGAAGGAAAAAATATATAAAGTAAAATTATTTGACTGGTTTAAATTAATATTTTACATTGAAATGTGTGTAGTTTGGACTTTATTATTTTAGATAAAGACGACACCGATGAATGGCTCTGCTTCATCTATTAAAGATAAAACTTGCTAAGAAAATGCCGTTGGGAATACAATGTAGTAGAGAAATAAGGAGATACATATTAGACAGAACAACAAAGGTAATTTATACCTTATGCCTACAATGGTTGCTATAGAAACAAGAGTTAACTGAATTTGAAGGAAAGGAGGTAGTAAGGGATATCAGGGAAGGCTCCCTGCAAGAGGTGACAACTGAACTATCTGTAATCAGTTTGGACAGAGGTTTCTAGTGGTGTGGTACAAGGTACTAGAAAAACATTTATCAAATGTCCTAGTGGCTTGAAGCTGGAAAAGATAGGGGAGTTAATCGGCCAAAAATTCAGGGTTCAAATTGATTCCCACAGTTTCCTTCAAGGGACAAATTCTAATGAGATGAAATGTCATCTCCACATGAGCAAGGATTCTATCTATTGTATCTGTCTTATCTGTGTTCTATCTGTTCTCTGCTGTATCTGTTCTCAAGACCTGGAAGGGCCTGTGCCTGGCATAGATTGACACTCAATGAACATTTCCCTAGTGAGTGTATAAATTAGTTACTTTTCCTGTCTGAACCTACTCTTTTCTCTCTTGGTAAGAAGCAATACCCAGTAAGTTATTTTTGACCCCCAACCTCTCCCTTATCCTCCACTGCTAATCTGTCACTTCCTATCAAATCTACCTGTGATATGTAAGTAGAAATCCTTTTCACAAAACACCACTATCAACAATTCAAGATCTAAATAGGGTGAAATATAATAAAGCAGGAAAATATGTTAATAAAAAGAAAACTTGGGGACTGGTATGTTGGAGCCAGCTCAAGCAGATCAGGAGTGGAATGTGCACACTGCTTCCCAACTCCGAGTTTGGTGACTTTATTTTGGCAGTTTGAAGTTGGTCATAGTGCCATGGCTGGAGTATTTTTACCTCAGAAATCAACATATGCCACAAATCAGAGTTTTGTTTTCTGATTTTTGTTTTATTAGATCTAGTTACCAGCACACATAGAAAACTTGTTAAGAGTCTATAACACAGAGTGGTCTTCAACAAAGTGAATTCAATATTTGAACTTCTTTAAGGAAAAAGCATTACACACGTCCTACATGATCTCAGAGAGCAATGCTAAGGTCAGCAAGTACACATTTCAGGAAGGCAGATTAGATTGTGTTCAGTGTTAGGAAATATCTAAGACCAGAAGTGGCCTAGATGATCTATCACTTGCCTTGGCAGAGATACTACAGAGCAGGGTGAAGCATAGAAGTTTGTAGGGGTAGAAAGATGATTTAGTAGGGCCAAAAAATTTAGAAAATAAAAGTACAGAATGCCCAAATGAATTTAATTAATAGCTCTAACTAATGAATGTTTATAATTTACTGGGCTGAATTAAGGACATTTAGGGTTTCCTGAGAAAGCCAATACAGAAAGCAGGACAAAACCATTAAATAAAGCCATGTCCTTATACATAGAATGTCTGTCAACCCTATACCTTAGTGCATTTCCACCCCTGAAATCTTAACTGTATCTATAAACAATGTTTTTGGCTAGTGTTACTAGACCCAATTAATTTTATTCTCATCACTTAAATCAACTGGAGACATTGCTAGGAAATTCATGATAAGTCTAAGTTCCATACTATGTTGGGAAGGCAAGGGAGAGAGGGAGGGAGGTGGGGAGGCAAGCAAAGAGGAGAGGGATACAGAGAATGAAACAAGCCCTCACTGTTAAGTGAGTACTATAATGAAAGACTAGAGGTAACTATAAGAACATATAACAGAGGCAATTAGCATAAGTCTAAGAGGTCAGAGAGGGGTCCTCAAAGGGGGTGATGTTCAAACCAAAACATAAAGGAGGGAAAAAATTAATTAGGTAAATTGTGATGGGGAGAGGAGAATATTATGGACAAAAGAGAGAAAATGTATAAAAGCCAAAAGGCTAAAGACAACATGGGGTGTTTTAGCTACTAGAAACATTATGTCTGGTGAGGGTGCAAAGAGGCTAGAGAGGCATTAAGTGTCTCCTGGGTCAGATTGAGTAGCTCTGGTCGTTAGAAGGTTTTAGGCAGAGGACAGATGTGACCGGCTTCTTGTTTTAGAAAGACCTTTTGGCTTCAGAGGAGGGAATAGATTGGAGATGAATGGGATCAAGGGCAGAAGAAGAGTTGGGAGGCTGTTGCAATAATCCAAGCACTAGGGTAAGTGAAGGAGAAAAGTAGGCTTATTCAAAGAAGGAAAAGAGAGAGTAGACAAGACTTGTGAGGTTAATGGCTAAAGGAAGAGGCCTTTGATACATATAGCCAAAAGAGTTTTCAAAAAAGTAGTATCAATTCACACTACCTTGAGCAGCTTTCATGTGTTCCCACGTAGTAGGGCGTTTTTTCAGTCATTACCCGCACTAGACCTCTTAGCAATATAAGATAGAATTGATCACTCTTTCTTTTCTCAGCTCCTAGAACATTATTCTGTCAAATTCACAAAACCCTTTGCAGTATAAGGAAGCATATAATTTAGAGAGAGAATCTCCTTAGACTTCTCTTTGTTCTCCTTATTCAGTTCCTTTTGGACTGATACTATATACCAACCCCCTGAATGATCACATCCAGGGCCCTGTCCTTGGTTTCCTCATTCCACACTCGCCATAAGCCAGTCCTACCCAAGCCTCCATCTTCTACATCCAGAGCCCTTATTTCCACATCTACATGTAGAATTCTAGACCTATTTTCTCCAGCTGCCTACTGATTGTCTCTACCAGGAAAATAACCCATCTCAATTCTATATTTGAAACAAAATTCATTATCTCTTCCACTCCAATCTGATCCTTTTTAATGTGCTTGCAATCTCAATTCATAGCCTAGTCATCTTCTCATTCACTGAAGGTAGAACCAATGGGGTGAACTTTGCCACGACCTCTTCATTACCGGTACATTTAGTTCATCACAAAGTCTGTCAATTCTACTTCACGAGGAACTCTTGAATTCCTTTATCTGCATTCTCAGGGTCACAGTCTAATGCTGACCATGCAGTATCTTTTCAAAGGCATTTTAATAGCTCTCAACCAGGCCTATAGTGTCTCCATCATCTTATCTTTTCCCACAGTTTTGGAGCTTTTTTTAAACACAAATTGGGCCATGTCACATCCGTGTGTAATAATTGCTGATGATTTCCATGGCAAACCAGACCTCCTAAAACCTGTACCCTAAATCACATATCTGGTCTCACCTTGCCATAACCTGTATTATAGTCACATGTAACTGCTTATTATCTCCTGAACCTGCTCTTGTGCTGTGCTACTCACTGTGTCTCATGGCCAAATCTGATTTACCTCTAAGGCCAGCTCAAATCTTATCATTTTCTCAGAAGATTTTCCAAACTCTTTCTCTTCCCAATAGAACACTTTGTATTAATTGCAACTTTCTCTCTGCTCCAATGGTATATCTTTTACACCTCCATTTTACTATTTATCATATTATCTCATAATTGTCTATCTGGTTCTCCCAGAAGATATTGATCTCCTCAAGAGCAGAGATTGTGGAACCTCAGAACCCATCACACAGCTGGCTTGGCATAAGGCGTGTGCTCACTGCATGCCTAGGAAGGAACAAAGAAAGGAAAAAGAGGGAAAAACACATTCCATGAGACCACCATGACAATATAGCCAATAAAAATAACTGAAAATCAATTTCAAAATATAGAAAGTCAGTCATGAACATTAATTTTTAAGAATCATTAGTCTCTGCCTTCCTCCTTCATTTCCATTTAGTCCTTTCCTTCCTTCTTCAATTATTTTTGGTTTCTTCCAACTTTTCATTAGCTCCATCCTCAATACCAATGGTACCCATCCACTAGGATCTAATTTTATTGATATTCATCTTCTCATGATGTTAAGAGGCATCCTGACAGCATAAAAAACTAAGAGTTGAGAACCCAGGCATTTAGATCATTAATTCATTCCACAAATATTTATTTAATGCCTGCTATGTGAAAGGTATTGTTCTAAGTGTGTGAGATACATTCACAAGCAAAAAAAACAAAGGTTCCTGCCTCATGAATCTTACATTCTATTAGAGAGAGAGAGAGGGATGAATGATAAATAATAAACATAATAAATAAGTACTTTGAAAGGTGAAGATCACAAGCACCAGACTGGGAATGAGTGTGGGGAAAGGGCATATAGGTTGCACCTTTAAATAGAAAACTCTCAATGAGAAGATGAGATTTGGGCAAAGAAGGTGATGGAGTTGGCTGATGCAGAGATTTGTGAGAAAAGCACTCAGGCAATGGTAACAATATAGCAAAAGCGGTAAGGGGAGTGTGCTTGGCATGTTTGAGGAAAGATGAGAAGGCCTGTGTGGCCAAAAGAGAATAGTGAAGGAAGAGGGGTAGGAGAGAAAATCCAAGAGGTTAAAAGGCCAAGTGATGAGGAGTCTCATAAACTATTATCATCCGCACTTTCATTCCAAATGAGATGAGCATTCATCGCAGACTTTGTCTTAAGTAGAGGAGAGCCATGATTTGATTTGAAGTCATTTGGATGCAGTGTTAAAAGTAGATTGTAGGGAAGAGAGGATAAAAGCTAGGAAGCAGGTCAGGAGAGCACTGTAGTAGTCCTGGCAAAAGATGATGGTGGTTCAAAGCAGAGGGATGGCAGAGGAGGGGAGAAACTGTTGGCTTCTGGCTACACTGTTTGATAGAACCAATGGGGTTTCCTCACAGATTGGATATGGTATGTGAGAGAGAGAGGAGTAAAGGACTCTAAGAGTTTTGGCCTGGGACACTAGAAGAAAAATGTCCATCAGCTGAGATGGGGGAGGCTGCAGAAAGAACAGACTTGGCGGTGGGGGCGCAGAAATTGAGAGTTCAGTATTGGAATGCCTATTAGATGTCCAAGGTAATATGTCAAGTACACAGTTGGATATATAAGTCTTGAGTTGGGGAGGATTTAAATTTGGAAGTCAGTTACTGAATAGATGGCTTTTAAAATCATAAGACTAATAAGATCCAGTGTATTCCAACACAAATGCAATTATTAGCTTAGCTTTAGCCAAATTATTTAATCTCTCCACTTCTCATTTTCGTCATCTCTATGATAATAAGGTTAGGCTAAGTAAGTGATTTTCAGCTGTGTTCCATAGAGCGCTAGGGTTCTGTAGAGAGCTGCCAGGATCAGACATTTGATCTCCCATTGTCAACTCCAACAAGTCGTTCCATATTTTTACAGTGAAAATAAGATGTACATTTAGAGATGGTACAAATCAATATTTACAATGTATATACTATAGTGGACTAGATTGTGTGTGTGTGGAAGGGGGGGTAACTTTACAGATAAAATAATGAATAGCATCTCATTAAAAAAATGACCTCATGTAGCTGCATCATGACTGGTCAGCTGTCAAAGGGACATGTATAAATAAAGGTACAGATTAACATTAGTACACAGTTATCCTAAAAATGCTTGCTATAGCCAACACGTGCCCAAGGTTTCCACTCTAAAAGATATTTACTGAAAATCAAATTCAAAGACCAAAAGATGATATTCCATTTATTTTAGATCCATGTAATGATTGCAGTTGAGTGTTCAGAAATTTCTTTGACTCTGAGATCGTGAACAATTGACAATTTAATTGTAGGAAAACGTATGAAGTTAAGGCTGGAAGAGGACCTTAGAAATACTTCCGTAAGCTGCCTTCCCTTTGCAGTGGAGGAGCTGAGGCCCAAAGGTCAAAGGTCATGCTGGAACTGGAACCTAAGTCCTCTCTTGACTTCTAGTCCAGTACTATTTTTACCACACTATGCCTGCTTCAGCAATGCCACTGAAATTTACAATTAAGGCAGAAATCAACACTGATTAGTAATCTTCATATCATTCCAATTCATTAATTTTACTTTAATGTTCTTCCTATTTTCCCACAGTTCTAAGGATCATCCTTGCTATTGCCTTTTGCCTGGTGTCTGGTGTCCTAGTGGTGCTGCTGTTTACCCTCATTCGCCATGGGGCCTGCTGGCAGAGAAACTCCTATTGGACCATCTGAAGGGACAACGGAAGAAGGGTAGACATGCCAGGCCAACCTCCTGTGAGGCAGCATCTCTCAGTGATGAAGCATTCAAAGGACACTTTCACTATGTGGGCATCACCTTGCTCACACCCATCTTTTCGAGCCTGCCTAGAGCAAGAACTCATAGTGACCCAGGGACAGCTGCTGGACCTACCGATGAATGAACACCTAGGTTGCTTAGGTCTCCTCACCATAGTGCAGGCTTCTCATTCAGCCGTAAAGAAGCTCTCTACACAGATGTCCAGAGAGAAATGAGAAGTCAAACTCCAACTAACCTTTTGCCTGCAAAGAGCAAAAAGTTACAAGGTGTGACAAAGATATAGATTAAAGAAGAGTAGATAATGGGGGGAAATTAGACCAGAAGTAGTATTATATAGGATGATTGTTAAGAAATAAGACACAATCAGAAGGTTTAATAAATTTTTTGTTCAGCAATTAAGTAAGTTAAATACAATACATACACACACTCCTGAAAAGAAACTCCTACCCAATATTT
>CM053507.1:125806453-126241182 GCA_028627145.1 Eidolon dupreanum | reverse complement strand
TATCATCTTTTATTACTGTAAGTAGCTAAAAGGACCTCTACTTTCAATTGGTTCAGAGTCTTTTTTAACATCCCCCATCTTCCTTCTATCCTCTTGACTATTGTAAAAAAAGCTCTCACTCCCAACTTATTTTGTTTATCTTCCACAGAGCTACTCTGTTGATAAATGCTGTAATTGTTTTTCATACTTTATGGCAGTATGCACATGTGACAAATGAAAATTCACAAGTGACAAATGATTTATAGTGATAAAGCAAAGAGCACAAATGTACTGTAACATTTCTCAGGAAATTAGTTAATCATCCAACTTCAACAGGAAAGCATGCAAATTCTCTACTAAAGAAAATGACTATTTCAGGTGAGTCAAAAAAGATCAGTTTAATTGACATGATGATAAATATTATTTGAAAGAAAATTGTTAGGGTTGAGATAAGCTCTGCTCTGAAACATATTCCCCACATTTGAACCAAAATATAAGCCTTTGAATAGAATTTGAATAATTCAATAATTACCACATCAATGTAGGGACATTCCCTACCACAGAAAATATCAGCAATGTATATGTAGGACAGTTTTAAGGAAGAGTTGTATGTAGAATATTCCTAGCTAGAATGGTATGGCATGAAGAAAGCATTAAGAGTATATTATTATAAAAAGGAATTCATGACATTAGAAGAGTACAGTCTTCAGAGGCAAACATTCAAACATGGAAGTCATTCAACCAATAAACCTTTTTTATATTAGAACTGGCATTTCTTCTGGTCCTGTTCCCTATTCTCCTAACTTCCTGTTTTCTATCTTGTTCTAATATTGTCAGCATTGATTCTTTCTTCATAGCCGGGGGGTTTCTTGGTAAGTGAAAATCAAAGTGTTAGTTTTCTCTTTTAAAATTCTCTTTATGGAAACCCCATTTGAACAAAAATGAATACATGCAACATTTTAGTATTTTAGACCAGGACTGTCTAATAGAAATATAATGCAAGCCACAAATAAGAACCACATGTGGGATTTTAAATTTTCTAATAGCCATATTTTAAAAAGATAAAAATAAAGAATGAAATTAATTCTAATGATAAAATTTATTTAATCCAGTGCATCTGAAATATCACTTCAACATATAATCAATATTTTAAATATTATAAGATATATTACTTTTTTTTTCATACTAAGTGTTTGAAATCTGATGTGTATTTTACCCTCACAGCACATCTCACTTTGGACTAGGCACATGTCAAGTCTCAACAGCCATAAGTAGCTAGTGGCTGCCATATTAGACAGTTCTGCTTTAGACTATTAGACGATAATCTTTTAAAGCATAGAGAATGTATTCTTAGCTATAATTTGTAAAATCCACTTTCAGGTTTCTGTGAAGGAATAAAAGCCATATTTTAATGTCTACATCTTACTATTTTTACATATGTGCTGAATTGATAAAAGATTTTTACGAAATGTTTTATTTGTAAACCTGTTTTAACAGTAGCAGTTCATACTTTTTCCAAAACTATCCTAAACTAAATGGACTAGTTCTTCTTATTAAATGACCTAAGAAGAAATTTAACAACATACTTAGAAAATAAATACTGCTAGATTGGGGAGAGGGTGCCTTTTTAAAGTTTTATTAATTTTTTTATTAAAAGTAATTGTATTCAAAACAAAAACAAATGTAGAGACTACAGAAGAGTATAAAATACAAAGTAAAAGATCTTCTTTTCTACTTTCAATCATCAGAGACAATGCTGTCAACAATATCTAGATTTTGTTCTTCTAGTGATTAGCATGAATTCTATGAATAATACCTTTATTTTCTGAAATTTTCACATCTTTCACTGTTCTTATAACCCATGATGTCCTCTTTCTTGTATTTTTGTTTTCATTTAAAGGATACATAAGCACTAAGCTTTCTGGTTCTAACGCATCCAAATATGTCTATATTTTGCCTTCCTACTTAGCTATCAGTTGGCTAGACAAAAAGTTTTCAGGTTGAAAATCATTATCCAGAATCTGAATGCGATATTCCGTTGTCTTTTAGCATACAGGACTGCTGATGAGAAGTCTAACATCAGTTTGATTCTCATTCTAATGTAAATAATCTACTGTTGTTCATTTTATTTTATATATGTACATACATATGTTTATGTATGTATATATGTATTGATGAATCTTCTGAGATATTCTTTTTGTCCTTTAAGTTCTGAAGTTTTACTAGGATATAGTCAAGCATGGATATTAGTCTGTTTTCTGTCTGATCCTGTATGGCTTACATGTGTCTTTGACTCAAGAAAATTGTGTTTGGGAACTTGAATTTCCTGGATCTCTCTCCTCCATGCCTCAAATTTTTTTCTCGTATTTTCTAGCTTTTATTCTTATTTTTCTACATTCTAAGAAATAACATTTTCAGGAACACCATCTTGGCATTCAGCAAATCCATTATCATTATTTTTATTTCCAAGAATTCTTTCCTATTTATTCATTGTCTCTTTTTCATAGTAGCCTCTTCATATTTTGTGAATGTAATCTATTCCCGACTATCTTTAAGGCTACTACTTAGAATTTTTCAAGTTCTCTTGTGCTCTCTAAATTATCTCTGTCTTCTCTGGACTCCATTGTTTGAATTTATCAATCTTGAACCTTTTCTTTCATGCTCTGGGTTTTTCTCAAATTCTTGTGAATCATAACCCCAAAGAACTTTGAGGATTAGTACAATTGGCCAGTGTTAGTTTCTCTTTTAGCTCTATATACCTGTTTGGCCAAGAAACATTTTCTTGAATAACTGTTTGAAAATTCTCTTTTGCTAATTGCGATATCTTCGTCACCTCGGGACTGGTCTTAATCGAGTGTCTTTCCTCCTAAGTATGGGTTATGTTTTTTTGTTTCTTTATATATACTTTCGCATTGTGTCTTAGACATTATAAATGAGATATTGTAGAGACTCCAGATTTTATTACTTTCCTCTATAAATTTTTTTAAGCAGTCAATTAAATTGGCTGAACTCAAACTACAAATTGTCTCCCCTGCAAAGGACAGAGGCTCAAATATCAGTTCGGTTATTTTAGCTTAAGTCAAGCTGCTTGGAGTCTTCCCTGTGTATGTTTAGTTCAAAGTGTGGGGGTCAGCTGTAGTGTTTGTATATCCCTCTCTCTGGCTTTCAATATTTGGGGATTTACCTCTTAATTTTAATAGGCTATGGATGCTCTCAAACACCATTCTCTTGTACCTCAAGCCAGTAAAACTATGGACTATTTCCTTCTTCATTTTGTCCACCTCATCCCCACCCACTGCCTCCGCATAGCACAAGCTTGAACCTGCACTCAAGCTAAGAGCCATAAAAAATAAAAATTACCTAGTGCTCTTCTCTTTTCCCAAATGCTGATTCTCCTCTAGTGTCTGCCTACTTTTGATCGCTCCCACATATCTTTAATTAGTTGCAGTTTATAGTTGTTATCTATGGAAATTCACCAAATAGGAAGTACATAACCATTATTGGAAGTAGATGTTCTCGCTTAATGGGAAGGACTGATTTAAGGTTCTTTATAAGGGTGGAAGCTATAGCATCAGGTGCCCAGTGATGTTTGTGGGCAGGGAAGTGGTACATCAGCTAGGGATATATCCAAAAATAAAGAGACTTTACTCTTGACCGGGGTGAGTGTTTCTATGTACATACCTCCTGGGTGGAATGACCTTAACTTTTAAAAATTTCCACTCCATGTCTGTGATATAAATCCAGAATTACGTACACATCTGCTTTGTTTCTCCTTCAGGGCACAGCAACCACATTAGCAGTCCCTCCAGAAAGAGCATCCTTTTTCTACAGAGAGCACACCTCCAGATTTTTCTTGGGAGGTAGCCACTCTGTATATATGGAGGAAGGAGTGGGATAAGCAGCTGATAGGGAACGCTTTCTTTTATTAGTTACCCTGACAAGTACCTCCCAGTTCCCAAATGCCCTATGTGATGATGAGCCAAGCTCCCTTAGAAAGAACCATGTTCATGTCTGGTGGGTCTGACTGCAATGTCCCTGTTTTGACTTCATCAATTTCAAATTAGGTCCTCTATAAATACCTGTTGATTGACCCAACCAATATTACTAACCATGCTAGCTTTTGATTAATTTTTAGTTGAAGGAGATTCATGAAGCCCCACCTCAAATTCATTCATTACAGAAACTCTACCAGAAGTATAACTAAACAAGTAGTTCTCTAACGTCTGTATCTATAAGAATCTCCTAGCATCCTTGTTAAAGATTCAGATTCTCTATAGCCCTCAGTGCCAGAAATTCTGATTCAGCCTAGGAGTCTGCCTTTTTAACAGGTATCATATGGGATTCTGCTGAAGGCAGTTCCTGATCTTGTTTGGAGAAACCGTGCTCTAAACTATGCAATAATCCTTAGAATAAGGAGAATACACACCGACTTCTTCAGGTTTATCTACTTCATCAAGAGTCTGTGAGATAACTTAGAGATCTAAAACTGCCTTAAATAGGCATAGAAAATGTATTTTCAAAAAAAGCTCATAGAAGTTGGAAATGAGATCACATTTAGAAATGTAGTTTTAGTAAGTCTCACCTTAAGAATAGAGGAAATTAAAGAATTAAGTCCTTTTCAAATGGTGGTCTTGAGAAAAAAGAGTGATAGCTCCTCAAAAAGATTAGCCATTTGCAATTTATAGTTCCCCAAATAATTCATTTTATTATTAAATGAATAGAATGCTTACAGTGATATTTTCCAGGCCTAAACATAGAGGAAATAGACTTACAATGTAATAAGATATTCGAAACAATAACTTCCTTGAAAAAAATCTAAGACAAATAGTAGGGTTTAGAATACCACAAAATATGTAAAGCCAAACTTAAATATGTAACACTTCATTGCTATATCTTCCAACACAACTTCTTATCACAATGTCTTCCTGTCTACTTTCCATCCTTCTTACAATTATACAAAGTAAAATGTACTTGAAATAAATGAAATGGATGGGGGAAAATAAAACTTATGTCTCCCTTTCAATCTTTAAAAAAGTTTTTTTGTTTTTTTGTTTTTGTTTGTTGGTTTGTTTTTGGCAGTGTCTCCTCATATATATGACTGATCTACTGACCTACCTATAATTAAATTGTTTTAAAATTTTATAGAAGAGGACCCAAGTCTTTTAAACTCCCCCCCACACACTTTTTTTTTTTTTTTGCCAAGTTATAAGTTATAAGTTAAAAGTTACTGTTCCTAGTGAAGTTAATCAGGAGAAATTTTATTCAATACCACTATCTCCTATGTTTGGGTCATTAATTATTATCAAATGTGGAGAATAAAAGAGAATAGGGTAGTGGAGCCAAACTGCTTGGGTTTAAAACACAGCTCTGCCATTTACTAGCCATATAATCTTGGACAAGTTATTTAACTTCTCTATGCCTCAGTTTCCTTATCTGTAAAATGTGATTTCTGATTTCAGAGGATTGTTATAGGAATAAATGGGTTAATATTTGTAAAGTGCCAGGAACAGTGCCTGGCACATAGCAGATACCATGTGTTTGTTATATAAAATATTGAATGAAAAAGGGTAGGAATTTATTATTTCCAGCTTAAATCATTATTATTTTGTCTTTTATAGAGTTAAAAGAAACAACCATATCAGTTCTCATTAGCTCTCTGTATACTCTTGAAGCTGGTTTTTTTTTTTTCAATCTTCTTATATCACATCTTGAAATAACAACTATTATTAAAATGATGGAAGTTTCATTTCGTGGCACAACAAGAAAACTTGAGATCTTATTAAAACTGTTACTTTGATGGGGGATTTCTTTCTGAGAGAACACAATATTCTCAATATTCTCAAAAAAAATCAAAACAACTAGATTTTAGCACAAGGTCAATTATAATAGAAAGCTTAGAAAATAAAAGTCATTAAATGTGAGGACAGATTCTACAGTGAAGCCAACCTCACTTCACAAATGTAGATATTGCAGAAAGAATAAAATCAAGCAAAGCATTGGTTTTCTAAAGATTTGTTACTTTGTTAATGAAAAAATAGAATAATACTCAATGTAGGTGGTAGACATCTTTCTGACTTTCTTTAGTCTCTTGTTATATCTCAACTTCTTTTTTACAGTAATAGAAGTAAAGTGCTTCTTTTGTGCCCAGGATTTACTGATCTCCATAAATTATTATAGTCTTAGGAATCATAGAGTTAATTTCTAAGAAGTTACTCTTTATTAAAATGTGAAGAAGTACCCATATGAATGGGAATTCGTAAACTTGGAACATCATAATTTCATTAAAGCAATTGATGAAAACATTCCTGTGGTCAACAAAATTAATTTTGTATGTTCCATTCATTTAACAAATACACGGCACTTACATGTGTTAGTTCTGTGAGGCAGGCACTAATAGTGACATCATGCCCATTTTACAGATGGGGAGACAGAGCTAAGTAATTTGCCTGTAGTCACAGAGCCAGCAGGTGGCAAGGATGGGATCTGAACCCAGACTGTCTTCTTCAAGACACCACTTTTGAACTGCTAAGCCACAGCCTTCCCTTGAGAAAAAGTACTTTTTCAGAAAATCACACCTCTTTCTTATTTTATTTTGTTGCTGTTTTCTATCCAAAATGTCTCTTTCTTGAGTTATGTAAATGCCAGGAGGAAAATGACTGCTAAGGTAATATATGAATCTCATCCAAGAGGAATATCATTTTATTTTGATAATTTCAAACTTGATGCCTCTTAATGAAAATGAGTTGTTTTTATTTTACACTTCTTTTTTTCAGGAAAATAACATTTCTACTTGGCCACTTGAAAGTCACTGAAAGGTTTGGGAAGTAACTATAGTCACAAGACATCTAATTCTCTTAATTAAATTTGACCTGTCACAATTACATAGACATGACCTTAAGCTTGTGGTTTTTGTATAGATGCAATAGGATGTGAAGATGAGATTTGATAACTCTCATAATATGACAAATGACATTTGGAGGCTAAGATATCTAGGTTAATAATATAATATGTTGATAAAATAATCAGATATTTGTTAATAACTCGTATCTTCCCTTAGTCCCACCTAGCTAAACATTAGTGCTGAAGCTTCCAACAGAATTCCCAGATTTTTCTCTATTTTTTGTGCCGCAAAGTTACTGTCAAATAATGTAATCGTAACTGAATATTTGAAAGTCTATTATAAGCTCCTCAAAGAGTGTTTCAACCTTGACACAAGGAAAAGAAAAGAACAGATTTCCAGAAATCAGAGTACATGACAATAAAATTAGTCAATCTAATAAAAACTTGCTTTACAAAAGTAACACAATTTTGTAGACCAGCATTTTGTAGAAACCAATTAATGATCCTTTTCAGAGAAACATACTAAAATGAAAATATTGTGGCTTGCCCCATTAAAGATATATTGTTCTTTTGGAAGGGAGATATACTGCTGCCCATTTTAGAGTGATCAAGTATGAAATAAAATAGATTGAGGCAAAGAATTGCTGGCATTTGATGCTGGTTCAGTAAAAATGAATAAATGATTCAATTTCTCTATTCCTCTCTCCTTCACAAACTCTTAGATTTATATCTCCTACATGCCAATCCCAAGCATTTTAGTTTCATCTTCACCATTTGGGCCATAGCTATACTATTTATGGCTCAATATATCTTTTAATTGATCCTTTTTAAAATGTTATCCTAGCCTATGTGTGAACCTTGCTATAAATTTTTAAATATTCATTAAACTAAGTATAAACTTCTGTAATCATAAAAAGTCAACATGTGCACTATCTAAAATTACATGTGGCACATACGTATTTTAGGAACCACCTAAACAATTCAAGAGTCACTGAAAGTAATTCTAGACAGATCCATCTGGTTCTTAGTGGGTGCTATATGTGCCACACAATCTTCCAAATGTATTAACTCATTGAAACCTCACTATACTCTTATGAGAAGAATACTATTTTATTTCCATTTGCAGATATATAAACAGGCACAGAGAGATTAAGTCACATGTCTTAGCATATTCTAACTCTTGACTGGGGAGTGTCAAGATAATATTATGAAGGAGCATGTGTGGGTTGGAGATATTATTGCTACCATCTTTGAAACACACAGTCTGCAATACCTCAGAGAACTTTTATTCTAAGTCAAGGGTTTATAAAAAAGAGTCCATGAATAAAATTCAGGAGGTCTTTGAACTTGAAAGAAAAATTATATCTTTATATCACCTAATCTCTAACTAAACTTTAGAATTTCTGTCCATTATGAATGTACAAAATACATTTTTTATGTTTATAAACTTTTAATGAAGCCATTTGTACAAAAATAAAAGGCTTTATTTTTGTTTAATAAGGCCTTTTATCATTGATTAAATGAAGGAATATATATTTTTGAAGAGATTTATATTCTGTAAATAAAAAAAATGGTGTAACAATTGGTGTAATTGGGTTCTAACTACAAAAAAAAGAGAAATCATAGACATTTTATAGCAAATTCAGTTATTATAAATATCTCAAAATATTATTTGTACTGATTGCTATTTTGAAATTATAGTAGCTCTAAAATCCTCCACTAGATCTTATTATTTAAAGTGTTAATAAAGAAGCAATATATTAATCTATTGCAATTTTGTTTTTTAGCATTTAGGTAACTGTATTTCAATTTAACCAGTTTCCTTTATAATTTTTTATATTTTATTTTAAACATTTAAAAACATTATTCTAGAAAGGGGCTCATAGGTTGCACCAGAAAGTCAGAGGTTTTCATGACCCCAAAGAAAGTTTAAGAATTCTTATTGTGGGAGAAGATCAAAACATTAAACTTTTAAACACAAAATAATTAGAGAAACCATACACAATGGTATAACCTAATATTGAATCCTATAGCACAGGCTTTAAGCATTACCGAATTTCTTTCTTCTGATGATACAATTCAATTCAACACAGTACTTTTTTTTTTTTGATAATGATTTTTAACTGTTGTATGCACTTATGTAATCATGACCACAAAAATATATTTTTTTAAAGACTCAAATAGTGGCAGATTTTCAAGAAATTTCACAACACCTAGCATATGGAAAGTATCCTAAAAAAAATTCCAGAAAGGAAAAAATATCTCCTACAAATAACAAGAATGTGATTTCTTATTAGAATCCCTGGTCATATAGCTTCAACTTTCTGAGAAAAATAGTTATGAACTTAATATTCTATATACAGTATGCATGCCAATCAGTGAGAGGGAAAAATAAAGTCATTTTCATACGTATAAAAACTCGAAAGGTTTATTTCTCATGTGCTTTTTCAAGACGATTACTTGAAGATATTCTTCAGACAAAACAAGAATAAAATCCAAGAAAGGTAAGGACTTGAGATCCAAGAACACAGTCTCCAGTTCAGGACTTAGGTAAAAGGAAGTCAGGATGTCAGGTCAGCATCCAGCTCAAAGAGAAGCTGGTCCAGATTGGGAAAGGAAGTCAGAGGGTTCTGGGAAATATACCTTCAATAATTATATTGCATCTCTTACCATGGATGGAATATGTTGAGGAAAATAGATAATCTTAGTGACTTGCTGAAGGCATATGATAAAAAATAAATAAAATAAAGACACTTTGAAATCATAGAATAATAATCAATATTAACACAATCACAATAATGGAAATATTTTCCATTTTAGATTCAGTCAACTAACCAAGCATGCAAGAATTAATTATGGTTACAGAAGAAATAAAGAAAGCTCACAAAAGTTGGGGGAAGGGTTCCAGATAGTAAAGTGTCAAAAAAATAAAAAAAGTAGAGGGAAGTGTAGGAGTCTTAATTTATTCATTTTATTATTAATAATAGTTAACACTGAGTATTTACCATATGTTCATTCTAATAGAGAAACATGAATTAATCTAATTCCCAAGATGAGGAAACTAAAACAGAGAGGAATATTTAACTTTCTTTCTTTTTTTTTTTTTCTGGAGAGTTCCAAAAACAAATTCTTGCATTTATTCCTAAAAAGAAAACTTTAGGAACAAATTATATTGAAGGGGACGGGGGGGGGGTGGACGATAATATAGGCTGCCTTTCTTGTTCTTTCTTTCCTTTTCTTTCCCTAAATTTCTTTCTAGATTTCTTTCTTAAATATACATTTTATTGTTTTTTTAATTTTTCAGTTACAGTTGACACAATATTATATTAGTTTCAGGTTTACAGCATAGTGATTAAATTGATATCATTTATGAAGTGATCACCCTGATAAGTGCAGTACACACCTGACACCATTCATAGTTATTAAAGTGCTATTGACTGACTATATTTCCTATGCTTTACATCCTTATCACTGTTTTTACAACTGGCAATTAGTACCTCTTAATCCCTTCCCTTTTTTCACCTATCCCTCCAGCTCCCTCCTATCTGGCAACCATCAGTTTGTTCTCTGTATCTATGAGTTTGTTTCTGTTTTGTTTGTTTATTTATTTTGTTTTTTAGAGTCCACATATAAATGAAATCATATGATATTTGGCTTTGTTTGACATTTCATGTAGCACTAACTTTCTATCATACACTGCTTCTTATTTCATGGAAAGTCAAAGAGATACAAAAGATATTTTGTGATGGATCAAGAAAATAAGAGATTTATATATATATTATTTCTAAAAATCATAATATATCTATGAAAGGTATAATGGAATAAACATAGGTATGTATATGACCTTGGTGATTTTCATAATGCTACAGAACTAAATCATTTTTGTACAGGTTCATGGATGGACAGAACAATGAGGGGAAAAGATATAAACTCCAGAAACATGAACAAATGCATACAGAAAATTAATATATAATAAAGGTGATATTTCAGCAAAAAAAGATGAGTTAAGCAACTGGATAGCTATTTAGAAAGAATGTAACTGGACTTCTACCAAAAATTATTTTATCTGAAATTATATATTTATATTTTTAAATGAACTCATATAGTATACTAAGAAAACAGGAAGAATTATACAGACATATGTGTGCATGTGTATGTATGTATAATTTTGGAATAGGAAAGCTTTTTAAAGGCTTTTTAAAACTTAAAAGTGATAATCTATGAAATTAATAAATAAAACTACATATGTATTAAAAATTAGAGTATGTAACAAAATAGCACAAAAGTTAACAAATGACAAATGACAAACCTCAGAGGAAAATGGCAACATATATGATGGGGGCTTTCTTTCTTTCCTTTAAAGTAAAGAGCTCTCAGAAATTAATAAACCTGAAACAGTGGATTTCACTAACCAATGTCACCATAACAAAAATAAAAATAAATAAATAAATAGAAAGAAATTAATAAGAAGGCCAACAATCTGATACAAAAAAAAAAAACTGACAAAGCACAATACACAAAAAAGAAAATATAAATCACTTTCAAATGGAAACCTTACTGAATGATCTGCATTTTGAGGTACAAAAGAACTATCTAGGGAATTAAGACATTTTGCATGTATTATATTTGGCAGTTGAACTAACATTAACCACCCTCCAGAAATCACTTTTCATGCTTTCACAGGATAAAGCAAGAATCAGTGGGGAGGATAAACTAATGAGGCATAAAAAAGTAAAGATGAAAAATGTGAAGAGGAGAAGTGGTAGGGAATAGGACAGGAATAGAAGTCACTAGACTAAGGAAAGAAGGAGTTAACCCAAGAAACAGTTCAAGATATGAAAAAGAGTGGCTGGTGTTAAGAAAGTCAAACGATTGATTGTGAATTTCAAGCAGGACAAGGAAAAAAGAGAAGTGGGAAGTCAACACAAAAGGGATAATGGAGAAACCAAGGGAACCAGAGGTTTTTATGAGACTAAATGGAGTTTGGATATGAAATAGTTAAAATGATAAAAGTTTTGGTCAGTAACTGGGATTTTAGACTTTGATTTCTAAGATGGATCAAACTCTCAAATGTAAAATGTGACCCAGTTAATGGGAATTGAATTGGAGTGAAAGTAAAATCATTGGAGTTGAATTTAAGAAATACTGATATGTTGGATGGATCATTTATAACAGCATTGGAAGTCTATAGGATAGTAGAAGGAACTAAGAAACTTAAGGCACTAAGACAAAAAAGCTGCATTGGCAGAAAGGTCAACAGATGACACACAGCTGTTAGGAAGGTCTTGCTGAGAGCAGAGCAGGGAGGAGGACCCTGGGCTTTGCAAGGTATGGATGTCAGAGCTGGAATTAAACTGAAGATTTTCAAGTTTCCAGTAGTTAACAGATCTACTTATAATATCTATTTCATAAGGTTGTTGTGACAACTCAATGAGATGATATATGTAAGTAGTCTACTACAGTAGTAGCTACCATTATAATTTGTATAATTATTATGTACTCCTAGGAGAGAGGAAATGCATAATTAAACACATCTCACATTTTCATTTGCGACATGGGATACTTGGAAACAGATGAAGGGACATGTTGGGTCATGCCACCATTCCGTGATAGAAGATCTATATTCTAGAACCGGTTCCTTATTCCCAACACTGAATTTAGTTCTTTCTGAACAAAACAAGTTGCATTTTTTAAATTCATTAAATTCATATGGGCAACAAGAAGTCTGCTTTCAGGTGTACATGGGCAGCAGAAAATACCTTTTTAACAAATCCAACGAATAAAATAAAATGAGTCCTCTGGTAACCACCACACTATTGTCAATGTCTATCAGTTTTTGTTTCTTCATCTTGTTTATTTAATAGTCACCTCCTCCCCTTTCCCATATCCCTGACAACCTCTAATCTCTTCTTTATAGTTTCATCTTTTCGAGACAGTCATATAGATGAAATTACACAGTATGTAACCTTGAGACTGAATTCTGCACTCAGCATGCTTTTGAGATTCATCCAAGTTGCATTTCTTCGTATAGTTGTCCCATACTTAGTTTGTTCACCCACTGAAGGAATTTGTGTTGTTTCAAATTGTGGGTAATTATGAACAGAGCTATGATAAACATTTGTGTACAGGCTTTTGTGTGGATATACATTTTCATTTCTTACAGCAGTTACCAGGAATGGAATTTAGGGGTCATACAGTAATTTTATATTTAACTTTATAAGAAGCTATCAAACAATTTTCCAGAGTGGCTGTACCATCTTGTATTCCCACCGATAACAATGTATGGGAGTTCTGCTTGCTCCACATTCTCACTAGTACTTGGTGCTGTTAGCAGTTTTTATTTTAGCCACTCAAAAATGTAGGTATCTCATTGATTATTTGCATTTCCCTAATAGCAAAAGATGTTGAACATTTTTTTCATATGCTTATTTGCCATCCATTTTCTCTCTTTGGTGAAGTGTCCATCCACGTCGTCGGTGGGGTTTTAAATAGGTGTTTGTCTTCTTACTGTTGAGTTTTGAGAGTACTTTATACAATCTGGATAAAAATCCTTTGCCAATATGTAATTTGCAAATGTCTTCTCCCAGTCTGTAGCTTATATTTTCTTCTTTCTGAAAGTATCCTTTTCAGAGCAAAAAGGGGTTTTTTTTTTTAATTGTGATGAAGCTCAACTTGTCAACTTTATTTTTTAAGATTATACATTTGATTCCATGTGTAAGAATCCCTCACTAAATCTAAGATCTCCTATGTTATTTTTCTAAAATTTTTATAGTTTAACATTTTACATTTAGATCTATGATCTATTTTGAATTAATTTTCATGTGAGGTTTAGGTCAAGGTTCTTTTTAAATGTTTTTCTTATCTGTGGATGTTCAACTGTTCCAATACCATTTGTTGAACAGGCTGTTTGTAATACATTGAGTTGATTTTGCACCTTTGTCAAAATTATAAATTGGCCACATGTGTGTGAGTCTATTTCCAGATTCTCAGTTCTGTTTCATTGATCTATACGTCTGTCCCTTCAACAATATCACATTGTCTTGATTACTAGAGTTTCATTATTGAGCCTTTAAATCATATAGTGTGATATGTTTAAAACGTAATTTTCAGAAAAATGTTGAAGTAGGACTCTCATATAGATATAAAAATAAACATGTTAAATATTTTATTTTGCTTGCTGATAAGGGAACCAAACAGATGATATGAATCATTCAAAGGAAAGGTTAAAAGGGTATACATTTATATGGAGTAAAAAATATTGAAATGAATTTCAAATGAAGCAAACTAGTTTTTCCATAGGGTGTGAGGAAAGACATTTGAGCCTCTATCAGATGAAACAAAACGACTACCTTACAGAATTGCAAAACAGCTTCCTTAGAATCAAAGGCTGATAAGGTGGAAAGGTATATTATAGACGATGCATAGTTTTTCATTAAACTACAAAATGTTCATTCTACAGATTGCTGTAAATGTATTCTCCCCTTTTAAAACTTGTTTTATCTCTTACTAGTTTCTTTGATTTTTCATATAAATGTTAGAATCAGCTTGTCTATAGCTACGACAAAAAAATCTTTCTTGTCTTTGAATCAGTTTGGAAAGAATATCTTTTCTTTGTTGAGTTTCCAATTTAAGAACACAGTATATTTTCCCATCACTTAGGTTTTTTAAAATTTCTTTTATTAGTGTTTTGTAGTTTTCAGTATACAGATCCAGTACATGTTTTGTTAGATCTAGACTAAACTATTTAATTTTCTGAGCTATTATAAATTATGCATTTTTAAAAAATATTTTGCTTTCTAGCTCTACATTGCTAGTGTAAAGAAATGTGATTGAATTTTGAGTGTTGATTTTGTATGTTTCAACTGTGCTAAACACATTTAATAGTTCCAGGAGCTCTTTTGTAAGTTACTTGAAATTTTGTACATAGATAATCATCTGAGAATAGGAATAGTTTTGTTTCTTCCTTTCAATCTGCATGTTTTTTTTTTACCTTACCTCATTTCACTGGCTTAAGATTTTCAATAAGATGTTAAATAAGAGTGGTGAGAAGACACCCTTGACTTATTTCTGAGCTTAGGAGGAAAGCATTTCACTATTAAATATGATAATAGCTATAGACTTCTTTTTATACTCTCTAGCAAGTTGAGAAAAATCCTCTTCTGTTTCTAGTTTGCTGGAAGTTTTTATACAGCATGATGCTGGATTTTGTCAAATGCTTCTCTGTATCACTGGATATACTCATGAAGATTTTCTTTTTTAGATTGTTAACATGGTGGATTACGTTGATTGATTTCTGAATAATAAGCTAGGCTTTCATCCTGGGATAAACTCAGCTTAGCGTAATGCATTATTCTTTTGATATATTCCTCAGGTCAATTTGGTAATGTTTTGTTTGTTGAACATTTTTTCATCCATGTTCATGTGAAAGATTAATCTGTAGTTATCTTTTTTTATAATGTGTTTGCTTTTGACATCAGAGTAATGCTGGCCTCATGAGATGATTTGGGACTCCTAGGAAAGGCTGCAAAAAACTGACCACTAGAGACTCAGGAATTCTTTGTTGTTCAGAGATGCCTGGGGTGAGCATCCATGATGTTGGAGACTTTTCTAAGACCAAATCTCTAAGCTAGGAGATGGCTGATGTCACATAATTGTGCCATTTAAAAAAGTGCATATTCAAAGGTTTCACTGCCTTTCCTTACTATACTGTTTGAGTATCCTACCTATTGTATTTTAATCTGGAGAGTGCTAAGGACTTCAAAGACCCCCATCTCATGCACCTTCTTTCAAAATTCCTAATTGAAGAAAAGTGTCAGTGTTTATAAGATTCACACATGGTAGCTTAGATCCTGCAGAACTAAATCTGGCATGTTTTACCTACTAAAATATTATTTCTCAAGGTCAAGTCTCTTAAATGTCTATTTACTGTGAGGAGGTACTTTCAGTGATGTCAGACTACAGAAACTTCCAATGTTCCAACACTTGTATATATCCTTGACATATACCCTTTGAGTGGTTTAATCATTGTGGTGCAAATAGCCCAAATATTTGTGAGGTTACACAAAGGAATCAATCACTAGTTTGTATGTCTAGTCTGCCACCTACTGTCCAAAAGTGGTCTTTGCATGCTTGCTTTCATAGCAGTTTAAAAATATGATTAAAAATGCAAATTATGTTTTAATGTTTCTTATGAATGAATGAGATAGCAAATCTGCATTCTTTTATCTACAAACCAATGATCTGCATTCTTCATCATATCTAGTAAAATTCACTATTCCTGTTCCCTTAATATTGGGCCAGAACTTGAGCTTTCATTGATCTGCATAAAAAATGTTATTGAGAGAGTGGGTTATATCAATCAAACTCTAGGGTAGTTTATTACCTATTCATAGTTAAGGGTTAAATTAAGGTCTCCAGCTTCTGCAGGGAAAAAAAAACAGCAACTTTTCCTCATCTAGATTTGAATCCTGTGGTCAGAAAGGCAGAAGAAAAGATAGAAAAAGGGTAGACCAAGCCTTCACATTTACAATTTCATTTCTCTTTTCTTGGAACCTTCTGCCGCCCACATCTTTCCCAGGTTCCCACATTATAAACCTTCAGATCTCAATTCAAATGTCACTTCCTAAAGAGCATTTTCTGACCACCTGGGTAAAGTAGTCACTCTGCCCTCCCTACCCCCATCACTCTCTGGCCCATCACCCTGTTTTCATTTCTCCATAGCACTTATCACTGACTGCCTCATTTATTTTTCAATGTGTCTATTGTCCTCCTCTACCACGATCTCTGCCCCTTGCCAGAGATACGGCCATTTTCTTGTTCACTGCTACATCCTCAATATTTAGAACAGAACCTGATCTATAATATCTGTTTAAAAGTTAATATATACAATTATTTTGTGATGCCAGTCATCTCTTGGCCTGGAAATTCCACTCAGTTTAATCTTAGAAAAGTTCGCATCCTGAATACTCACCTCAAGCATCTCTGAACAATGGGGACCTTTTAAGTCTACAGCAGTGAGCTGAGAGTCCTTGAGAATTTCTCCTGAAAGATAATATTTATATAAGTATGTTGAATTAATGACACATTTGATATTCTGTGATCTGATAGGAACATTAATGTGACCAGCAGAAACTCTGGAAATAATTATTCCCAGAGTTCAAGTTACAGGTAAGAAGGAGTAAGCATACTTCACACCTTCTCTCCTACTGAATATAATTACAAAACCTGGACAGAATGCATGAAAAAACTATTCAAAGACTCTGGAAGGTAAATAGCAACAGGCAGATTGGGAAAGAACACCAGAATTTGGAATACTATCAATCTAAATTCAAACATACCAATAATAACATTAATGTATATGATCGGAACATACTTATGTAAAAATAGGAATTATCAGAATGGATTAAAAAAACATGTCCCAATTCTATGCCATCTATAAGAAACTCAATTCAAATACAATGTTCCTTTATTAAGAGGATGGAAAAAGTACATAATTCTAATAGGATAGTAAATATATACCCCATATCAATCAAGTATCACATTATTCATTTGTGCATTCATTCATCAAATATTTGTTGAAAATATTTGAGCTTAATACATTATGCTGCACACTTCTAAGCACTAACTCATAATCCTAAAAGCTTAATACATTAATACATTATGCTGCACACTTCTAAGCACTAACTCATAATCCTAAAAGCTTAATACATTAATACATTATGCTGCACACTTCTAAGCACTAACTCATAATCCTAAAAGCCATATTTAAGAAACAATGAATTCTATCAGTCAGGAGACTAGATGATGGTACCTGGGTCAGAGTGGGATAGGCAGAAATGGCAAAAACAAAACAAAACAAAAATCCCACAATCCCATACTTGAGGTAGCTTTTGATCCAGAAAGGCAAAGTTTCCAGCTATTCACCAAGGTTCCCAGGCAAAGTAGTTAAGTAGAAATAAAACAAGAAGAGCAAAATCAGTTTTACAAAAGATATAATTACATCCTTTATTGGGTTGTACACCCTCATTTTAACCAACATGCCTAATAAAACTAAAGAGGAAGATAAACTATTGAGTCCACCATTGTCAACTGCAAAATAGTATTACAATTAGGAAAGAAGTTAAGACAAGGTTAGGAATCCTCACTGAAGAAGAGTACCATATGTATTTTCTATTCTGTTTTTGATTAAACAGATACTCTTTAATGGAAGCTTGTTGTTATTATCTCTCATTTCCATTCATCCCATGCTGATTCAGGGACCATCATTTGGTCTGCTAACTAATATAATGCACTCTTAAATGTGTCTTTTAAGATTATGAGTTGGTATCTAAAAATTGGCAGAACATAAAATCATGCCTTAAACTTTAAATAGATTTTCAGTAATATTTGATGAATGAATGCATAAGTGAATCTAATACTTGTCTGATGGGAGATACGTGTTTGCTCCTCTATTAGAATTTGTAGGTTCCCACAACATTAAGCAGGATATTGCTGTAATCCTAGAAAAATAATAATAGAAAAACACTTTCATAGTACTTATCACATGCCATACACTATCCTAAGTGCTTTACAAATATTAATTGGTTTCACACTTTGAAAATATTGCTAAGTACATTGAAGAAGGAAACAAATTGCATCTGTGGACATTTCCTCTCTAATCCACTCTGGCTGAAGAGGTTCCTGATCCTGACCAGACATTACTCAAATTTCTGATGCAAACTGTGAGAGCCAATGGATTTGGATAAACAAATGTATAAGTCAGTTTTCCTTCTCCTTATTATTTGTAAGTATTTTCTTCCTTGTGGTGATAACAAAGTCAATTCTAGATTCCAGCACTTACCCCAAATGAAATGATGCCACTGGCTGATGACCATTTTGACTCTCTTGATTTCTCCCTCATTACCCACCTCCTCCAATTTTATCAAAGATATACAACTAGAAAATGATGGTATTCTGAAAAAAATATTTTTTGATGTTTTACTTCGAACATGAACAATCTTTCTAATCTCAGTTTCTTCATTTGTAAAAAGAGGATGATATTATCTATTTCATAGAATTTGTCAAAAATTAAATGAAATGATGCACGTGAAGCACCTAACAAAGTACCTGGCACATGATAAATATTCAATAAATGGTGACTAATATCTGTCATCAACAATAAGAAATACATAATGTAATTCCTGACTTGTTTTCAGATAGTTACTGAGAAGTAATGTTAAAGTTCATAATCACGTGATGGGTTCCAAGTGGTATGTAAAAACAGATGTAATGGCTACTTCAGTGGAGGATACTTAATTAAAAGTGCTTTCATAACTTATGTGAAGTGAATTAAATGTTCATGAAGATATGTGATCTGTTAAGGACAAGATGATGATATGGAGAATCATAGGTCACTTCCTTTTTTAGAGTATTGTCTCTAAGCCTGGTTCTATAACTGTAAAAGGTTCAGAATAACAGAGAAAGTATGAGGTGGTAAAATATACTAATTTATGGGTATAATTTGTCTATTACATGTAAATAATGTAAATAATGCAAAAATTATATGTAAATAATTTTCAAATAATAAAGTTGATTTAAAAAATAATCTTGGACATATTACCATACAACTGAGCAATTCCATACCTAGATATCTACCCCAAAAAAATGAAAATCATGTCAAACCAAAAAATATGTACATCAATTTTCATAGCAGCATCATTCATAATCACCAAAAACTGGAAACAATCAAAATTTCCATCAACTAGTAAAAGGACAAATTGTGTTGCATCCATACAATGCAATACTACTAGGAAATAAAAAGCAATGAAGTACTGATACATGCAACAGCATGGATGAACCTTTAAAACATAACACTAAGTGAAAAGAAGCCAGACACAAAAGACTGCATGTTGTATGATTCCATTTATATGAAATTCTAGAAAAGGCGAATCCATAGATACAGAAAGCAAATCAGAGGTTGCCTGAGCCTGGAGTAGGAGCAAAGCCTGGAAAAAGTAAATACTCAATAAACATCAGCTGATGATATTGTTTAAGATTGTTTGCTGTATGTGTATAAAACTGAATCTAAGTAATGTCTATCATGAACTTAATGTCCACCATTGAACTTGATACTTCTCCTTCTATATCATGCAATTGAATATAACCTTTTTTCCAAAGTGAGTTTAAATTTTTGTATTTTCAGCACTGATTACTTATATTGAATTTCTCAGGATTCTTTTACTGCTTTTGGAAATTCTTTGTTTTTGAAAATATTTTGAAGTACTTTCTTTCTTTTGGAGAGATTTAAAAAAAAAAATCTTCATTTCTGGAGATGAAAGCTATAAAATACAGGGTATGAAAGATGATCAAGTGATATAGCCAATTGGTCCAACTCCAAGATAGCCTAAAGATCAAGTATAAACATGACTGGAGGTTATACTATCAAAGGGATAAGACACTAAGATCACATGATTGAAACATAAAAGAATCAGCACAAAAATTGGGGGTAATTGTTCACAAGAAATCTTTACAGACATTACCTATGTGTTCATGTACTTTATTTTTGTTACATGCTTGGCATATATAGTATATAATAATATATTACAAGTATTAAACATTGTATATACATAGTACAAAATAAAATAACTGTAGAAACATTCTAAACAAAAACAAAGTCTACCATTTACTACAGAATGAGAAAGAACTGTAGCAAATTGAATAATAAAAAAAGTCAAGAGATATTCTTGCACATTATTTGAAATGACATATTCAAGGATATTCATTTCAGCTTTGTAAAAGCAAAGGATTGGAAAGACCAAAATGTCCGTCAATGGGAGAGAAGTTGAATTCTCTTTTATCTGTATAATGAAATAATGTTCAACCTTTCAGTATTCATTCTTGCCATAAAGAATGAGGCAAATTTTATGGACTAATTCCAAAGATAACAAATATAAGATACTGAACTGTGGGTGTGGCTTGTGACTTTTGTGTAAAAATCAACTATATATACAAACATGTATATATGCATATAGGTATATTATTCATAAAGATATATATTTATGTATGCATATAAGATATTCAGAATAATGGAACAGTTGATACTTTCTAGCTCTCATTTTTGTAACATTTTAAAATACCTGGGATTAAAAAAATATATATTATCAAAGAAAAATTCAAATGCTATCAGTTTTTAAGTATATCTTTGAGGACCTGAATTTAGCTTCATTGGTACTTCAATAAAACAAATTATAAGTTCAATGGTAGTATCAGTAGTTGCAGCAGTGTTTACTAAACTCTTGCTATTTTCCAAGTACTTTTCCATGCACTTTAGATGTGCATAGAAATTTTCACAAGAACTCTATGAAGTATGTATTACTTTTGTTCATTTTAAGAAGAGGAAACTGAGGCACAGAGAGAACAAATAACTAGTCTAACTCTCTCTACCTCTCTTAAGGGTAGCCTGTGACTGTGTTCTTTACTCATCAAGGACGAGGGACAGCCAGTACCATTTTTATCATCAAAGTTCTTGTCTGATTTCACCAGGGCCCCTGCCGGGATGAATTTCTTGTTCACTCTGAAAATAGCACTTGATATGCATGCCTCACCCTACCTCAGAGAGCTTTAATGAGCACCAACAGATGAATGAATATATGTTAAATGTGTTAACATTTTAAAGAAAAATGACATGCAATCTATGATTCTATGATTCTAAAATAAGATAGACAAAGTTTTACAATCTCAATACAGGAGATGTTACCATTTACCTATCTAGTAATTTCTACAAAAAAAAAAGTCCCTTTTCTATTCAGGTCTCATGCATTTTAAGAAAACTATTCCCTTTTTAAATAAGATAAGTCTTCCTCAAAAAATTAAAAATGGAACTACCACATGACCCAGCAATACCATTTCTGGGTATTTATCTCCAAAAAATCCAAAACACTAATTCGAAAAGATATATGCATCCCTATGTTCATTGCCACATTATTTATAATAGACAAGATATGGAAGCAACCTAAGTGCCCACCAATAGACAACTGGATAAAGAAGTTATTGTACATATACATAATGGAATATTACTCAGCCATAAAAAGAATGAAAGTTTACCATTTGCGACAGCACGAGTGGACCTACGGGGTATTATGCTAAGTGACATAAGTCAGACAGAGAAAGACAAATACATGATTTAACTTATGTGTGGAATCTAAAAAAAACAAAACAAAATAAAGCAGAAACAGATTCACAGATACTAAGAACAAACTGATGGTTCCCAAGTGGGAACCCAGCTATGGACTGGGTGAAAAGGTGAAGAATTAAGAAGTACAAATTGGTAGTTACAAAACAGCCATGGAGATGTAAAGTATAGCATAGGGAATATAGTAGATAATATCGTAGTAACTAAGTATGGTGTCAGAAGGATACTAGATGTCAGGGGGATCACTTTGTAAGTTATATAAATGCCTAACCACTATGCCATACTCCTGAAACTAAAATAGTATTGAAAGTCAACTGTAATTAAAAAGAAATGTTAAAGACAGGTATAAAGAAATTTTAATTGAAGGAAAATTGCAGCAGAAATTTCTAAGGGAGGGTATGGGGACAACAGATACATTAAAGAGTGACTGAAAAAAACAAAAAGATGGCAAAGGAACAATGATAGCTCCCATCGACAAGCAATAAAAAAGACAAAAATCTATCTGAGCCAAACTGTTTTATAGCCCTCTACTTTTAATAGGGACAGAGCTGGCTCAGAACAAGCATAATTCTGAAAATTATAAAATATGATAATATTAGGTAATATAGTCAATAATATTGTAATAACTATGTATGGTGTGCAATGGGTACTAGGGTGATCACTTTATGAGTTATATAAAGGTCTAATCACTATGTTATACACCTGAAATTAATATATTATATGTTCACCGTAATTGAAAAATTAAAAAAATATTTAAAAAAAAAGAAAAAAAATACAATAATGTCCATATGTCTTTTATGGGAGATTATCAAAAGATTTTACCCAAAGAGAACAAATTGACAAACCTCCTTATTCTTTAGAGCAAACTTCTTGCCTAGACTATCGGAGGTTTTACCAGAGATGGCAGAAAAGCAGAGGGAGACTTTTGTCCTTTGATTTTGAATGCAAACTCCCTCTGGTATAGGAACCTGGACTTGTGAAATATGTAGCATTGATACTCTAGCAAAACATAAGCAAGAAAATGGTAGACTATATTGTGAGAGGGCATTGTGGCTTGCTCATAGAAGGCCTTTCTCAGCATGGTCAGCTATGAACTGTAAGCCAGAACACTGCTTATGGCAGCAGGAAGGTTACAAAGCAGTGAACATCTTTCCTCTCTAAATAGTCTGGCTTATAAAGAGAATAACTGTATTGAGCTGATAACAATGTTGAACACAGTAGGAAAAGAAGAGAGTCTGGAGCAAAACGGAGTCAGAGGTGAAGAGGTGGAAGAAAGACTATTCTATTTATTGATTTTTATGGATTCTGCTTTTAAGCCTTTGCTCAGAGAGGTGGACCATGTTCTTGGTGTGGCTACTAAAAACTTCCTAATGTCAGAGAAAGGTGGAAAGGGGAGAAGACACCTCCCCTACCCCGCTTTTCTTTTTTTTGTAGGAGAAATAGAAATGTCAGCAAAAGGTATTGGGTTTTTTTTCTTTGTTCTTTTTATCAGCAAAGCCAGTGTACTGCTATTGTTTGCTTGCCTAACAAAAATGAAATCAAGGCTTTCACTGAAAGACCTTTTATTCTTCTGCCAAACGCTGAGTCAACAGTCTAACTTCTGCACAGCTTGCTTTGACGATCCTAGACAGTTTCTGTTCACGTCTTGTACAGGTCACAAAGAGGAAAGAGGGATAATAGAAAGTAGAATAGGACAGAAACGAAATTAGTGAAGGCTATTTGGGCTGGTATCAAATCAGTTCTTCAGGGAGGTAGAACTGGAAATATGAACTTTCTACTACATATTTTTTGTAGTTATTTCATATATTATCATAAAAATTAATGTTTTGTAAAATCTTCATCCTCACTCAACAGAATGCATTCAACGATTCTCAGCAAAACCTTTTGTAATCTTTATAACTTCTCTGGGAATTTTAATTTATTGATTCTTTAAACTGTGGTTACTCTACCTGATTAGCATAACCAAGGTTTTGATGCAAAATCAGATAAGCAGCCCCCAACCCAGAGGCTCGTAGGGTCTGGGGGTGCTAAATGGTTTACTCTGGCCCCTCCACTGGCAGAACTGAAGTTCATCTCTCACAGTCCAATTGCTAGAGTCGAGTGAGATCCCAAGTCTATGAGTTAACAGTGATATCTTGTAAGAATGATGATGGCATTTTGAGCTAGAAGGAGCCAAGCTTCCTTTTGAGACATTCAAGTCACCACCAATCCCCTCCTGCCTCGTTTGTGGCACTGGATTTGCCAACTTCCAGGAGACTTGCCATGGAAGAAATGCCCAAGAACATAGTCAAAAAGGGACAGCAGCAGGGAATGGTTGGTTGCTTTTTTCCAACATAAAACACTCCAATAATATGAAATTGTATTATGGAAGCGATACTCAAATCAATGCAGACTCTTACAAACAATAATAATCAGGGTGTTTGTGTGATAAATTTTGGTTGTGGTAATATATCCATCTTCTTAAAATATTGGGAGATTGCTCCCAATATTGAACTAGCTTTTTCCCTTTTGCCAATACATCTTCTATCAAATGGAAGAATGGGTGAGGGAGTTAAGGTGTGAAACTGAGGGAAACAAGGAAAGAGCCAACAGTTTCCAAGACCTGATTTCTTAATCTCCTGATACCGTGTAGACTTCGACTATGGGTGCAAGTCAATTGATAATGTAATAAATTAATTCAAACATTAAGATACAGCCATTTTACTTAAAAAAAAAAGAAAAACATGAAAATGCCCTTTACTCCACCTACTTTGATCCTATATAGTTTAATTCCAGTTGATTTTGTATTATTTTGCAGTTTCACTTCCCCTTTGTCATTTATTTGATTTCACTAGAAACAGAATATTTACTCGGCATTTCTGTTACTCATAATTTGGGCCACAAATGGGCTGGAACAGAGGGGAGACTGCAGATGAGAGTGAATCATATTTTCAGTTATTCGAAATTATAGATACATGGTATTTTTGAGGAGATAATTTATATATAGGTCAAGTTTAAATAAAAAGATAATGCAATATTATTAAGTTGATGTCAATAAGAATAAAACACAAGTTGTAGGCCTTCCATGTTATTTTGCAAATTTTTCTAAAAACGAAGTGTGAATTTCACTCTTTCCTTCATTTAAAAATCTCTAACATAAAATTTTAGTAGAATTATAACCATAAGTGACTCCTGAATGGTCAAAGAAAGAGGAAGTCATGGCTATTAGAGTTTGTGCGTTAAATGAAGTATAAGTAGTTTAGAGCAGGGACTTTGAAATCTAAGAGACCTGATTTGAATGACTCTGGCTTTCCAGTGGTAAGACACTGGGGAAGCTAAATACCTTATCTAAAGTCTTGGGTTTCTCGAACCTATAAAATGGCGTAACAATAGAGTCTTCCTTTACAGGATTGTGAGGAAAATTAAATGAGATGATGTGTTAAAGTCCATACACAAAGTAATAGTATGCAAAATAATAAGATAGGATGATATATTACATACGAAAATTGGTCTAAAATTAACCAGAATTTTGGATTAACTAGAATACCTTTCCTTGGCCATCTGAGATAGCATAGAAGACCTTACTAACAAATTAATAACTATTTTGAGGAAGGTGCTAAACAATGATTTACCACATTTTGCTCATTTTAGGACTAAAGCACCATGGACCCATAGTCTATTTGAATTCCTCACTGTATTATTCATCAGGGACATTTTTCAAAACCTGCACTTATTCATGTTTTAGAACTAATTTATTTGCTGACAGAGATTTAAATTCAAGAATAAAAACTACTCATTTTAATATGTGTAGATAATCAAATGGCCTGTTTAACATATATAAATATAGAAATAAAAAATAATGACACCATTGGGCATGAACTATTTTACAATTTTTATGAGTATTCAGATATGGTTGTCAAGAATGAACACTTGAACTTCTTCCCTTTTGCTAATAACAGTCTAAAAGTCTGTTTGCCTTGTCAGGGTTAGTCCAAGGAAACTCAAATACAAGGATTATATACCAGCTGGAGATCCTGCGGTTAACTATACTGAGGAAACAAAAGTTATTGAGTACTCAGTAGGCAGGTGCTCCTCTTAAGTTATTTAATTCTCACTACTGTCTCCCAGGGTAAGTATCAATAACTGTAGTTTACAGATGAGAGAACTTCGGCTCAAAGAGGTTAAGAGACTTACTTGTCTATGATCCTTTTACCACTTTATATTTCCTTCAAGTGCTGATGACTAAAATGTATGAATATAATAATTTCATAGCAGATTGGAAATCTTGCTCACTTCAAAACTCTTTATGGAAAAATAAAAGTAAGACTAAATTTTTTTCAAGTCTGGTAATACTGGGAGTGTTTGGATTATCTAGTAAGAACACTTGAATTGGAAAATCCTCAGCAACATGTATATTGCGAAAAGGGCAATGCAGGACTTAATTTTAATAAGAGAAAAAAAAACAGAAAGGTCTTTTCCTTAATCAGTTAGTATTTTAATAATGGTTTCAAACTGTTAAACCACAGAACAGGTATTTCATTTTTCCTCTTGACCCAACTCTGAAAATATGGTCAGAACTAGACAATTTCTTATAATGAAAGCATGTTTTTGTTAATAAAAAATATTGTAAGTCCAAATTCTTTATATATGAACAGTGTTATACTTTAAAAAAGACATTTTCATTGCAAATAATAATGAAATTTATTAACAATAAAATTAGAGTTTCTGGGATAGGATTAAGTGGGCAGGGGGAGCCAGGCTATGATTTAAAAAAAAAATTGTGGAAACTGTATATGGGTAGATACATATGTATATATGTCAGTGAATCCTCGTGTCATTTTTGCTAGATTTTGTCAATAATTTTAAGTCAATATATTAGTAAGGTATAGAGGAACACAAAAAAAACTAAATATATATGTTAAGGTAAACCTTGAGAAAAACTACTGGAGACAAATAAAAAACAACTACATAAAAAATTACAATGAAGCTCAGTCAATGATTCTGTGGGAGCTTCAAGCTTGCCAACACAACTGAAAAGTATTTTCTGACACTGTATATTTGCACAAGACTGTCTCTAGCATCACTGTCCAAGAAAACATAACAGGAGCCACGTAAAATTTCATTTTCTAGGAGCTACATTTTAAAGAATAAACAAGTGAAATTTATTTTAAAAATATATTTTCTTTAACCATATATATACCCAAAGTATAATTTCAACGTGTAATCAATAGAAAAATTATTAATGCAATATTTAACCTTTTTCATATTAAACCTGTTGTGTGTTTTAAGTATTCAGTAGCCACATGGGTTAGTGACTACTGTATTGGAAACAGTTCAAATCTTGCTGAATTATGCAGCGTTGTTAGGGATTTATTTAGGATCTCAACACTGATATAATGAGGTTGGTCAATGTAACAGTGATGGGGAGTTGGATAAGCAGGTGATTAACTGTCTTGTGGATTCCCTAAAATCTTAAATCTCTCCTTCCTTTTATCCTTATACCACTGATAAACACTACTGATACCTAAAAGGTTGTACAATATTATAAGTATATATATCACATGATTTGTAAGGGCATCTTCTGTGTTCTCCTTTCCTGATCATAAATTTGATATGTGTGCACTATGAAAGTATCAGAAAAGCTAATGGAATATTGGATTTTGAATAAAAAGTTAAATCCAGAAAGAGAAGTTTGAGGGTCCTGCCTTGCATTTGTCACCCTTTAAAAAAAGAGCAGGGGAAAACTGATTTAACAGAAGAAAGGGAAAGAAAAGACAAGTCCTCTTATCTTTTTTGACTCTCATGCTTAATTTTAAGAAGGATATAACAAACTTGTGCAAATTCAATGAAAGGAACCCAGGAGAATTGTGAAAAGGCTTGAAACCACATCCTGCAAGCAACAGTTCAAAGCACTAGGAATATGACTTTTGGAGAAGCTGTGACTGGGGTTGTTAGAGGGAGAAGCAGAGAGAAGAGGGAGTGAGATAGAGTAATTACCCATATAGGCAAATTCTTAAAGGGATGTTACATATAGGAAGAAAAAGCATGAAAACAAACCAACCAACGAAACTGCTCATGAAAGAGAGAGCATGTTGGCTGAATACAAAGAGAGTGAGTTTTCTAAAACTGCAATAAAAAAAAAAATGTCTTGAGAGGCAGGGAATTTTCCACTATAGGCAATGGGCAGGCAGGGGCAATTCATGATGCCTAAGGCTCCTCCCAACTCCCAGTATCAATTTTATCTGTCCCAAATATTGAACGGGCAGTGTGGAGGTTTTATAGCTCACTGGCCTTGATGTTCCCAAGTCCTATGATTAAATCTCTGCTCAACTTTTAGGAGTTAGGTCACCGTGAGCAAGTTAAGTCTCTTGGACTCTCTGGGTCTGCTTCCTCTATAAAATAGAATACCCACACCTACTCCTTAGATTATTGAAAGGCTCTGCAACCTATAAGATGCCTCATAAACACGGGTTTCTGTTTCCATGGGATGAGCCAAGAAGTCCTCTTAACAGCAGCCCTCCTGTTTCTTTTTTCTTCTCCATGTCGGGTTTCTTCTTCCCACACCCAGCTATTCCTAGTACTACCCCTTAGATACACCTTATCTTACTGCTGCAGTACAGAAAAGTCTGCTGTAAACACAGTCTTTTTCTAACTCACTGTAGGCCAAACAGTCAATAAAGTCAAGAAGCAAAGTCTGTAAAAACCACTGTCTACACTTTTCATCCTGCAATCACAATCTCTGAAAAAACGTGTCAACCACTGAAAGGGATTCCGAAGAAATCACCATTTCAGGATTGCTCTGCAGAGTATTAAACCTAGTATCACAGACCTTAACCCTCATAAAATAATGTATCCATGCAAGCCACCCTATACCATCATCTTTTGAAGTTTGCAACAGAATTACTTACTTTTGAACTGTGGTCTTTAGAGTTCAGGTCTGGGAGGGGAGAATAAACTTCCTTAATTAAACCTTTACCAACAGCTAACACATCGTATCCTCTCTTTTCTCTAACCTGACTCCCCTCCCCCAGCTCCCATATGTGTTCAGAGAGATGGTATCGAGGAGTCAGACTGCTTGCATTCAAACACGAAGTCCACTATTGTGGGGAGGGGCCTCAGTTTATCTGCAAAACGAGGATAATTCTTACTTCACAGAGTTGAGAATTAAGCAAACCCTTGATACGTGATCAGCAGACAACAAATGGGAGCTATCAGTATTTTGGTTCAGGCACTGCCCCCTGAAAAGCATCACCCAAGCTTTGGTCTCTGCGACTGCCCAGACCAACCAAACTTTAAGTCGTTTTCAACCGTCTTTGTGGGAGTCTCAATAGCAAGTGAACCTGCTGGCTCGCAGTCCAGCCAAACTGGATAGTGGGCTGAGGCTTCACACTACCTAGCGGATACTCCGTGGCACTAGAAGTCGAGGGATAGGCGGTAGAAATGCTTTAAAACAGGACGTCAGGGGATTCAGAGCGCGAAACCCTGGGCCGCACAGAACAGCTCTCAGGACTCAGAGCCACAGGCCGAGGGGCGTGGCCCTCGGGGAACACGCTGGGGAGCTTGGCTTTTCGCGCGCGCGCGCGCGCTCAGGGGCGTGTCCTCAGCACGCGCCGAAGGGTGGGTCCTCCTCACGCGCTGCGTGGACTCCGAATCCCACAGTCGGCCTCGCCATTCTGCGCATGTGGGCCTCGTGGGGCGGGCCGGCGGAATACGGAATTTTGGGGAAAGAGGGAGAATAAAACAGGGCGGGCGGGGAAATGTACGCGAGGGGGCGGGGCAGAAGACGGAAGAGTTGAAATCAGCTGACAGGGTCTCGTGACGGCCTGGGGGGGCGACGCAGGCGTGTTAGAACGTGGTCGCTCTAAGCCCGAGCGAAGATGGCGGCCTCCAGAGTGAGCCTCTGAGAGGCAGAGGGAGGAGGCGAAGGCGGAGGCGGAGGGGGCGGGGAGGCAGCGCCGCCGCGGCACCAGGAACCCGCGGCAGCTGAGCTACAGGGCGCCGGCGGGGGAAAGGGGAAGTGGTGAGGGAGAGAAGGCCGGAGGTCGCTTCATCCCACTCTGGACGCAGAGCCGGCGGCGGGGGGAGCTCGGATTGGAGCTTCTCCAGCCTCCCGCAAGGTAAACCACTCTGGGCATCAGACTCGGGCTTTGCCTCACCGGCTACGCACGCCGCGGGGACTTGGGGAGCTAAGGGCAGGGAAGAGAAGGAATAGTGTCTTGGCCACTGCAGCATCCAGCTGCTAAGGAGAGCAAATTACCCTCCCCCAGGCTGCTGGTCTGGTTCCTCCTGTCGGACCCCCCGCTCCCCTGCATACGAGTGACATTTGCTCAGGGCGCTGCCTTGGTCAGCCCTACCCCTCTTTCTGCTTTGTTTTTTGATTTTCTGCCCATCTAAGGCCCGTCACTCCCTTCAGCACATCCTTACCCCACACACCCCTTACTCCCCTCTGGGCTCCGCCCTCGGGACTCCCTTCCAGCTTCGTAGCCAGAGTACTCTTCCTGCTAGATGCTAGCAACTCTCATTTCCTTGGGTCAGCCCTCCCCCAACCTCCAGACTTTGACTTTCTTTGTTTAGCCTTGTTTCGTTTTGTTAGGAAATGGAGAGCATCCACGTCATTTCTTCTCCAGTCTCTCCCTTTTCCAAAATCAAGTTTTCCTTAAAGCTTTCCTTCAAGCTTTTCCTTCCTGCAAAGTAGCTTATTCACGGTGGCCTTTCCTCTGCTACTGTGTGATTTTGCCTCTGAATGCGGCCTTTGGAGTGAGTAAAGTAGGACTTGGACGCCCAGTGAAGTGGCTGTTAAACACAGATTTGATTTAGTGCACTTAAGGAGAGTGCTTTCCCTTATATTGTCTCCTTATTGCAGGGTGTTCAGTTAACCACTCTTGAGATTATTTCCTTTATCAGTTTCTTGGAGAAAAAAGTAAAAAATCTCCCCGCCCCATGTGGCAGTGGTCTCTCCCCAAAAATGATTTCCTCTCTCTGCTTTTTCCCCTTGACCCGCCCTGATCCTCCTTAAAAAATAAGTACCTCTACCTGATGCTGTAGAGTAATTTTGAGCTACTTGGAGAGTAGTGTTTTAGTGAAAAAGTAAGATTTCCGAATATTTTTTCAGGGCTTGCCCCAGTGATTGTCTTTCTTACTGTATTTTCTTATTTTTATGGCTCTAATAGATTTATGTGTTTGAAAGTACTGTCTGCAGACTTTGAGGAAATTGCTCAGTGTTCAGGTTTTGTTGAGTACTACTGGTACTCTTAGTCTATGGGAATATGCAACAGGACTTGCCTAAAGAGGAAATTTAGAAAACGACTTGTCAAAAATTAGTGCCCCAAAAAGACTTGATTTCACTGTTCTTTGGATTCTAGAGAGTGCTTTATTGTTTGACTTAATTTAACGTATAAAACCTTGTTAACATTTTAAGTGTACTATAAAATGTTTAAGCAGCTATGTCTCACGTTTTTTTTTTTTGCTATTAATATCACAATGGAACATGAGATCTTGTTTAGAAAATATACTCCTAGATTGAAAATAGGAAGTTAGAGCATATTAAGGGAGGAAAAGAGGAGTCAGAGGGTTATTAAGAGATAGAAATGTCAAGAACCCTAAGGCTATAGTCCACTTCATGGAACGTACTACCATCTGTATTACACTGGGAGGCAATGGATTTTCCTCTTTTTGTAAAGGGGCGGTTATAAGTAAATAGTCCAAAAAATATGAATGTTATCGGTGAAAAAATTATGGATTCATGGAAAGCATGAGTTATTTGTAAGAATTTAACATTATGCATAAATAAATAAAAGGTTGGCTAGGTGGACTGTACCAATACTGGCTTTATTTGTGAAAAGGTTGATAGTACACTCTGCCTTTCAGTAGATGCTAAAGTGAGGTTGAAATAAAAAGTTTTAACTAATTTGTTTCCATTCCTCAACCACTTCTATTTACCCAGGTGAATCTGAGGTTTCCATTACCTTTCACCTGCTTCTCTGGTTGAGGTACTTAAAATTAGTAAAATACAGGCATACATTGTTTTACTGTTCTTCACTTAATTGCACTTCACAGATGTGTTTTTACAAATTGAAGGCAAGATCTCCACCAGCAAAAAAATTACTACTCACTTTATTGCAATACTTGCTTAATTGTGGTGGTTGGGAACTGAACCCCAATATCTCTGCAGTATGTCTGCCATTAGAAAGGCTATGCAGATAAACTATAGCAAAAAAATTGGTTACTACTTATAGTTTTAGGCCTAAATATGACCGTAATGTTTAAAAGTAGTTAAAGGGGAGTTGTTTGAAAGATTCTTTAAGTCAGTGCTTCTCAGTTTTATCAAACCCAATAATACAGCTTTTTTCCAAGTAATTTGTAACACCTCTTCTAGTATCCTGAAATAATTTATAAATAATATAACCACTTGCTTTGGCACCCACTGTTACAGCAAAAAAGAACTAATTTAAAATTCATGACTTTTTTTTTCTTTTTTTTGGAAATCTATTAAAGAGCTGAGGCTATACAGCAAACCAGTGGCCAGTATTTAAAAAGAGAAAGAGTAGATATGAATTCACATTCACCTTTGCTAAACACCCTGGACACTGGTAAGAATTCAGCTAGAGTAGCTAACAAATTGATGAAGGTTGCATGTACCTTCTTCCAATCTCTTTATCCATAAACCTCACTAGGTACTCCTAGAAGATGTTGGAAAGAGCCCTGAGTAATGTGTATTATGGTGCTGACTTAGACATGCAGAGTAGAAGAAAAGCTTTCAGGAGGGGCAAAAAAATGGTTTGATTTTTTCCCTCTGCCTTTTCAGTGAAACAAAAGCCATAATCTTTTGAGGGAAGGGGCATCTCTGTTGGCAGTGTTGGTGACCATTTCTTGAGCTGGAGGAAGACTAGAGAAGAGGAAAAGAATGTTCTCTGGGGGAGGGAGCACTGAGCCCAAAACTAAAGCCAGAGGAAACAAGATCACACCCTTGAGATCCAGGGACATAGAATATGCTTAAGACTGGATATTAATCAGAACTACAGAGACTGTACCCATAAGCCCCTGCCACCAAGTTAAGAAACTTTGAATAAGAGGTCGCTGCAGAGTACTACGAAGAGCAGAGCAAGATTATGCAAAGAGGCACAGCACAAAGAATAAAAAAGACATTGCTTTAGTAAACCACCCCCCAACCATATGCACGAGTTACTGTGCAGAAATTTGAAGGCTGTGGTAACACTGTGAGGATAACCATAGCAACAGCAAATTATAAACCCAGCCCAACTCCGAAACAGATTAACGTCCTGCACTAAAGACCTGGCAAAGAAAAGGCATGCCCATTTCTAATCACAAACATTATTTACCTTAAGCTCTACTGTCCTATACAACATGTTCGACTTTCAACAAAAAATTACAAGGCATGCAAATGCAGAAAATGATTTCCAAGAGAAAGAGTAATCAGAACTACACTTTGATTAACATAGATGCTATTATTCAATAGGAAATTTAACTGTAATATGTTAAAAGTATGAACAGAAAAGTGGACAACATGTAAAATTAGATGAGTAATTTCAAGTGAGAGATAGAAACTAGGAAATAAGAAGGAAAGGCAAGAAATTTCATTACACAGTAAAGAGATGCAGAATGTCTTTGGGCTCATCAGTAGATTTGACACAACCAAGGAAAGAATCAGTGAACTTTTAGATGTCAGTAGAAATTACCTGACTGAAACAAAAAGTTTTGAAAAAGAACAGCCGAGCTTAGAGATAATACCAGACATTTTAATATATATGTAATTGGAATCCCAGGAGAGAACAGAACAGAATATTGAAATATTTAAGGAAATAATACAGAATTTTCCAAAATTAATGTCAGACATCAAACCACAGATCCAAGAAGCTTAGAGAACACCAAGCAGGATTAAATACCTGCCTCCCACAATGTAAACAAAACACACCCAGTCATATTCAAATTGATATAAACAAAGGATAAAGAGAGACTCTTGAAGATAGCCAAAGAAAAGAGAAACATATATACAGCGGAACAAAGATAAGAGTTACAGCAGAGAAACCATGCAAGCAAGAAGACAATTAAGTGACAACTTTAAGCAAAAATATCTTTTGAAAATGAAGATAAAATGTAGACTCTCAAAAGCTGAGAGAAAAAGTATAATCTCTCAAATTTACCTGATAGGTGTAGTCTTGGAAAATTATGTACATTTTAAACAAAAATGTACTTGGTGATTTAATATAGAATTAAGTTCTAGGATTAATTATGAATAGACTTTTACCTGTGTGAACACTTGGATATTTGAAAGTTAATTGAAGACATTTCTTCAATCTATGAGATCCTCTTGTACACTGAAGGGTATCTTGTCCTATCCACTATATCTTAGTCGTGTTTCTAATAATAGTGTCTCTTATGGGGCAGCATCCTGCCCCAACCATGATCTTTCTTTAATTTTTATTTTTTTATTAGTCAATATACAGTATTATATTAGTTTTGGGTGTACACCTTAGTGGCTAGACATTTATATAACTTATGAAGTGATTACTCTGATAAATTTAGTGCCCATCTGATACCATACATAGTTATTACAGTATTATTGACTATGTTCCCTGTGCTATACTTTACATCTCCATGACTATTTTGTAACTACCAATTTGTTCTTCTTAATCCTTTCCCTTTTTTCACTTATCCTCCCCAACTTCCTTCCCACCTGGCAACTATCAAAATGTTCACTATTTATGAGTTTGTTTTATTCGCTCATTTATTTTATTCTTTAGATGGACAGTCTTATGGGAGCTCCCTTGTAGATAACTGACTGCTTTTCTCATGTCTCTTTTAAGATTTTTGTCTTTAACCTTTGCTATTTTAATTGTGATGTGTCTCAATGTGGGCCTCAGTGGATTCATCTTGTTTGGGACTCTGTACTTCTTGGACTTGTGTGTCTGTTTCCTTCACCAGATTAGGAAAGTTGTTTGTCATTATTTCTTCAAATAGATTTTCAATCCTTTCTCTTTTCCCTTTCTGATACCCCTATGATGCAAATGTTGGTATGCTCAATGTTGTCCCAGAGGCCCTTTAAACCAGGGTCCCCAACCCCAGGTCTGTGGACTGGTCCATGGCCTGTCAAGAACTGGGCTGCACAGCAGGAGGCTTAGTCCGTATTTGCAGCTGCTCTCCAGTGCTAGCATCATTGCCTTAGCTCCACCTCAGATCAACAGGCATTAGATTCTCATAGGAGCACCCGTCTCTGGTGCCAAAAAAGTTGGGGTCTCCTGCCTTAAACTGTCCTCATTTTTTTTGTATGATTTTTTTCTTTTTGCTGTTGTGATTATGTGTTTTCTGCTACCTTATCTTCCAAATCTCTTCATCTAATCTGTTATTCTCTCTAATGTTTTCTTCATTTCTGTTATTGTATTCTTCATTTCTGACTGGTTCTTTTATGTCTTCTGTCTCCATTTTTATGTTTCCTATCTTTTTGTTGAAGTTCTCACTGAGATCATCGAGAATCTTTATAACTAGTGTTTTGAACTCTGCATCTGGTAGACTGCTTGTCTCCATTTTGTTTAGTTCTTTTTCTGGAGCTTTGTTCTGTTCTTTCATTTGTGACATGTTTCATTGTCTCCTCATTTTGGCTGCCTCCTGTATTTGTTTCTGTATATTAGGTAGAGCTGCTATATCTCCCAGTCTTAGTTGAGTGGCTTCATGTAGTAGGTGTCCTCTGGGGCCAAGCAGCACAGTCTCCCTGGTCATCTGAACTGGGTGCTCGAGGTGTGTCCCTTGGTGCATCTGGTGGGTTGTTTGTGCCCTCTTGTTGTAGTTGAGCCTTGCTTGCAGTTTGCATGTCACTGGGAAGGATTGACTCTTACTTAGGCTGATTGGTTGTGAGGACTGGCTATGGCTACAGTGGAGGAACTGTTGTACAGGGGCTGACCCTGTGGAGCAGGATTTGCTTTAGCAGGGCTCTGGTGCCTGTGGAGTCTTCCCTTTGGGTGTATCATTTGTGCAGTTGGGTGTTGCTCTGTTGTGGTCTGAAGCTGGCCACCAGTGTTGATTCTGGGACTTCTTCGGAGGGGCTCTTTTGCAGGCCAGAGTTAGCCATTGCCTGTGCCCTGCCTGGGGCCACTTGGTATGAGCTACACAGTGATCTGCAGATGGTTGCCACTTGTGCTGGGCTTGGAGTTGCCAGGGAGAGGCTAAGCTGTGAACTGAGGCTGGCTGCCACTAATGCTGGGCTTGGGGCTGCTCAGCAAGAGGTAAGGGGCACACAGGCCAGATACTGCTTGTTTGGGGTTTATGAACCTTTGAGAGACTATTTATGAAAGTCCTCTGCATGAGCCAGGACAGGCCATCTTTATGGAAAAGCTGCTGGAAGTGGCTTGGGTGGGCCCAAAAGTTGGGTGGGATGGGGTGTCAGGGAATCACCAGGGCAGGGTGACCAGTGTTAGCTAGGTTGATGGAAACTCTGATAAGGTGCCTGCCTGTGTCTGTACACCAGGATGTGGGGAAGAATCAACAAAGGAACAATAGATTTTACAAGCACTTCTGTTTGGTAGAAAGCTGCCCCTCCAGCCCTCACCCTGAAGCCAGAAAATTCAGTTCTTCCCAGCATGCCCTTAGCACTTTCTAGAAGCTGCCCCAGTGCTGAAGTTCAGAGCAAGTGAGTCTGTTAGCAAGTAAGTCTGTGCATGGGCCCCTTCAGAGAAATGTCTGTGACTTCAGCCACCTTCCATCTCAGTAGCCACAGTCTCTGCTGGTTTTCACAGCCAGAAGTTGTGAGGACTTCTCTTTCTAGTACTGGAGCTCTGGATTGGGGAGTGTGGTGTGGAGCTGGGACCCATCATTCCTCAGGGGGACCTCCGCAGCCAAGATATCCCTCCTGATTTTTAACTGCCACGTGTTAGTGTGGGACCAGCCAATTCTGTATGTCTGTCCCTCCTACCAGCCTCAACATGGCTTCTTCTGTATATCCTTAGTTATAGGACTTTCTTCAGCTGGACTTCAAGTGATTCTCAACAATGGTTGTTCTGTAATTTTGATGTGGGTATGAAAGGAGGCAAGTACAGTGTTTACCAATTCTGCCATCTTGACCAGAAGTCCCCCACCCCAACCATTACTTTAATTCAGAATTTTAATCGGTGGTTTTCAAAACATTTTTTTGCATCAGCAACATTCACATGCTCAGCACATGCCAATTATGGTTCTTAATCGTGATTCTTAATCATAGGAGCTCCTTTGAGAATCACAGATTTAAGGGATATCTTTATAACTTAAGGCATGATTGTGATTATCTTTGCTCACTTAAGTACAGTTACCTGTGTAAAGGTACTTTATTAAAATTTAAATTAGTTTCAAATATACAGTACATTGGTTAGATATCTATATAGTTCATAAAACGATCCACCCAGTTGTTCCCTCTCTCCCCTGGTCCTCCACCTAGCCATCCTCATATTAATGCTAACTGCATTCCCTCTGCCATGTTCCCCATCTCTGTGATCATCTATCAACTACTAATTTGAACTTCTTTAACCCTTCACCCCATTTTCCCAGCCCCCCAAACTGCCTCCCCTCTGTCCTTTTAAATGTGGTTCAGTCAATAAAGATAAACATTCAGTTTGCTAGTCATTCTTTTAAGATGCTCTTAACTTTGTTCAACAGCCTATATATTTGAGTTTTACTTGTACTTTTATAGACTATATGAAGAAGAGTGATCTCTAAAACAACAAAGTCTAAAATCAGTGGAATTTTGTAGTTTTAGCACTCTAAGTTGCCCTTAGAAGTAGACCACACAGGCTAAGCAGTGTTCACATATTTAGCACACACTGATTGGCAATATCTCTGTGCATTTGATCAGTAAGTATTTGATCTTTTGATGGGCAGATTAAAAATAAAATCCCTAAAGCAATCTAAAATAATTATTTTGATGTTCTGATTTTGTCAAATATTGTCAGAACGTAATTGAAGGATCAATGAGGTTGTGAATGTAGGAGACTTCTTCTGATATAGATAGTAGGTTCCTACACTAATTATATTAAAATTTAAATTCTTACACACAGATTTCAGACTCGTATTCCTTAGTCATTTAACGCTATTGTGTTCTCCCTCAAACTTCTAGTCAAGATACAGAATATTTTTTGGATATTTATCAAATGTTGGAATAGATAAGCCATTTTCCTCTCAAACCTTAGAGCTGTGGGGTTTAATTTTTAAAGCGGAATTTTCCTTTTTTTTCGTTACCTGATAGGTTTGGGAGTGTTCTGTAAGCTGTGAAGCACTATGGCAGAGTTGGGAATAATAGGGAAATTTCCAAAAGAGTCAAACTAGAAATCTACATTTTGTTGCTATTTTGTTTTGGGCGAAAGAGAAATTGTAGCAATTCAAACTCCTTGTCTTTTACTACATTTAAAGAGAATATTGTTTGGATATTAGCTTACTGTAAAACTTTTTTAAGTTGTATTTATTTTATGCTTAGGAAATTTTGTCCCCTATTATGCATATACTGTAGTGATAGGAAAAACAGCTGCATGTTAAAATATGGCAATTGAAAATCTCTTTTACCCATTAGGGTCTATTTAGCATAATAGAGCAAGATTATTAAGTGTGAGCTGAAGAATTTATTGAACTAGTACATTTGTTCTCACATAAGCCAAGATAACCTAAAAGATAAAATGAAACAAAAATTAGGTCTAAAAAGTTTCAAGAATGTGTAGAAACTAAAAATGTAAATGATCAATAGCATCGATTTCACAGACTTGCTTAAGTGAACATATTTCTTAGTTTTTTTTCAGGTGAATATTTCAAGGCATTTTTAAATTCTGGAAAGGGAAGAATCATCATCTTTCTTGGAAAAAAATGTTTGTTTTTGTTGTTGTTGTTGTTAAAACAGTACAAGTCTCTTTTGTGAGAAATAAAAATTATTCCATCACATGAAATCAGCATACATACGATTAAACTATAGAGAGGCAGGTATCTTTTTCAATATTTGATTCACATTGAATAGACTCAAAGGCCAACAAAATTAACTGCTATGGCATAGATGCTTGGCCCTCTTCCCGTTAAAATACTATTAAAAATTGTTTCTCCAGATTTAGTGGTTGCTTTTGAATTCTAATTTCATGAATATATATCCACTTTGTAATTACAAATTAGTCTAATTTGCAAGAAATAGGTTTTCTAAAAAGAATGGAGTGTCAGGGGGTCTTAGATAATTTTGCCCTACCCTATGATGGTGGAAGTATTTAAAAAAGTATTTTATGTGACAGACAATGCGAAGGTTTCACTGTTATTTCTCCTGGGCAATTATTTGGAGATATGATTGTTCCCTGAAATTTGATTACCACTGGCTTTCTCTCTAACATTTATCTCTGGAGTTACTGAGTTCTTCATCAAGAAAGATAAGACAGGCTCTACTAAAACTACTTTGTGATCTATTTTATAGCTGTTTAAAAATCCTTATATGGTAAGTTATAGTACACATTACACATACTGATTTGCTGTTTATTTAGAAAGAAATGCTTTTGTCTATACTTGTTATATATTAAAACATGAAGCTTTAAAAGTTAAAAATTTAAAAAAAGGTTAAGGTTTATAATAGTTTTCCTCTATACACAGCACATTTTATCTAAGACATTCTAGTTGTAGCTTTTTAATATGGGTAAAAATTAATGTCTGTTAACCATTTATATTTTTTACCTTTTATTTTAAACTGAGCTTACTTAGTGATATAATTCACTCAGATTTTGATATAATTCGCTCAGATTTTGAATCCAGTTACAAACGAAACTAGGTCTTTAAGAAGACAATATTAATGGATTCTCTCCTCAGTTATTACTCAAGATTAGCCTTTGTCTTAACAATGGTTCTCCTTCCCTCTGCATTTTCAGTGGGATATTCCTGTATGAGGAAGCATTAAGTTCATAAATTAGTTCCTATCATGTGAATATCTATTATATTTTCAGATGTAGTTTCATAATGTAGCAGAAAAACAGTTGTAGGAGAGTTAGGTCAGAAAATACAGGAAAAGGTATTTTTCCCCCAGCATAAAAGTTTTCACCTAAGCCATTTGAAGGAACTTTACATTAAACACTCATATACTCACCTCCAAGATTTTCACATTAACATTTTACTATACTTGCTTTATCACATATCTATCCAACTATCTGTCTTAGTTTTTGATCCATTTCAAGACAAACTCATGTTTTTAATTCACTTAGCAAAATTAATGATGAAAGTTTATCCTTTCATTTTACAGACTCAAAATGGAAAAATTAGTATCATATCTGCTCTCAAGGAGTTTTCATATTTGTGTAATAATCAGTCCCAGTTGGTCATGCCAATAGCTTTGATTAAAGCCAGTTCCTTCATTCACTAGTGTATTACTTTTCTGAGTACATTCATTCATTACTGGGTAAATGAGTGCTCTGTTAGAGTATTTACTTCACACAAGCCATGCACATACACTTAATTTTGCTCAGTGTGCAAATTCTTTTGCTTTTACCCTGGCTATAATCTGCTTGGGTGCCCTGGTGTTGAGTCCCTTCATCCTGCTTTTTGTTCTGTGTGTCAATTTGATGCAGGCTTCTGCTCAGTGGACTTTTAAAATATGCAATTTTGTGTCAAAATAATATCTTTTAAAAGATCATTCTCATTTTATCCATAAATGATTTTAAATGGATTGTCAGTTTTACTTCCAGTCATAAATTAATGTGAGAACATGAATTTTTTTTTGAAGGCATGAAGCAAGGGAATTTATTGAAAAAGGTAAATGTAGATGAAATGCCTGTGTTGCCCTGAATTTGACTTTTTAACCCTAGTACAGTTTTTAAAAGAACAAACTGAGAAGTTGCAAAAAGATTCTTTGATGTTGTAATGTTAAGATATAGAATGAAAACAGCTGAGCCAACTTGGAAAAAATGGAGATACTTTCAATGTGATTTAGTTACAGTGGGCATATAAACTTGAGTTTTTCTCATCAAAAAGAAGGGTAGGTCTTTGAAAATTTGAAGTGAGACACTATTGCAGAAATGAAGATCGGGATGAAATTTAAGCCATTAGTTTGGACATAAAAATTCTTGCTAATTTGAACAGTGTCTCAGCAACTGGCAGGATTGCAAATGCTTATGATACAACTGCTGTCAAGATCTCAAATGACAATTTTTACATTTTTTAGTTGGGCGATTTACTGTTATTTATACAATATGCCTGTAAGTGATTATTGCTATGACCTGCTTGATGCTTGTGCTGCTTGGTAATAAAAAGTCTGAAGATTTTCATCAATGTTAATGGGAATTATGGTTGCATAAGAGTTTTTGCCTATGGGCAACAATTTTAGAGACACTTTAGAGTTTATTAAAGAAATATATACAGAGAATATATTGAATGGAGATTAAGTTATTTTTATGTGGTAGAGTTCTTTTTTCCAAAAGTTTCTCAAACTATGAACTTGGAGACATCAAACATAATTTTAAAATATTAGATTGGTTTTATGTAAAGAAACACTTCTAATAATTAAAATTCCAGATTCCTAAGTGGAGGATATCTAAAATGTAGTAAATAATATTGACATGCAAAAGAACAGTATTTTGTAGGAATAGCATTGAAATAAAGAAGCTTAAGTATTAGGTAATAGTTGAGAAGATAATTTAAAATTTTTTTCAGCTGTAGTTATCTTGGCCTATCTTATATATATATATATTTTTAAAAATGTTTTAGGAAAGATAAATTATAAAGAATAAAATAATAAAGTAATGACACTCTCATATGTAAATATATGTTGGTATAGTTATTTTTGAATGAGTAGGTAAAAACTATGAATACTAATTAAATTAATAAAACAGTTGTTGATGGTAGACATTCCAGGTGACATACATTGGTGATATACATTGAATAGTAGAAGGATTGACATTAATAGATAAAAGACTTAAAGTAATTTAATAATGGTAACTTCCCCCCCCCCCCCCCCCCCCCGCCAAATGCCTTAAGATGTACAGAAGCTTGGAAGAAATTTTGAAAATGAAAGGTAATAGAAATACTCAAAACAATCATTCCTTCTTTGGGGTGGTATATTTAAAGTATCGTAATGATTATTATGATTGAAGTTAATAGTTTTGAGTGCATATTCTGAGCCAAGCATCACACTAACTCTTTTATTTGAGTTATCTCATTTAGTCCTGAGAGCTCTTTGAGAATAGGTACTGTCATCGCTCTTTTACAGATGAACTGTGATTCTAAGAAGAGACTTGTTCAAATTCATTCCGCCAGTAAATGGCAGTTATTACTAGTCTTTGGCCATTAAGTAATGCTTTTAAAATTCACCACTGTTACCTTGGTGTTAGATTGAATATTAAAACTACTTCAGTGTATATTAATGTAGCTTCTTGTGCTAGTCATTTAACATTTAGTATGTGGAATAGCAGCTTTGGTATCTATGCTATAGGGAGGTATTCCTTATCGTTCTTCCCACATTGAATCATCCTTTGACCACTACACTAGGAGGGACCCTAGACTTGCCTTCATCCATTTTCCAGTGGTTCTCTAGGAGTTGTTCTAACGGTCACTTTGAATAGTACTTAATCAGTACAAATATTCTTGTCCTATTTTTCTTGCTATTTATGCATTGCCATTATCCACTAGTGAATTATCCATGTATCTCAAAGTATCCTCATGGTCTGGAAAAAGTTAATGCAGTTTCCAGACCAATTACCTTCATTAGATGAAATAACTTTATCACAAAGTGGTTGAGGTTTTACTGAGAATGTAAAATAGATTTGCTTGAAAATTTGGAGAGGTTAATATTATACTTTTGGGAAGTAGTTCCCAGCCTCAGATCTCATTAACCTGGTTATTTTAAAAGCTCAGTGCTAGTTAAAATAGTATTTTTCTGGTGTCAAACTCTCCTTATAGATTATCCTAAAATCACTAATTGGTAGCAAATTTCTGTGCTCAAATTTTTGATCACCTTGTTTAAATAATTTAAAGCTTATCTATAGACAGAAATATTTTAAAAGTTTATTTTTTTAGATGGTAGACTTTTTCAGCATTGGAGTCTTCATTTTACTTTTATTTCTTTTGTCCTGTGTTTGAGTATAGTAATTTGTTTCACTGCTTGAAATTGTGAGTTTCAAAGTTGTTTCCAACAAGTGCCTAGTCATATTTCCAGGTGAAGATAAATAATTGGAATTAGTTCTAAATTAATTTAAGAATGCTGTCAAATGATAAATCTATAATTATATGGTCAGAATGAATTTATTTTGGTTTCCTAAATTTGAGGGAAGGTATTAGAGTTTAGGTTAAGTACAAGTTAATAAGCAAGTCAAATCCAAAGCCTGGCCCAACCACTTACCAGCTTGTGTGATTTAATTTTCCTAACTCAGTTTTTTTGTCAGTGAAATGGGGAGAATCGTGCCTGTACCATGGTGTTGTTATGAGGACAAAAAAAGATAGGTAAGTGAGTAGTAAAAGCTAGTTGTTGCATAATTTCAGGACATGTCATAAATTTTTTGGTTAGGGTCACCTAAACTCAATTTCAGGTTAATCTTTACTAATGGTTCAAAATGGAAAAGCATTATCTTGATTTCCATTTTGAGCCTGTGCAGACACCAATAATAGCATTAAATCATCCTATTAATTCTGGGGTTGACTTGGCTACTTAAGTGAGTGTCTCTTCGCTCTCTTACCTCTCAAATGTACTGCTGCCTAAATATAATAGTTTGTGAAAGCAAGCTTTTCAGATAGAGGAGTGATTTTCTGCCATAAAGTACACTGCCATTTACTAGCCTTTTTTTTGGTGGTGATTATTCAGGATTGGATACAGAATAGCAGTATCACTTGTTATTTCCTAAAATAGTGGAGACAGGTAATAGATGTGCTGATTTTGGCCATAGGAACTTCTACTGACATCCAGAGAATCAAAGTACTTTTTAAATCCTACATTATATTTTTCTGTCAGCATTGTAATCTACATCAGGAATGTACTGTTTCTTCTAATTGGCCAGGTAGTCAGTAGTTTTTTGAAAATTTAAAATTTTTATTTTATTGTGGTAAGAACACTTAACATGAAACCTATACTCTTAATAGATTTGTAAGTGTATAATACAGTATCGTTGTCCATAGGCATAATGCTATACAGCAGATCTCTAGAACTTAACTTATCTTGCCTTCTCCCCATTTTCACCTCATCCCAATCCTTGGCAATGACATTGTACTCTCTGCTTCTGTGAGTTTGACTGTTTTAGATTATTCATATAAGTGGAATCATGCAGTATTTTTCCTTCTGTGAGTGGCTTTTTTCACTCAATATAATGCCTGCAAGGTTCACCCATGTTCTTGTATATTGCAGAATTTCCTTTTTTTAAGGCCAAGTAGTATTCCAATGTATGTATCTACTTTTTTTTTTTTTTAATCTATTCATTCCTTGATGGACATTTTGGTTGTTTTCACACCTTGGCTATTATGAATAATGCTGTAGTGAATAATGCTGTAGAGATCCTAATTTCAGTTCTTTTGGGTAAATACCCAGAAGTTTGATTGCTGGATCATATGATAGTTCTATTTTCAATTTTTTAAGGAACTTCTAGACTGTTTTCCATAGCTGCTGCACCATTTTGCATTCCTACTAACAGTGTACAAGGGTTCCAGTTTCTCTACATCCTCACCAAAACTTGTCTTTGTTATTGTTGTTGTTAATAGACATCCTAATAGGTGTGAAGCATTATCTTGTGGTTTGAGTTGCATTTCCCTGATAGTAAGTAACATTGAACATATTTTCATATACATTTTGGCAAATTTGTATGTCTTCTAGTAGTTTAATTTTATATTAATGTGGTATATCTTCTCTCTCCTTTTATTTCTTCTAAAAACTCTTTGGAATTTGGGGCTTTCATTACCTCCAAGTTGTTATGTCTTCAAAAAGTTGTAGATAAGCCTTCTTAATGTGAAATTTGTTTTAACTCTTCTGCTAAAAGACCTATTTGGGTTATATATTCCCCCAAATCTGTGATACCTAGAAGTCATTCTTTAGTTTTTTTGTTTGTTTTTTGTTTTTTGTTTTTCTATTCTTAAATTTGCTTTGTTGTTGTGAGATTCTTTTGCTTTTCTCCTCTACCCCCCAACCCCTCCAGATTTATTAGGCATCTCTTCATTCCTTCTGGGTCATGCCCTAAGTTCTTTGTGACTATCATTTAAAAGTCTTTATTATTTTTCAGACTTTTGTTTTAATTTCAAAGGTCCTTAGTAAAATCAACCAGTCTTTACTCACATTTTTTTTTCCCTGTCAGTTTTCCCAAGATAAGCCGTTGGTACAGAGTCAGTCATTCTTAAGATATCTTAAATTATGGACTAGGAATCCAAACTCCACTCCCCAATATCAGCCATTCACTTTTTCTGTCTTCCTTTTTCTTCCAGTGTTCCAATCTTCAGTTATATAAGGGAAAAATATCACCTGTATACATATATTTTTCACTTTTGGGACATTTTCTCACTTTTTGTCACTTGTGGTTCTTTTATTATTCCTCAGAGCATGAATTGATGCTTTTCCAGAAAGTATGACAAAACCTTATTTGAGAGTACCTCTTAGAACATCAAGATTGAAGTGGACATCAGAATTTCCTATAGTATTGCTACATTTTATTCATTCAAATACTTATTGAATACCAGTTTCATGTCAGACACTATTGTAGGCTTTGGGGAGATAGATATATATTAATATATTTATAGATATAGATAAATATATAAAATACCTCTCTCTGGATATTCGAGTAGGATTACATGAATAATAAATATAACAAATTGCACATTAAACTATGAAAGGTGCCATGGAGGAAAAATGAGCAGGAGTTATTGTAAAGGAAGTGTAGAATAAAGAGGGTGGTAATAACTTAAAGCAGATAGGATAGGCCTGATCGTAAAGGTGACATTCAAACACAGATTTGAAGGAGGCGAAAGTGTGAGCCATATAGAAATCTAGAGAAGAGCATTCTACATAGAGTACAGAGGTCCTCATTAATTCTGCTAATACAAAACCAAGTAGGAAGGTAGAAAACAATTTCAAAACAGAAGTGTCTTTAAAAATGTTTTTGCCACTCAGGTGTATATGCAAAGAAATGAAAACATGTTCACTCAAAACGAATGTTCAGAATGGCATGATTGATAATAGCCAAAAACTAGGAGCGGCACACATGTCCATCAGCAGGTGATGGTATTATGTATACAACAGAAGGAAACTAATCCATGCCACACGCAGGCAAACTGAAGATGTCATGCTAAGTGAAAGAAGCCAGGTGCAAAGACCACATAGTGTATGATTTCATTTATATAAGATGTCCAAAATAGGCAAGTCCATAGTGACACAAAGTAGATTAGTGGTTGCCAGGTGCTAGACAGCGAAGAGGGATGGGGAATGACTGCTAGCAGGGTTTCCATTTGGTGTCATTAAGATATTTTTAAAATAGTACTGTTAGTTGTAGAACTCTGAACATACTAAAATCCCCTGAATTGTGCACTTTAAAAGGTGAATTTTATGGTGTGTGTGAATTGTCTCAAAAAACTGATAAAAATGTTTTTGAAATGTTTTTATTCTAATTATGAAAAGAATACTTGCTGATTAAAAAAATTAGATTCAGGTATAAAAATTTGAAAAACAAAGCTTAAGGGAATCACAATTCCAACCACTGAGTTTGCATTATTGACACTCCGGTATGTATCTTAGAGTATTTTTAGAGTGCATTTCTAATTATTGAGAGTAGGAAGAAATGACCAAGTCACAGAAGAAGAAATAAATGACTATATTCATTTTAAACTTTTATTCAGTATGAAATAAATAATGTAGTATTTTCAAAATTTATCAGTCTTTCATTAGTAGCCTTTTCAAACAATTTATCTTGTAAACTTAGCTAAACTTTAATTTTTAAATGAAATAAATGGATTCTGGATTTTCTACATTTCAATATTGCAGTCTACAAACTAATCTTAAAATATTGTGCACAACATGGTCCCTCTGCCTGAGGCCTGTAGAAAACTCATACCACGTGTGATTCATCACACAAGTTCAATAGTCCTGAACTGTACTATCTCCAGTTTACCCAGAAAAGTTCACTAACCAAACTGCTATAAAAGCTTCTAAACACATACTCTCAATTTCTGCACTTATTCTAGTATGTTCATACAGTGGAATACCATGTAGCCTTAAAAATAATTTTCTCCAAGAATATTTAATTCCATGGGAAAAGATTAATGATAAAAAGGAAAATGAGTTAAGCAGTACAAATGACAATCTTTTTAAAAAATACTTATTTTTTTCTAATTAGAATAAAGGAAGCTAGAATGATTATCTTTGGATGTTAGGATAAAAGATTATTTACTTATGATTATTTTAGATTTCTTACTATGGACATGCATTACTTTTATGATGAAGACTTTTTAAGTTAAATCTTATTTGCAATAAGTTCTCTTTAAAATGATAGTGATAGCAAAATGGCTGGCACTTAGCAACTCAGGAAAAACCTTTTCAAATTGATTTGACACTTGGCAAACATTTTCAGGTGCCTATCATGTGCCAAGACATTGTTTGGCAATATGAGATTTAAAGATTCATTTACTTTAACATTTTTTTTTAGATTCTCTACACTTGGAATGTTGATAGAGGGCAGTTCTTACCCTCAAGAAATCTAGTGTAGTGGAGGAAAACAGATGTACAGTATAGGATGGCGCATGCTAAAGGCTGTGACAAAGGGGTGAACAGACCGTTCTCTGTCCTTTAAAACCTTATGATCTTGTAGAAGAAATCGTGCCTTAAAATCAGTACCATATGGCAGGCTATGAAAGTACGGTATGGGAGAGTCAAGAAAAACTCTTACAGATAACACTGTCCTAAATTTACCTATATTTTTATCTTCTAGGTTTCAGCACAAAATGAACATAATTAGGGAAAATAAGGATTTGGCATGTTTCTACACAACAAAACATTCATGGAGAGGAAAGTAAGTATTTCTGTTGATTTTATTTTCCTGTGTTTCTATAGAGTATTATTTTAAACATTAACTCTTTCAATATCTTGAGTAGTACCACACAATTCAATGATGCCATTCAGCCCTTCTCTTCTGAAAAGCATATGTGCATATTTTAAATGCAAATGCATTTAAATTATTTTTTTATTTTGATATTTCTGGCTTTCTGTGTCTGTCTTGGAAAGAGTTTGATAAGAATTATAAATAACAACTAAAAGGAAGTAAATCAATTATCCACCCTCTTTGGATGCTGTCGATTCATGATGACGTTAGGCAGTAGTAATAGAGTGTTCACTTCCACAACTTGTTCTCCCAGAGACTAGCCTTGTGTGATCAACACATTTTCATATCCATTTGACTGTCAGAAAATATGCCTGTAGTACATTTTATAATTTTTCTTTAGGCCTGTAATGAAATTTTAAAATTGCGTTTGACCTTTTCCTTGGGAGGGGGCAGTGACATTTTTTTAGTAATTTGCTTGGTCAGATTAAGGTATAGATGCTTATTTCCTTTTTGTAAAATGGACGGAAATTCCTGCCCCTCAGATTGCCGTAGGATTAAATGATATGATATGGAGTGTACGATGGTTTTTAAATCATGCCTTCAATACATTGTGTATTCAAAGAATGGCACCTGTTGACCATTAGAAAAAAAGTTTAGTCTCTGTTCCTTTTGAATAGTAGTAAGTAAAATGAGTGTGCCACACTTTGACAATTAGGTGACCACATTATTCCAGATCAGGCCTCAGACAGATAAAACATGACATGTGCACAAAGCCAATAACTAGTTTTTATTCTTAACTTTTTATTTTTTGGTAATAGTGTGGCAACTTTTTAGTATGGTGCAACATTTGATTTTGTACTGTTTCTGGTTCGCTTTGGCAAACTGACTAATTTTGAAAGATTTGAGTGTTTAATTTTGTTTTCTTTTGTATGAGCTTCTAAATTAGCATAATTGTTACTTGTAGAATACTTGTCTTGAAATTTTTTCTTCAGTTAATTTTATTGAGTAAAGTTAGAAAGAAAATTGGCACATCCAGGGTAATACGAGACTGTAGTTCTTTCAAGCAGCCTTAAAAAATTTGTATAAGTGATCCTTATTTTTTTTCCTCAAGTGGTAGATTGCGCTGATCATCATAAAGTAACTTCTGTTTTTAATACAATTATAGCATACTGATGCATTAATTCTAAAGAACAAACTTACTGTAATACTTTTTGCTTTGTGAGCTTGTTAGTAATTGTGATCATCTGGAAAATTTTTTTTAACATTCTTAAAAAGTAGTGACTAAGACTTAAGACAGTCCTTTTTTTTTTTTTCCTTTTTTATAATTAGAAAACTGTTTCTGTGCTTGGCACAATTCCTCACCCCCATCATTCATTCATACCTTGAAACTTTTTTATTTTTATAACAGCTTTATTAAGATATAATTTCCATGCATAAAATTCATCCTTTAAAGTGTACAGTTTGGTGGTTTTTAGTATATTGTGTAGAGTTGTGAACCATCACCACTAACTGTTTTCAGAACACTTAAATAGCTTCCAAAAAAATTTCCTGAAAAAATATTAGCAATTGCTTCCCTTCTTCCCTCTTCCAGTTACTCATCTACTTTCTGTCTCTGGATTTCCTTATTTAGGACATCTCATATAAGTGGAATTATACAATGTGTAGTTTTTTGTGACTGTCTTCTTTCACTTAGCATGATGTTTTCAAGGTTCATACATGCTGTAGCATATGTCGGTACTTCATTTCTTTTTATTGCCAAATATTCTGTTGTATAGATATACCACATTTTGTTTATTCATTCTTCAGTTGGTGGACATTTGTAGTTTTTCATTTTTTTACTGTTAAGAAAATGCTCATGTACAAGTTTATGGGTGAATCTATATTTCCAATTCTTGTAGGTATACCTAAGAGTGGAATTGATGTTATATGGAGTTATGTAAAGTTATATGGTAAATCTATGTTTTATTTTTTGCGGCAGAGCCAAACTGTTTTCAAAAGTAGCTGCAGCATTTTACAGTCCTACCATTAATGTATGAGGATTCCAATTTCACCACATCCTTACCAACACTTGTTATGTCTGTCTTTTTTTATTTTAACAATCCTAGTGGGTATGAAGTGGTATCTCATGTGGTTTTGATTTGCACTTCCCTTATGACTAAAATGTTGAATATTTTTTTATAAGCTTATTGATCATTTATCTTTAATGAAATGTCTGTTCAAATCATTTACCCATTTTTTAATTGATTTATTCGTCTTTTATTGTTGAGATATGAGTTCTTTATATATTCTGAATATAAGTTCCTTATCAGATATATGATTTTCAGATATTTTCTTCTATTCTGCGGCTTCTCTTTTTCACTTTCTTGATAGAATCCTATGAAACACAGTTTTAAATTTTGATGAAATCCAATTTATCTATTTTTTTCTTTTGTCATTTGTGTTTTTGGTATCACATCTGAGAATCTGTTAGCTAATCTAAGGTCTCAAAGTTTTACACCTGTGTTTTCCTCTAAAAATTTTATAGCTTTGATTTTGAGTTAATTTTTGTATATAGAGTAAAGTAGGTAGGGATCCAGCTTTATGCTTTTGCATATGGATATCCTGTTGTCCCATGCCTGTCTCTAATCAGTACCACACTGTCTTGATTACTGTAGTTTTGAACTGAATTTGAAACCAGGAAGTTTGAAGTCCCAACTTTGTTCATTTTAAGATTATTTTTTGGCTGTTCTGGATCTCTTGCATTTCCACATGAATTTTATTGTCAGCTAGTCAATTTTATAAAAAAGGCAATTGAAGTTTGATAGGGATTGCATTGAATCTGTAGTCAATTAGGGGAGTATTAACAACTTTGCAATATTAATTCTTATTCACAAATATGGGATGTCTTTATTTAGATCTTTTAAAATTTCTTTCAGCAGCGTTCTGTTGTTTTTATAAATACACACATTGAAGCTTTTAACTTATTGAAAGTGCCTACATTTTCCAGGTAGTGATAATTCTTTCATTAGGTCATATAGGTTTTGTGGCACCAAAACTTTTATTATACTTACCCATTTTATGTGGCCAATTATAATCTAAGTTTAAAGTATTTCTCATCAGTCTTAATATAAAAAACGGCCAACATTAAACATTTTTTTGTTATTTCAGAGTTGCTAATTGAACCCTCTCTCTAGAAACATGTCTGTATACAACAAATTTTGCATGTAATTTGGGAGATATTGGGCCTCAGTTTTAAGAGACTTCATGTCTATGTATATACCACTAATCCGTCCCCAACATTCCAGGAATATATATTGATAGTGGCAGTAAAAATGAATAAATATTTTTCTTTTAATATGCCTAAATTAAAGATAACCTCTACAGATATTTCTCTTGTCAACAAAAGAAATTCCAAACCCAAAGAAAGGTTTAAAGAGTTTATTTAAGCCAAGGTTTAGGGGCCAGTCCTCGATGCAGAATCTTAAAGGAGTGAGAAAATGCTACAGGGAATAGCAGTTTTGCATTTTATTTTATAATTAGAATAAAAGGAGAAAGCATAAGGAGGATTACATGAAATTCATTGGTGGTAGATTAAGGAGGATGGGAAAAAGTAAAACAGGGAAATCTCTAGGATTGGATAAAAAGTAAAATGGAGAGAGACTTTGTGTGTGTGTGTGTGTGTGTGTGTGTGTGTGTGTTGGTGGGTGCAGGATAGGTAATGTTTAGCATACATAGTTAACAGAGGTGTGCGGGTAAAAAATAATGAGGAATGTTGGGGTAGTCTTGCCCGGTACCAGGGGTGTTTATCTTTAGAGGTCTAGAGAAGAGATCATGTTGGCGTTTTAAGTATGTTGCTCTAGATGTATGACAGCAATGGATAGAGCTTGCTCAAGGTAAAGATTAATCTATCATATAGGCCTTTGGGCGTGACTTCCCATCATAACCCACTGAGGAATTTTTTTGTGATCAAACATTACTTTCCGTGGTTGAGCTTGTCAGGCTTGCCAGCATAGCCCCCTTTTTTGTTCATACCCTTGAGGATATTCATGTGATCCATTTTATTCAACCTTTGTAATAGTTTTCATATGTCTCACTTTGTAGCCACTACTTGTGCATTTATTAATTCAGGTCTATTCATCATCAGCCTAGACTCCTAGGCTGGCAAAGTAGCCTTTCCTCTGTGTCTGTCATTTTCCCACTTAATAAAGCACATAATTATGTTCCTTCTAGAAGGAACAGGAAGGGAGGGTAGATTTCAGGGGGTAAAAAGCACTTTCATAAAAGAGCAGTTTCTTTTTTGGCTTAAACAAGCTATTTCTGTTAGGAAGGAAGATGCATATGTTTCAGTTACAGCAGCAGTGCAGATTCACTATGGAAACTTCAGAGTAACGTACAAATTCTTCCTGTGGATCACTTTAATATTTTTATATATTAATTGTAGCAAATGGTCTGAATTTAAAAGTAACATTTTAGTATCTGAACAAGATTTTAATTTCAATACATTGGGATATGTGGTGATCAGTCTATGAAATTCAATGGCAAATGCCCACTACATTCATAGACAGCCCACCTAATGCCTAGATAGAGGAAATTGAGTTACGAGTTGAGGAAAAAATGAAACTGATGAATTTCTGAAACCTATCTTCTGAGTAGGAATAGAAACCTACAAAAGAGATACCCTTCTCTTCAGCTGTCTGGCATTTACACACCTCACTAACTGATAGCCCTAGGCATCCTGAGGTTCTTTTCCCTTGCTTTATTAATCCAGGTTCTTGACCCTGCCAGACTCTAACCTCAGATGAGTCCATCCTGAATTCTCTTTGTGTTTTCTTTGTGTAACAGTTTGCAATTATTATCAGGCAGTCTGAAATATGAACATCTTTTATCCAGAAGTGCATGTAGGTTACATCTGTTTTATAGGAATTTTATATTTTGCACACAGTATTGTATTAAAAAGTAGCAAAGGTAGTCCTTCCAACATATACTGGAATACTGGGATATCATGCAAAAAAATACATGCAAAAAAATGAATCTAGGCATGGACTTTAACCCTTCACAAATTAACTCAAAATGGATCACATATCAAAATGAAATGCAAAACTATAAAACTCATAGACGATAATGTGGGAGAAAAATCTAAATGGTAATGGGTTTGGTGGTGACTTTTTAGATATGACACCAAAGGCATGATCCATGAAAAAACAAATTGATAAGTTGGACTTTATTAAAATTTAAAACTTCTGCTTTGCAAAATATACTGCCAAGAAAATGTAGAGACAAGCTGGGAGAAAGTATTTGCACAAGACATATTTGATAAAGGTCTGTGAATCCAAAATATACAAAGAATCCTTAAAACTCAACAATAAGAAAACAACCTGATTAAAAAATGAGTCAAAGACCTTACACATACCTCACCAGAGAAGATATACAGATGGCAAATAAGCATATTAAAAGATGCTTCACATCATATGTCATCAGGGAAATGTTAATGTAGAGATACCACTACATATTTATTACAATGGCCAAAATCCAGAACACTGACAACACCAAATACTGGCAAGGATATGGAGCAACAGGAATTCCCATCATTTGTCACTGGTGGGGATGCAGAATAGTATAGCCACTTTGGAAGACAGTTAGGTGGTTTCTTACAAATCTCAACATCCTCTTACCATATGATACAGTAGTTATACTCCTTAGTATTTACCCAAAGGAGTTGAAAGTTTATGTCCACACAGAAACCTGCACATAGATATTTATAGAATCTTTATTCATAATTACAAAAACTTGGAAGCAACCAAGATGTCCCCCAGTTAAATGGATACACTGTAGTACATCCAGACAATGGAATATTACTCAGTGCCTAAAAGAAATGAACCATCAAGGCATGAAAAGACATGGAAGAAACTTAAATATATGTTACTAAGTGAAAGATAATCTGAAAAGACAAGGTGCTTTATGATTTCAACTATATAACATGGAAAAGGCAAAACTTTGGAGTCAGTAAAAAGATTAGCAGTTGCCAAGGTTTAGGAGAGAGAGGGATGAATAGGCAGAGCACAAAGGATATTTAGGGGACTACTGCGTATGGTACTGTAATAGTGGATACATGCCATTATATATTGTCCAAACCCATAGAAACTACAGTGCCAAGAGTGAACCTTAATGAAAACTGTGGACTTTGATAATGGAATGTCAGTGTAGGGGCATCAATTGTAACAAATGTTCTACTCTGGTAGGGGAAGTTAATGGGGAGGCTGTACATGGCTGGTGACAGGGAGTATATGGGGAATCTGTACCTTCTGCTTAATACTACTGTGAATTTAAAACTGCTCTAAAAAATAATTTTTTAAAAAAAGCTAGCTTCATTTGAACTAGAAAAAATACGGACCTTGCATCATGTAATTTAAATCCTTTAGTACAGTAGGTCCTCAATAACGTTCATTCAGTGTCGTTTCCTTATAACATTAATGAGATGCTTTAGGAACTTTTGTTTATGTCAATTAGCCTATGGTAAAATTGGTTTCATTATATGTCATTTTACCACAATTCTGAGAACCTATCAGTGATGTTTAGTGAGAACTTACTGTACTACATTTCATGGGATGCCCTTTATTTCCTCTGAGAGAAGTGGGACATTTCTGAGTTTTTGTGACACATGTTTGCAAAGAGAGTATGTCCTATACATTCTTTCTTTCTCTTTTCTGAGTAGTGCAACTTCTGATGTGTTGAGATCTCTTAGGTGTAGCTGATCTTTCAAGTGGAGTTTGACCAGAATCATAGTGTCCTGGTAATACGGCCAGGTGAATGATCAGTTTGCCTAGTATGTTCTGTGTTTTAAATGTGAATACAGCAGTCATAACTGCTGGAAACATAATGATGCTAATTACAATTAGTTTAGAAACTCTTGAAGTTTCGAGCCCCTCTCCTTATGCAGTCAGCAGAATAATAGCAAGAATAGCTAACATTAATCAGTTGTAAACAATAAGTGACAAGCACTTTACATGGATTATTTCTTTTAATCCTCACATTATGAGGTAGGTATACATGTTATCAATATCTTCATATGGGGAAACTGAAGTTGAGAGGGATTAATCAGGTTATCAGAGGATACATAGAAAGTGAGTTGTCTAGGCAATATTCAAACTCAGGCAGTGTGATTACAGAGCTGGTGGGCTTAACTATTAAGCTGTAGTACCTCCTTCAGCAGTGCTTACCTTTGATGTCCTAAGTCTTTGAGAAACCTTGTACTTTAGTTTTAGTTATCTTTAGTTTCACCTGATGGTCAAGTAATTGGATTCTCAAGCTTTTAATAAAGGAAAAACCCTAGATTCTGCGAGAATCCTAAAGGCTTCTGGAAATTGGTGGTCAAAACTTATTTTAAATGGTTGAAGGAACTAGGATATTCAACCTAGGGAAGAAAATTCAAATTGAAATTGACAGAAAAATTAGTATGCTCTGTATGAAGCTGAAAGACAGAACTTGGACCAGAGGGTAAAATTTGTGGGGAATATATATATTGGCTTAGTTCTAAAGAACAGTGGTCAATACCTGCTTTACTGGGAAATGAATAGAGTTAACTTTTGGGGAAGGTTAATTAGTTCCCTTGTACGAGTAGTCAACCATTAAAACTAGACAACTTTGCTCAGGATACTGTAAGGGTTCAAGCTACATGTTATGGAACTAAACTAGGTAACATGAAAGTTTTCTTACATCTCTGATTAGATCTGCCTGGATTATTTAAAGCCCATTGCATAGGCTAGCCACTGAAAGAATTAAAGATCTTAATTTTAAAAGTAATAAAGGTTTTATGGGCCTAAAAATTTTGAGAACCATTATTTTATAGGAAACATAAGTTTTTTTCTGTATTTTATAAAAAGAAAGTAATGTTGAATTTTCTCTAGTTTGAGAGAACTGAGTAATACAAATTTCTTTGCATAAAAGTATGACTGTGATGCTAGCCAGTATTTTTGTAGTATCTTTTTCTATTGAACACTGTTGTACATACCTAATTGATATAAGCTAGTTAAGAGTATTCAAGTCTGAAATTACTTTCAAACAATGACTGACGAGTATCTTAGCTCTTACTATTTTGAAGTTTATTTCATATATCTGAATTAGTAAATAAATAAATAAAATGTTGGGAGAAAACCAGATCTCTGAGGTACTCTCTTATTTACTACTGTATCATTGAACTCAGCACAGTATTATGTGCTCTTCAAATACTGGATGTGTCCATGGTAATACTTAATATAGTATCTGAGCCAACATGTTAGGTTTTTTTTTTTAATTGCCATGTAAAAAAAATTATGTTATAAAAAGTTGTGTCAAAGAGGAAAGCAGTATTAATAAGGACTAGAAAGTTGAATGATATAACACTTTTCTTTGCAGGAATTAAAGTAACATAGGAGTGTGTTTGTTTTAGTTCAAGTTAATATAAGTTTGTCTATTAAAAAATCTGAACATCACTTGTCAGATCCAAAATTTGATTATATCTCCAGCTTTTGCTTCAGTGATCTTTGCTTTCAGATGATCTTTCTTCTCTTCATCAGCTCTGTTACTAGCATAGTGTTTTTTAACTTGTTTATATCTTTATCACCAATTGCTATGGGAGCAGAAGGCCCCACAGATAAAGTAGTTGCCTCAGTTTCTTATTTACTTAAATAGCATTAGTTTCCTAATTCTAAATAACATATAGTTAATGGGTAATATAAATCATATTTCTTAATAAGCTATCACATTAGAATAAATCTGTGAATTACGAAAACATAAGAAGTAGAACAAATGCTGGCTCTCCCTATAGGCATTTATTGATGTGTGTAACTAGTTTCAAATAAAAAGGAAACAAGTGCAGTAAGTAAAGTCAATAATGATTATTAATTTCTCAGTTGGGAGGGAAATTGTTTGCTTTCACATTTCTTCATATTATGTATATGGCATCATCTGTCATAAATTTCTCATGTTTTACTTTAGTCTTTATTCTTTTCATAATTTGATTTTCTATAGCTGTATTTTTGTAATAAGAACTTTTAGTATGATAATTTTTAACAATTAGCCAACAAATTCATCTTAAACCTATAGAACAGCAAATTAATTTATAAATGGCAGTTTCTCTCTGCAGATAGTGAATAAAATGTACTTTCATAAAAATATGGACTTGTCTTTTCCTGATATTATAAGGGTTATGAGTAAAAAATTGGTGTGAAATTAGTTGCTATCTGACTTATGTTTTATTTTAAATGCAAGAGCAAGTCTATGACCATGCCACCCTGAATGTGCCCAATCTTGTCTGATCTTGGAAGCTAAGCAGGGTCGGGCCTGGTTAGTATTTGGATGGGAGACCACCTAGAAATACCAGGTGCTGTAGACGATTTAAAAAAAAAACACGCACACACAAAAAAAACAAGAGCAAACCAGGGGATCATAGATTTGAATGCATGCTGACTCGTTGGATAGATTGATCTGTTTAGCTATTTGACAGACATTTATTGAGCATCTCTGTATGCAGTTCTGGGTACTAGTATGGGGCAGGGTTTCCAAGATAATGAAGACATGTACCTCCCTGCATTTATGGAATCTTTGTCTATTCTTTATGACTTAGGACATTAGTAACTTAGTAAAAGATTAAAAAAACAAGTTACAAGTGTAGTGACTTATGAGATCATTCAGATTTTAATCTCTAAACGTGATATCCAAAGGGGCTTTTTAGATATTCTTTGAAGGTTTGGGGCTGCTATAGAAGTGTTTTAAATGACCTAAATGCATTTGCCTTATCCTTAGAGGGAGGTTCAATAGCTATTCTAGAGGAGAGAGTCATGGGAGCTCTTATGGAAGAAGGGAAGGCAAAGAGAGGGGAATGGAAGGGAATTCTAAGAATTTTCTTTTAGCTTTCTTCTTAAGGAATGCTTTATTAGAGCTTAGTATATATATGAATGATAGCTCTGAGTTTACTAGTCATGACAGTACTTTGGGCCTAATGGACACATAACTCTAGGATTCTTTTGTTGAAGGATCTAGAACGTGTTCTCCCAATATATGGCTATTTAAAGTAAATAATTTAAATAAAATTTAAAATTCAGTTGCATTAGACACATTTTAAGTACTCAGTAGTTATGTGTAGCTTATGGTTACCTTATTGGACAGTGTAGATGTAGAATGTTTCCATCATCTTGGGAAGTTCTTTTGCACAACACTAATCTAGATGATAAAGTTACATGAGAAAGATGATAGAAGGGGTTTAGTTGTATGAAGGAGATTAATATAGAATTGCAAAGTATATTTTCTTAACTGAGCTCCCCTAAGACTTGGAATGTGACATTAGTTGACATTTGGAACATTTCAGGCATTTAATTTTTATATTTTTGCTACCAGAGTAAAATAAACAAATTCTGCAGGGAAAAAAATACTTGTAGTATATTTTTGTATTATATGGTAAAAATTAATAAAATCTATTCTTTTTCCTCAAATGGAAATAACCTTATCATTTTTATTATATAATATACTGATTAGAAAAAAAATAGACTACAAAAATTAAAATATGAGAGATTTCTCTTGTTCTTAAGGAAATATTTCTAGAGTGTTACCCTTGAGTCTGATAATGGCTGTTGGTTTAAGGTAATGTATGTCTTTTTACTGTATTAGTAGTTTAAAGCAGAAAAACATGATCTTCATAGATATTAAAAAGGCATTTGATTATATTTAACATTCACTTTGGTCATTTAAAAATTTCTTACAGAAATACAAATAGATGTTACAGTAAATATGATCAGTTATATTACTAGATTTTGCTAACATAGAACTCTTTTCTTAAAATGAACCTTCTTTGGTCATGGTATATTACTATTTTAATATGTTGCTTGATTCTTATTGCTAATATTAATTTTTAAAAATTGGTGAATTTTTCTTTTTTTTAATGTCGACTTAGTAGATTTTAGTATACTGAAAGAACTAAAAAGCTGTCCTTAGTCTGTTTTTTAGAACAATTTAAGAAGCATGGACTTAACCTGCTCCTTTAAGGTTTTATCTCCTTGTTTGAGACTTGGTGCTTTTAGGATGTAATTCTTTGCAGCTTTCTAAAGTTCTGTATAGCAGTGATTTATTCTTAGTTTTCAAATTTGTTAGCATTGATTTACACACTTCATTTTTTATTTTTTCTGTACGTTTATAAATTATTTTTAATTTTGTTTTTGTGTTTTCTTACACTGGCTAATGTTTCACCTATTTTATTTACAAAGAACAAATTCTTCAGTTTTAAATGTTTTTCTAATTCAGTTTCACTTTCATCATTGTGTTTTCCTCTCTCTTCTAAATGGTAACTGATATCCAAATGGTTTTTTTCCTCGATACGTTACTTTAAGTGAAGGAAGCAAAGCGAGAAGTGAAAATTGCTTATCTGTGGTACAGGCTTCCTACTTCTATAAAATTGCAACACTTAAATGTAATAGGTAGTTGCTTAAATAGAAATGATTAAGATTTCAGAATATGGCAGTGACCAACCAGTGTCAGGCCATGGCTTTCTTAAAAGGATATTTTGAAAGGCTTAGTAGTGTGCAGTGTCCTTTATTTTACTTTTTTTTTTTTTTTTGAGATAAAATTTTTCCATTTAGAATCTTTTGGGATCCTCAAGATTGCTTACATTGACCAAACTTTTCTACTTAAGGATCTTACTAGTTCATAGTAAATGAGTGGTGGGTGGGTTTTAATACTATGTGAGAATATAAAAATATATAAGAATATAAGAATATATAAATGTGAGAATATAAAATGAAGCTATATTTTGTCACCATTAATCAGTTAACACATTTTGTTTATTTATTGAAATGTTCCTTTTGTGTTGAAATCACATATATTTTCTTATAAAATGTTTCTTCAAGACTAAATTTAAACATTTTCCTTTGTAGGTATAAGCGTGTCTTTTCAGTTGGAACCCATGCAATTACTACGTATAATCCCAATACTTTAGAAGTAACAAATCAGGTAATTATATTGGAAGCTGTTAGGTGTTTGTTTGAACGCTATTTGAATTTTAAAAGCCGGAACATAAACCATAACCCCAGTCTGAAATCAGTACTTTAGGTTAGAAATGTCAAGTCTGAAAGAGATCGATATACTTATATAATGCTCAGTGCTCAGGACCAAAAATAAGTAAATAGAAGGGGATAGGAAGAGAATGTACTTATTTCTGAGCCGTAAATGGTATAACTTTTTGATATGTTACTATAGATTATAGTCATTTCTTTTATGTAAAGTTGGTAAATTAGTTCTTTATAATTTTAAAAGTTGTGTTGTTACCATAACACAGGCAGACATGTCACAAGTACAATCACAAGTGCAGTGGTCAGAAAATACTTATCATGGAAGATTACTGATTATAAAGTCAAGACTAACCTAAACATGGATAAGTAAACATTGTGTGTGTGTGTGTATTCTAGTTTATTTTAATCCGACATTAGGCATATTTTACAGATCCCTTTTTTGTTTTTAACAAATTTACAGGTAATCATAAAAATTTATTCCCCAGTTTGTTTCACTTCTGTTTTTTGGTTGTTTTGGATTAATGTCATTAATCATTAAAATTGGAATACAGATGAGTTTTTTTTTAATTGTCTCTAATGACTGAAAACTTTTAAAAGAATTTGTTATAGAATTACTATAAGATATAACTTCTCCAGACCTCAGTGTTTTGTAAAAGTTTTCTCATTTAATCAGTGACTGTGAAACTGAAGTAGTGAAAATAATTGTTGCACTTACAGCACCGGTTGAGAGAATTCCTTTTTTTTGTTAGTGGCCTTATGGAGACATTTGCAGCATCAGCCCTGTTGGAAAAGGACAAGGAACAGAGTTCAACCTCACATTTCGTAAAGGCAGTGGAAAAAAGTCAGAAACTTTAAAATTTTCTACCGAGCACAGAACAGAACTTCTTACAGAAGCATTGGTAAGAACAGGTTCATGTTAATAAACTAAATTTCTCTTTTTAAAAAAAAAAAACAAAGTTTTTTTAAAGCACAGATATTAATGTTCTGAGCCTCTGTTCCTACGATGCTCATTTTTTCTTATTCACCTTTCTTATTGACTCGACACTGTAAAACTTTTACTTTTCTCTAACTGAAAGACTCGAAAACCCTGTATGTTTCAGAGATTTTAGTCTAAGTGTATATACAGAACAAAACAGATATATATTTAATTATCTTGATTTTCGAAAAAGTTCCACACACTCTCTTATTAAATATCCTTAAACTATACCTTTAACAACATTTTTTTTTTTTTTTTTTTTTTGATATCAAGTTTACAAGTTGGGATTTTGCATGTTCTGGATAGAAAGGACTGATCTGTGATTCTTCCCTTCTACTCTGTTCATTAACTGTAGTTCTGCTTTCTCTTTCAGAGATTTAGAACTGATTTTTCAGAAGGAAAAATCACAGGAAGGGCAAGTATCTAACATTTATTAATATCTATTTCTATTTGTTCATCTGTTGTCCTTTATTGTAAAAATCATTCCATGATCTCTGTGTTCCTTTTCTGGCAAAGCTAAAGAGTTAAAAGGAAACAATTTTAATGTCTCCCGATAACTACATGATAAAGAAGTGAATGTAGTTTCACAGGAAATGCAAATGTGAAGAATTAGATTTATGGCTGCTAATGCTGATAATTGGGAAAATTTTCAGGCAGAGAACTATGGAGCATTAAAAACAACCCTATTGCCATTCAAGTGGTCTTTATTCAGTATTCTACACAGCAACAGTAAGCATTGTACTGCTGATGACAGTTGTTGGAACATGGCAATAGTCGTTTGGTGTAGGAGTTTCCTTTTTCAGAAGTATTACAGTTGTAAGGTTTGAGTGTATCTTGTATGTTCTTACAGTGGATCTCAATGGTAATGAAGTTTTACATGGTATGCTGACATCTTTGGGGAAGTCATGGTTACTTATTAGAATCTTCTTAACTTTCCCCAGGTTTTTCCTGGTGATGTTACAGCAGCATTTAAACTAAATCAGAGATTTCTAGGGTGGGAAATGGGAGTTTATGCTTTTTTCAGTCCCTTAAAATATTGAATTTTTTTCCATGAGAAGGTATGCTTTTACAATTGGGGAGTTACAGGGGGAAGAATAATGCCTAAACTCATAGTATTGTTCAGAACTCTGGCTTCTGACAAAAGGCAGGAACTGAATTCTGATACATTGGCAGTGCCATTTTCCTGTCTTTTTAAAGCTCTCATCCTTTCTATGGATGTTCTACTGCTTGTTTCAGCATCCCAGAGTCTTAATGATCTCAACTCAAGCAAGTGGCTGATTGCCCAGGAGCCATTTAAAACAGTTTAATGGCAGTTGGCAAGCTGCTTGTTTCTTGTTGCTGATGAACCACAGACAAATTTCTATAAATCATAATTTGGTATGCTTATTTTATTTTTGCAGGTGAGTTTTCAGTATATCTCATCTGTTTGGAAAACAACTGATTCCAAAAGCATACTAATAGATTCTGTTGATAAGCTTCTTTCTATGTCAGTTAACTTCAGCAACTTAATACTTTTCAAAACTTTGTAGTGGAAACAGTATCTCTAGAAGATTGCCTGAAGGACAGTCTACCTGATTTTATATCAGAAATAAGTGGTATCTCCTCCTCCCCCAGATGCTGTGCTAGCTAAAACAACACTCTTGCATAAGCTGAATTTCGTCTTCGGACTTTCAATATTGCCCTTAGATATACTCTAAATCTTAAGTTTCTCTTTCATGGCCTCCACAGTCCTGAGGGATAATGATTTGATTCCATTGAGCATATCTCATTATGACAGTTGATTATCTGCTAGAAAGAATGTAGAATATCCTGGATAGTGGATTGGGGCATGTAAATAGGCATAGGTTGGAAAAGCACCACCATTTTTGTGGCTTCCCTTTTACCCCCACTCCTGGCGAGGTATAGCACAGCTTCATCCTTCAGTTCAGAAATCAAGTCTCTAAATACAGTCTTGGGTTATGTAGGCCTTTTTGTCTTTCTGCAGAATTCCTTTTATGGAACTATAATGTGTATGTGCCATCGATCAATAATGCTGAGGGGCCTTGATGTCATATGATCCTGCGAACCTCATAGTTGGGTTTAGTATTGGGATGTTAGTGGAGGTGTTTATTATTTAATGCCTTAACTCTCTATTCTGAACAGCCACAAGAGAATTTCCCTCTTATTTCAGACTTAGAAATAGTTGTACTCTTGAGCAACCAATTTATTTTTACCTTAAGAGTCATGTAACTGACCTTGCATTCTTCTTCATATCAAAGTGTAGGAAATTTTGTGGACTTTTTGGGTGAGCAAGGGGATATTCATTTCACATCTGACATTTTGTTATCCTTATATTCTCTTTGCTTCATTTTGTCTTTTAAATTCTTTTTTCTGTATCATATAATTTTGTTTAGCAGCCTCAACTAAGCCCTTTTTTCTATTTAAGAATTTAAAACTGAGTAGTAAATGAATGTTGACAGTTCTAGTCATTTCTGATACTAGGTACTTTAACTTACAAAAGAATGTTTTGGTCTAAATGGAATTTTACTTGCTAATAAGATCAAACTTCTGAAGGTAACTTTCCACTGGTGTGATTAGAAAAGCCTAAAGTGAAACTGAGGCTTCAGCTTTTGTGTGTGTAGAAAGAAAATCTATATTAATATCCTGAACTAACTCAGGTTGTTTAAATTGAATACTCTTAACTTCCCCAAAATGTGATTTAGCTCTTTCCTGGTTCTAAATTAAAAGAATCCATCAACAAAAGTTGAAATCTTTTCCCCAATAACACTCTTTGAGAATAACATTTCTGTTTAGGATTTCTTTTTTTCTTCCTGTAGATTTGTATAAAAGTGACTTAAAATTGTTTTTAAAGTCTGGTAACCCCAAACTTAATTTAAAAAGGACATATTGTCTTCAGTTGGAATGAACATTCTTAAATAAACACAAACTTCCAAATAGCTAAAATTAATGTTTTTAACATTTTGGATGGTAGCTCTAAATATTTATAGTATTGTTTAGATTTTTGGTTGTTTCGTCAATAACCAACACATTAAATGTAACTTTATTTTATGGTAAGTGTATATATATGAACCTAAAATTAATATTATTTTCCTCTAGAGATATAACTGCTATAAGCATCACTGGAGTGATACAAGAAAACCTGTTATCTTGGAAGTAACTCCTGGAGGCTTTGACCAAATTAGTCCTGCAACCAATAGAGTCCTCTGTTCCTATGACTATAGAAATATTGAAGGATTTGTGGATCTTTCTGATTATCAAGGAGGGTTTTGTATACTTTATGGAGGATTTAGTAGATTGGTAAGTCCTGTTTTTAAAGAGTTATTTAAAAAGGGGCATGACTATTTTAGGAAAGTAGAGTTTTGACACTTTATTTTGAAATTTCATGTGATTCCTTTGGGAAGAAGTGTGGTATTAAGAGTTTAGGTTTTGGTATCAAAGAGCTTGAATCCCAATTTGTATCTCTCTAAAATGAGAAGAGTAATATACATACCCCCCCTTTTTTTTGAGAATCAGGTGAGATAATTTATGTAAAATGTTTAGCACAATGTATGGCTTAGTGTTCAATAAATGATAGAATTTTTGTTTTCATTAGTTTTGATGTCTTGAAAGTTTCTAAGCTTTCTTTGTGAAAGTTAAAGTCTCTTATTTTTATAGTCTTTCCTTTGCTCAACTGTTTGTAATCTGAAATCTGAGTATTGAAACTTCAAATTTGGAGTTCATTGCATGTTTTTGTCTTGAAATTATGAATCATATGTAAATTGTGGAGTACAGCAGAAGATATTTAAGATGCTGAGACCCTATTTGTTAACCAGTACTAGAAGCTGAGCTATAGATCATGACCATCTTTTTATAAGAAATGTCCCACCTTCCTTAATGGAACCCCAGACCTCCAAGATGAGCAGTAGAGAAAGAGAGTCCATATAGACAGGCTCAGTTGAACTTTCTCTTGAGAATTTTAATTCCTCAGTGGCCTGGGTACAGTACTCCAAGATTTAGGGTTCTGTATATGTTATACTACTCTGGGTAGCAGAACCAGGGCGAGCCTGAAACTTTTAAATACATAAGAGCCTAGAGAGTAGCAAAAGGAAAGAGAATGAAAGGGGAGGCAAACAATATGATTTACAAAATATGTTAGCTCTTCAGAGTTTTATAAGCCTTTTTCCATCCTAAATTTCACTGTTTATCCAGGTGATAGGTGCCGTCCTAGTGTCCCTCATCTAAGAGCACACATGTAGACATGCTGTTACCTCTGATCTAGACCCAAAAGATGAAGACCTAAAGAAAAAATTCGTTCTCTCTCTCACCCAAAAGCAGCCTAAAAGCCTGCTATGGTAATATTGTTGACCAAAGGCTTGTCTCTTTCTTGGGCAGTGGAAGTTTGTAATGATTAATGCCTTGGTGGAAAACTATGGCCCTGCAGACCTTAACAGAGTAACTGTATCACAGTAATTCAGCTGAGCCTTACATTGCATATGGTAAATATTAAGGATGAGAATTCTGATACTTCTCAATTGCCAGCATATTTTATTGCTTAATGACATCAAGCAGTTTTAATTTTAATCATCTGCTTTCTAAACATACTCCCTGCCTTTTAAGACACTAGCAAAAAAAAAAAAAAAAAAAAAGACACTAGCTAAAATGAGTTAATTCACTACAAGTATAGTAACATGACAGATTCCTTCAGGAAATCTGTATCTGATACCTTCTGATCCATAGTGACTGTGGTAAGCTGCTGGGAATAAAATCAGGTTTTAAAACATGATCCGATCCAGTGTTTCTCAGTAGGTGAGATTTTGGTATTCTGGACAAGACAGTTCTTTCTCGTGTGGGACTCTTCTGCCCTTTGCAGGACATTTAGTATTTCTGGTCTCCAGGCACTGAATGCAAGTAGCAATACCTTATTCTTAACCTTTATAAATACACTCCTGAGAGCTGGTTTGCAATATCTATGGGCCAATGACTTGTAAACATTTAAACATTCTTCAGGGTAATCTTTTAAGAAGGCCCACTGTGAAAACAGACTAAATCGTAGCTACCTTAGTTGAAACTGGAATCCTGCCCACATACTACCCACCATTCCCATTGGACTTGGCTGGAGTCCCCGGGGACCCTTTTGAAAGTCTCAGAGTGCTATTTTCCACATGGTGATGAGAACCAGACTGTGAGTATATAATTTCCATTCAGTGAGTCTGTATCTCAGACTGTGTGATTTTAATTTAGTTATAGTGTTTCTACCACAACACATTGCTTATTTACCGATGATAATATCTACTACCTTTTTTTCCTCTAGAATTGCTACTTCAGTCTCTTTTCTATGAGTTGATTCAATATGGCTACATTTTACGTATTTCAACCCTGACTTTTTAAATTTCAAAATTTGTGCAGCATTTGTTTGCATCAGAGCAAAGAGAAGAAATTATAAAAAGTGCAATAGATCATGCTGGCAACTACATAGGTATTTCACTGCGGATCAGAAAAGAACCTTTAGAATTTGAACAATATTTGAATCTCCGCTTTGGAAAATACAGCACTGATGAATCCATCACATCTTTAGCAGAGTTCATAGTCCAAAAAATATCTCCTAGACATTCGGTAAGACCCATGTGTTAAAATAAATGTTTGTTCATCTGATTATGACATTTTTCTTTGATAACTTTTTAATGTCTTGATTTTGTTTAAAGGAACCTGTAAAAAGAGTTCTAGCGCTTACAGAAACATGTTTAGTAGAACGCGATCCAGCAACCTATAATATTGCAACATTGAAGCCGTTAGGAGAAGTAAGTTCCATCAGTATTAGCTTAAATGAGATTTCTTGCCATTGATAAAGTAGAATAAATTTCTTTCTATGATATTATTTTTTCATACTTGAAGAATGAGAAACAGGAAGAATATATATTTTTAATTCTTCACATTTATTGACCTTAGAACAATGAATATTTCAAAATTTATTTTCTACATTACAATGAATGGAACTTTTTCTTTAATAATTATATGAAATTTTAATATTGTAAACATTGCATTTTTAAATAATCAACTTTTGTAAAAGAGATGATGTGTGGTTTTTCTAACAAAATACAATCAAACTGAACATCTTTTGATGAACTTGTTTTTTGTCTTTATTAGGTATTTGCATTGGTTTGCGACTCAGAAAATCCACAACTTTTTACCATTGAATTTATAAAAGGGCAAATACGGAAGTATTCTTCAACAGAGAGGTATTTTTTAAATCCATTAAGCTTTTGAGAGTCTAGTATGTGTAAGGCACAGTGCTCCATCAAAGAGGAAAACAAATTTACAATTCAGAACTTTAAATTATGTAATTTAGGTAAAGACAGCATTATTTTATTGTATGTTTAAATGACCTTCATTCAGTTGTCAAATTCCTAAAGAGAATATAAAAATGGTGACTTGATTTTAAATGAAATGATGAAAATAAAGTGTTTTAAAGTATATTTTAAAATAGCAACTACTTCTTTTCATTGTTAAATTGTTGGATATTTAAAGCAGCAAGTTGCTTTAAATACCATACTCGAAGTTACTTTTCTATGTTAGTTTATTAGGCTAATTACTAATTTTCCAGTGGAATATTCACGTTTATATTACTGTGGCTTGGTTGTTAATGTGCAAACCTGTGAGATGCTATAGTTCATAAACTCCTCCTGTAAGGTAAACATAACTTACCTTGTGCTGTGCTGTTCTGTGAATGACTGTATCTCCCTTTATATACTAAGCCATTGTCATGGGATTAACAGTGTTTACATTCCAGACAGTTATTTCAGTAAATAGATAGAGACTTAATCTGTTTTTAAAACTTAGTTGAAACAGTTATGTACATTTTGCCACTGTTTGTAATATAACCTTATTAAAGTGTTTTGCAGTAACTTTCTTACCTTAGAAAGCTTTTGTTTTAAAGTCAACAAAATTGGTATCTTAAGCAAAAGGTTGTATTTTTTCCTGTCCTGAATTCAAGGAAGAGAACTTCTGAAAAATAGTGCAGATGTTCCAGTCAGAGGAAGGATCTCAATACTTAACAGTTTGTCATGTCTATTATGTAGCTTTATGTACATTATATTGATTAATTTTAATGATAGTACAAGAAAGAAGGTGCTGTTATTACAGGTAAAGCTTACATTCAGAAAGTGCAGCAATTTCTTTGTGATTTTGAATTTGGAAGAGATTTCTTAGATATAATACCAAAAGCCCAATTCATAAAAGAAAAATTCGACTAATTAAACTTTGTTCAAAACTTAAAACCGCCCATTAACTAAAAGGAAATAAACAAGCCACAGACAAGGAGAAAATATTTGGAAAACATATAGCTGATAAAGGACTCACATCCAGAATATATAAAGAACTCTTATAACTGTATACTAAACAAACAAGCAAACAAACAAAACAATAATAAATGGGCAATAGATTTAAATAGATACCTTGCCAGAGAAGATACATAAGTGGTAAATAAACACCTGAAAAGATCATTAAAACTCCTACATAGCCACTAAAATGGGTAACATCAAAAAGACTAGCAGTGCCAGTTGTTGGCAGGGATGAGGAGAAACTGGAACTCTCATACATTGCTGTAGAGAATGTAAAATAACAAAACTGCTTTGAGAAACAGTTTGACAATTTGTCAAAGATTAAACATATATGACTCAGCAGTTTGACTTCTAAGTTTCTACCGAAGGAGAATGAAAACATATGCCCACACAAAGACTTGGTATGTGAATGTTCATAACATTACCCATAATAGCCAAAACTAGAAACAGTCCACATATACGTTACCTAGTGAATGGATAGACAAAAATACTGTGCATCTACACAATGGAATACTCACCAATAAAAAGGATCAAACCTTAAAAACATACATTAAGTCAAATAAGCAAGACACAAAAGACTACATATTATGATTTAATTTCTATGAAGTTTTTTAAAAATAGACTTTATTTTTTAGAGCAGTTTTAGGTTCACAGCAATATTGAACAGAAGGTACAGAGATTTCTCATATAAGTCCTACTTTACCTCCCCCAAATTCCGTGTGCGTTGCCTTCCCTATTATAAACATCCTCCACCAGAGTGGTACATTTGTTACAACTGATGAACCTATAGGTTTGGACAAATGACATGTATCCATCATTATAGTATCACACAGACTAGTTTCACTGCCTGAAATTCATTCTCTCCCCACCTCTAAACATTGGCAAACCTTACTGTCTCTGTAATTTTGCATTTTCCATTGTCGTAATTGGAATCATACAATTTGTAGCCTTTTCATATTTGCTTCTTTCACATGGTTTTATGCATTCAACTTTCTTCCATGTCATTTCATGGCCCAGTAATTCCTTTCTTTTTAGCAGTGAATAATATTCCATTGTCTGGATGTGGTATGGCTTATTTATCTGTTCACATTTACTGAATGACATCTTGGTTGCTTCCAAGTTTTGACAATTCTGAATAATAAAACTCCTTTAAACATCACTGTATGGATTTGCATGGGCATAAGTTTTTAATTCCTTTGGGTGAATACAAAGGAATATGATCACTGGATCATACAGTAAGAGGATGTTGAGTTTTGTAAGAAATTGACAAACCGTCTTCCAAAAGTGGCTGTGCCATTTTGCATTCCCACCAGCAACGAATGAGAGTTCCTGTTGCTCCACATCCTTGTCAGCATTTGGTGGTGTCAGTGTTCCAAATTTTGGCCATTCTAATAGGTATGTAGTGGTATCTCACTTGTTGACTTAATTTGCATTTCCCTTGATGTCATGTGATGGAGGGCATCTTTTCATATGCTTATTTCTCATCTATATCTTTGGCAAAGTCTCTGTTAAGAACTTTGGATCATTTTTTAAAATTGGATTGTTTTTCTTACTGTTGAATTTTAAGAGTTTCTCATATATTTTGGATAATAGTACATTATCAGATGTCTTTCATAAATATTTTCTCCCAGCCTGTGGTTTCTCTTTTTATCTCTTGATGAAAAACTATATAGATAGAAAGCAGATAGTTGTTACCTGGGGAGTTTTTTTTTTTGCAAATGGGCACAAGGAAACTTTTTGGGGTGATAGAATTTTACCAGAACTGAATGGTGGTGATGATTGCACAACTGTATAAGTTTACTAAAAATTATCAAACTGTGTTTTTTAATTGGGTGCAGTTTGTGATTTTAAAGTTATGTCTCAGTAAAACTATTAAAAATAATCTTAAAGAAATAGCAGAAAAACAGTAAAGCTACTTTGCTTAACTTATACAAGATATGTGACAGCAAGGTGAAGAGGCTAGTATTGAAACACTAGGCTTTCTCCTAAAGCCCGTTCTTTTGTGCTCCCCATTGTACCTAGAATACCCAACTGAACAGGTTACCTGCTAAAGGGCCTATGTTGCATTCTAAATCAAAATTCCCCTTAGTTAACAATTTTAAAATTTTTATTTTTAACCTTACTTAGAGATTCCTTATTAGCAAGTTTGCTGGATGGAGTAAGAGCCTCTGGTAACAGAGACGTTTGTGTAAAAATGACATCAACCCATAAAGGTCAACGATGGGGGTTACTCAGCATGCCTGTCGATGAGGAAGTAGAGAGCCTTCATCTTAGATTCCTGGCTACACCTCCAAGTAAGTATTGATTTAAATGTAATTGCATTTCTATCCATCTAATGAATAATAATTTAAGAATTAAGAATGCAGATCTCTAATAAATCTTTTTGAACTTTTTCATCTCCTTACAGATGGCAACTTTGCAGATGCCGTATTCAGGTTCAATGCTAATATTTCATATAGTGGAGTTCTGCATGCAGTGACACAGGATGTAAGATGAATTGTATCCTAATTTGTTCATTGTCATTAACTTTTGGTATGGAAACTTTTTTGAAATAATCTTTGTTTGCCTAGGGTCTCTTCTCAGAAAACAAAGAAAAACTGATCAATAATGCCATAACGGCATTATTGTCCCAAGAGGGAGATGTTGTTGCTTCAAATGCAGAACTTGAGAGTCAGTTCCAGGCTGTGAGGAGGCTTGTGGCTTCCAAAGCTGGCTTTCTAGCTTTTACTCAGCTTCCAAAGTAAGTTGTCTCCTGAAACATAACTTCTTTTAGAGAATTTGAACAATCCAAAACAAATAATCAACAATTTACCTCTTTATAGCTGACTGAGCTTGATAACTTTTATATGGTGATATAGTAGTTTTTATTCATGAAGAAAAAAAGGTGAGTGGAACTGAAGGGGGATATTGGTATCATCTCACCTGTAATATTACTGACTCTTGTTTTAGTGAATCCTAATGGGAAATGACATGCCTTTTAGTTTTAATTAACCGTAAAGTCTTGCCCTTCAAAGAAAGAAAGTTATGAAAATTGGTATGTTCTAGAAGCGGGATTCAAAATATATAATCGCTTCAGTAATGCAATGGAAACTTAAGATGACTTATTATATTTTAAGAATTAAATAATAGAATAATGCTCTGATATTGCTATTATATACTTTTTCCCCCATAAGGTTTCGGGAGCGTCTGGGAGTGAAGGTAGTAAAAGCACTCAAGAGGAACAACAACGGAGTAATCCATGCAGCTGTTGATATGCTCTGTGCTCTCATGTGTGTAAGTAGTGTTTTTCTTAAATCGACCAATGATTTAAATTTGCACAAACCCATTTTACCAGTGAAATTCAGTGTTTCTGTATTTCCTAAATTGCTCTCATAACCATTTATTTATTCAAATAAACATTTATTTAGCACATCTTATAGATACTGCGCTACATAATAGATATACAAAAATGCTAAGGCAAAGCTCCTTCCCTCCTTGAAATCACTGATAGTTTATTTAGTAAGGTAAGTGTATGTGTGCAATAAAAAGTTGCAGAGACCATGGAATCCCTCAAAAGCAGCACTTAATTTTGGTTTTGTGGTGAAGGGAAGATAAAAGATTCTAGGCTAATCTTTCTGGAAGATGTTACTTTTGATCAGAATCTTGAAGGACAATCAAGTATTTTTCAGCTGTGAGGCAGCTTTCCTGGGAGAGAGAATAACATACACAAAGGCATGTTTGGGAAGCCACAAATAATTGAAAGCGGCTGTATCATAAGGTGCACCATATTGGGGGTGCACAGGATTATGAGTTATAGCTAGAGGTACATGCAGTTAGTCATAAAAAAAAAAAAAAAAAACCTTTTGTATCAGACAAAGAAGCTAGATTTTTACCCTTCAGTAAGAAAACTGAAAAATTTTTCATCAGGGGAGCAGTAATCTGTCAGTTTTAAATTTTAGAAAGCTCAAGGGTGATATGTGGAGAGTAGATCACAGGTAAAGTCAGAGGAAGGTAGACCATGTAAGGATGCCAAGGTAGGATAGGGGCTAAAGAAGGCACATTTGAAAGCTATTTGAGAAGTAGAGGTCTGACTTGGTGACAACTTGTATGGTGGGGGGAAAGCAATTGTTCAGTATAACTTTGAAATTTCTGATTTACTCGATGTCTTATAGAGTAGATGGTGCTTTATTTTTATGTAAAGTGTTTTAGGCAACTTTGCAGCATAGAACAAACATAAGTAATCACCTTGCATTTATTCCCAAAAGTGAATTTTATTGTTTTTATTACTACAAGTAAATCCATTGAAAGAATTAAATGGGACAACTAGAACATAAAATACCTGTAGTATGAAATAAACACATTGAGCCCTCATTACCCATTAGGTTTTGGCTACGTTATACATGAATTATCTCACTTAAGCTTTCTAACAGTGTTACGAGACAAGTACATACACTTATTCCCACAGTATGGCTGAGAAAAAGGAGACTAAGAGTTAAAGTAACTTTCCTTGTTTAAGGTCAGATGTAGCCAGTAGCAGAATTAAGATTTTATCTGTATTCCTAACTATCATTCTGGAATCCTTTTTTACTCTCAGTTATCCCTAGAGTCCAAAGATAATCACCTTGAGACAAATATTTACTATGAATTTTAGTACTTGCTTTTCAATGGTAAGTTTTATTTCAAATTTAAATTATAAAATTGAGGAAGCAGGAATGGGTGTTATTTGTCTTGTGAGAAGATTTCTGACTTTTGAGAAAGTACCCACAGTAACTTGACGGGTAAATTATAAAGTCTCATCAGACCTCCAGGGAAATCATTACTTTCGCCTCCTTGTCTTATCAGTTCTTTCTTTGTTTAATGAATATGCTTTATAAATGACTTGTGTGTGATGCCAGCACATGGGAGTGCTCATGAATTATGACTGTTTTTAATCAATAGCCCATGCATGATGACTATGACTTAAGACAAGAACAGCTAAACAAAGCTTCTCTTCTCTCTTCAAAGAAGTTTCTGGAAAACTTACTGGAGAAATTTAATTCCCATGTGGTAAGTTGTAATTAAATTTGTTTTAATTATAGATACCATACTTTATTGAAAAGTGTTCCAGAACTGCAACATGAACAGTTTTTTAATTATAGCCCCTAACTTTGGTCAATATTGGTCACGGTTCAGCCTGGTCACTAATAATGAATTTTTCATGTTAAGACTATATCCATTCATCTAGGAGGGATGGATTGCAAAGCCTTTAGATTTTTATAATGATATTTCAGATTTTTTATATTTTGTCTTTCTCTTAGAATGTCATTATGAAATAAGCCTTTCTAAAAAATTAAGCCTAATCTTTGTTCTTTGGTCACTGGTTAACAATATTGGAGACAGGCAAACAATGAAATCTAATTAGAAGGAACATGATCAAATTGCCAGATTTTTGCAAGTATTGTCAGTGATTGCTTTTAATACAAATTTACATTAACTTTAGTTGTACATGTTTGAGGAGTCTTTGTTATTCTCTCGAAATTTAAATTTTAATTATTTTCCTTTTGAGATGGTTAAGCAACAAGTTTGCTACATTAATAAAACAAGTACTGCTTCAAACTTCTAATCTTTTGTTGAGAAATTAAATGTTTACTTCTAACATAGAATAACAGAAGGAAACACATTATTCCTATGTTTTAAATGAAGCTCTCTATCCTGAGTTAAGGTAATGTTACTTTGTTTCAGGATCATGGGACTGGTGCCCTGGTTATTAGTTCACTCTTGGACTTCCTTACTTTTGCCCTCTGTGCTCCATATAGTGAGACAACAGAAGGGCAGCAGTTTGATATGCTCTTAGAAATGGTAGCATCCAATGGAAGAACCCTCTTTAAACTCTTTCAGGTAAGATCTTGTATTTTTCTTATCGGATAAGAACTAATCTAAGAGAACCACTTTTTGGTTCAGTTTGTTTTTAAAATATTGCTTGTGTGATCATATAGTAATGTTGATAAATGCAGCCTAGTACATGATCACATTAGGACATTAATTCCACAGACTTTTGGTATTTCATATAGAGCTTTGTCAATGGCTTTTAATCACTGTTTGATTCCGTCACCCATCTTTTTCATCTTTAAGTGATGAAAAACTCATCTTTTTTTCCTGCGGTAGGCCCAAAGTTCCCTTGCCTTTACAAATTCTCAAATAATAAGATGATCTTTAGCAGGGCTGTTTATAAGCAATTTAAAATAATATTTCATATTGTTACCGTTGGGGTGATTTAAAATCCACTGTCACCTCAGTAGCACTGAAGGGTACCTCGGTTCTTTTTGCCAACACAGTGAAGAATTACGGATCAGGAAGATTTAGAAAAAGTAAGATTTATTAAAATACATTTCAAGAGATAAATGGGCTATGTCAGAGAATGCTGGAAACAAAAGGTATAATTAAAGTACATTCCATGGGAGGGGCAGATTACAATGAAGAGGGCTGTAAAGCCTCAGAAGTGAGGAAGTCTGTATTATATTAGGTAGGGCTGTGATGGGATGTTACAAGGGTGGTGCTCGATGATTGGCATGTGAGGTCATTTTGATTGATATTTAGCTGTTATATAGCATTCTGCCTACTGCACATGCAGTTACCCAGAATTCAGTCTGTTATAATTATTCATGAACTTCCAAGCATAGGCATGATATTTTAATGATGGTGTAATTAGGCTAAGGGCATAAGGTTAGTGTAGGAATGACTGCACAAGCTCTTGTGGCTAGATTAAACGAGCCACTAGTTTATGGATCTTCACTCCTTTGAACCTCAGGATGTAGGGGTAATTTATAACCATAAAATGAGTGTTCCAGTTAAGGAGGTCTTTGGGAGGGGCTTTCATTCCCCAGTTGCTCATATCTACCTAACACCCTAGCAGTATGATACAGTAGTATTTATTATATACGTGTGCGTATAATATTTTATATTAACTTATAAATGTCAGTTTCTGTTTTTAATAACATTGCTTGATATTTATCATTCAAATAAGTATAATACATATTATTCAAATAAGTGTCAGCTATTTCTTATTAATGTAAACTCTGTTTTAAGTATCTCTAAGACTGTGTATTGTAAGAATACCTAAAATTTTTAACCAAATTCATCTGACTTTGAGATGTATTCTTTATTAATTTTATGTTTTATACCTTTATAAAATTATGTATCTTCTTTAAAAGCAAAAACTAAATATATTGGAATAAAATTATTTTATTCTGTGGTATGTTCCCTCCCCCCTCCCCCCTCCCCCCGCCACCTTATTTTAAAGCATCCTTCCATGGCAATTATAAAGGGAGCTGGATTGGTTATGAAGGCAATAATAGAGGTAAGAGAACAATTTTAAAATTTTAAACTTAGTTGAATATTGATTGGCTATTTTAATTGAAGCTGACAAAATTACCTTTAAATCTTTTATGGGAAACGTGCAGTTTTTCTTTGTGAGGAAATTAATGTTAAATCTTTATTTAGAAATTCATTTACAATGAATTGCAGAAACACTTCGCAGTAATAAACTAAGTTTTAAGTGAAGTGGGATAAGAGCAGATAAATCTTGCTATTCCTAAATTATTTGTTTTATGTAAAAAGAATTAAAAGTTAGAATTTTTTCTTGTTCTTTTTTGGGGGGGGAGTTGGTGGTGATGGTATTGGAATCTTCAGGTACTGAAGTTACATAGAAATCTGTCAATGGCATTTCAGTTTATAGCAAAGTGGTATCAAATAAGAACAGTACTAAAAATTAGTTCCTCACGCTAAAGTGCATTTGTAATTAACCTCTAAGAGAACAGGACATGATATCGTCAGAATCAAAGTATTATTTCTCCAAAATAGTTGCTTTACCTTTGTTTTTTAGAAGTTGTGATTTGTGGCTATGAATGTCAACTTGCTTACAATGACATTAATGTTTACAATGACATTAGTCTAAATGACTTAAATTCTTGTACTCTTTTGCTGCATGTAGTAATTTGGATAAATATAAGAGTGCCTTTTTCATCAAAACAATCAGCAATTGTAGTTCATAAATATAACATGTAGCTAAATAATAAGCACAGATTTAGTATACTCTTAAGTAGCTGTTAAAATTATATATAAATATTGCTGGTAGAACATCAGAGTTATATGACTTCAGTCTAAGTGGCTTTTGAATTCTTGTATTCTTTTGTTATCGTGTAGTAATTTGGATAAAATGTAATAGTGCCCCATTTATCAAAAGACTTGGCAATTATAGCTTATAAATATAACATGTAGCTAAATAATAAGCACAGAACTAGTATACTCTTAAGTAGCTGTTTAAAAATTATAGGAATTAAGCTGGTAGAACATTAAAAGTTTATTGTATTTTTATTGTGGATATACAACTAAAGGCTAATTTTCCCTCTAGCTAATGAGTTCTATACTCATTTTAGCTTCCAAAGTACCACATCTCCCATTTACAGAGCTTTCAGTAGCCAAAGACAGTTAGGATCAAGAGACCAAACAAAAGTGTATCCCTGACACTGTTCCACCACTGTATTGCCATTAATTCAGAAGTAATTATTGAGTGCCAGGTATAACCAAAATGCCTGCTTTTGGCTTCAGTACAAACCACATATGTCAGATTTATAGCCAGTGACAAGAGCTGATGTCTGTGTAACAATAATATTATTTATTTACACTGAAATCTTGACAAGTATCTTGAAATATTTTTTTCTGATTGTAAAAGCATTATATGATCTTTGAAGAAACATTGGGATGTTCAGAAAAAAATACACAGAATAAATAAAAATAAGTCATCTGTATTTTTACCATCCATAGTTAACTGCTATTATTAGCATTTTTTAAATTTCCTCTTAGACTATTTACTGTTCTAAACGATATATTTATATATACATACTCTATATATATGTTTATGTATATACTACATATTTATCCAAATGATATATGTACATATTCAGTTGTACTATATACTTATATTTTTTAGTAACATTGTAACCATTTTTAGTTTTCAATAGTTGTCTTAAATATCACATTTGCTTGCTAAATTTATAGTTCTGTAATTACTTTGATTAGGTGTTCTATCTGTTCTATCCTGTTGTCATACTGAGTCCATATAAGTAAAATCAGAATAAAAAGAATTACTCTTATATCACATCATTTTTTAAAAAAAAATAAAGAATTGTGTTTACTATGAAAATTAATATACTGTCAATAACAAAAGCAAGGCAGATTTGCAGATACCTTTGGTAGATATTGGCAATTCCCTTGTGTTACCTCTCCCCTCTGTTGGCTAATATGTACTCAGGGAATGAACCTTTGCTTAATTAATAAGCAAAGTTTAATTTATAGGAAATTTGTCTGGAAATATTTAAAATTCATTCTAAAGGCAAATAATATTTTTAAAATTATGTGTACTACTGCTCACCTGTGTTGTTTCGAGGCTAATCAAAGGTACGTTTTTAAGTTTTATTGTGTACTGAATGGTTATTTTATCTAGAGATGTAAAATCAGTTTTACAAAATTAGGATAGCTTGCTTTAGATTGCTGCTTTAGGGATCATCTTACCCTTTTTCCAAAGGAAGGAGACAAGGAAATTGCTACAAAAATGCAGGAGCTTGCCCTAAGTGAAGGTGCCTTACCTCGACATTTGCATACTGCGATGTTTACCATAAGCTCAGATCAAAGGATGCTTACAAATCGGTAGGTTAAATTTAATTTGCTGTAAATTAACTTGCTGTTTAGCGAATGAACTCAGTAATTACATAAAACAAACTGAATAAGTATTTGGATTATACAAATGGTCGTTTTTGTTTGTTTGTTTGTTTTTGATTCCCCATGTTCTCCTTTTCCTTATTTAAGAATTATGCAGAAATGATCATTGTCCCTGCCCCTGGATAACTTGGGAGGAAAAAAATAAAACTATTTGCTTTTTCCTCCACTATCCTATTATCAGGCTCTATATCTATAGTCATGCAACTAGAACATGGAAGAGAGTCCCTAAAGCATGTAGAACTAGGAACCATATGCCTAGGCTTTTTTCTCCTTATAGTTCCCTCTGACTATCCTGCATGCAGATGACCATGTGAAAACTTCACATAATCAATTTTTAAATATCTTTGGTCAGTCAGATGCTCTACTCTAAGAATTTACTAACCAGTCTAACCTAGGCCTGTCCTAAATCTCTTGTAGACAGTTTTCCCTTTGGCACATCATCTTTTTTATAATAATGATTCAAATATAAGGAAACACATATTTCTATTCATGTACTCCAGGCTATATGAATTCTAGCCCTTTTAAACTTTATGATTCCCGGTATGTGACCCTGTCAGATATCCTTAGTATACCATATTATGACTCAGTTTAAAAAAAAAAAAAAAGGTATGACTTTTAATTATGTTCTTTTTGACTTTTTAAGTAATAACACATTGCTGACTTATGTTCACTTTATGATGCTATAAATTTCTTTTCTTTATCACCTACATCCAGTTATTCGATGTCTTAGTGTGCTGCCTTGCCAATAGTTTTCTACTGTTTATACTATTATAAGAAGCTATCTGCATCCCTCACTTGTAAATGCTGGCCACAAAAGTAGTCTTTTATTTTGCCTGAAAGGACAGAAAGATACAAAAGGAAGGTTATTTCTTTGGGGTACTGCCTTATTAGCAATGCTAGACATCATCTTTCATTACAGTAGACTTATTTTATTTCTTATTCTATTAAGCCCCCATGTTAGATGTTTGCTTGTGTTCTTTTTTATTGTCAATCAGTTACTTTCCCTACTCTGATCAATCACAATATTGAAAAGCTGTCAAATTATAATAGAAATACCACTTTTATTTTTATTGCTCTTTTACAAATTGCTATTATAAAATGCTATCTCGTTTATCCCTAATTAAAGCCTTTTTAGGAATCATTGATATGATACCTACCAAATGCCAGTGAAGGAAATTACAAGTGTAATTACTTCAATATGTTAACTTTCAGATAGGCACAGAAATGAACAGTTTTAGTAGTGTTCATTTTTATGGTGACAGAACAAAATATAATTTGCATTTTCTTCTGGGAATATAACATTTAAATGCACATGACTGTAGGTGATTATTTGATTATTTTCCTCACAGGTTTCATGCCCATTCTTAGAGCAAATGACAATTGAATCCCTACCAAAGCACAGAAGGGTTAGCGGTGAATAAAATATATTCCTTGCTCATGATGAGCTTCCAGCCTAGGACAAATGTTATCATGAGGATTAAGATTAATAAAATACTAAGTCATAGGTTCAACATGGATATAGATTTTCACTTTGAACCAAAATATGTTTTTAGCTAACTCAAAAGTGGGACAAGTAGACTAATTTGCTTCAAGTGCTTTAAGTCTTTTCCAGACTCCAAAACTGAAAATATTTTCTATCTCTGACCTTGTCAGAAAGGTTATATTATACTGGAATGTTGACTTTTGTTCATGTTCAGAATTCCAGAGAAAGCCAGAATACTAAGGTCACTATTGTCAGGATTTGTTATACAAACTAACTGTATTATTAAGCCTAATTTTTTTTTTTATCATTGTACAAACAAATTATATCAAGTTCATTTTTTTTTTTCATATTTTTAAATGGGGTAAGAACCTACTTAATGTTCAGGTCTATTGAAAATTAGTGAGTTTATCAGGGAAGCATCTTAATTTGGAGAAAATTCTAAATGCTAGCAATATTTGAATTACTATTTCATACATCTCCAAATTAAAATTAATTTTTAATATTTAATGATTTTTTTACTGTAGTCATATTTCTTATGTGATATTTTGTTTTTAAAAATTCCTTTCTGTTCTAGCTGAGATAAAGCAGCAAACCTTTCTCAACGTCTGCTTTTTTCAGACAGCTAAGTAGACATTTAGTGGGACTCTGGACAGCTGATAATGCAACTGCAACAAACTTGTTGAAACGCATTTTGGTAAGTCAGTTGAATAACTGGAAAGATTTATATTTTCTTGTCCAATAACATCTTATTAGTTATACTGTTAAAAGTTCTTTTTAAAGTTTGTTTTTAATTTAAAAGATACTTATCATAGGGGCATTCATATAATAAATTCTACCCTAAATAACTAAATTGTAGTTGTATTAGGGTTTTGAAGGCTAAATTTTCTTTTGTGTAGTTTTGAAAATGGATTTTATGCCTTGTTTTTGTTGTTTTTAGCCACCAGGCTTGCTGGCATACTTGGACAGCTCAGATTCAGTTCCTGAGAAGGATGCTGATCGGATGCATGTTAGAGATAATGTGAAAATAGCAATGGTAAATATGATTGTCCTAAGTATCTTCTCAGGATGAAAGAGTACTTTTTTCTGAAACACACTAAAAATTTCAGAAACGAACCAAGAATTCACTGTATTGAATAGTATTTAAAAATATTAATAACTTTATTGAAATAAAATTTATATAAAAAAACTCACCTGTTTTAAGTGCACAATTTAATAATTTCTTGTATATTTACAGTTATGTGCCTGTTATCGCAATCTAACTTTATGAATAGTAATAATTAGCTATTTTAAAGTTGGGCTATTTCTGAGAAAATTAACATTTTTCAAGATGTTCTCACCCCATTTCTCTGTCTGCCCTCACTTCCCACTTGCATCTGGCCACCTCTCTAAAAGGACTCATCTTGAAAACTAAGTAGAAAGGTTAAGTTTTCCCAAACAAAAAATAGAATTTATTGTAGAAATTTTCACCTTGTATTTTCATTGAGCCCTAACATCTTGTATTTATTTAATTGTATAAAATAAAAAGTGTGACTCAGCTTTACTTAGATTAAAATAAATTTCAAACAGGACTATCATGGATTTTTAACATTATTTTACAGGATCAGTATGGAAAATTTAATAAAGTTCCAGAGTGGCAAAGACTAGCTGGAAAAGCTGCTAAAGAAGTTGAAAAATTTGCCAAAGAAAAAGTGGATCTTGTGTTAATGCATTGGAGAGATAGAATGGGTATTGCACAAAAAGAGGTAAAAATAAAATCTGCTTTCAAACTTCTAGTACTTCTTATATCTTATGTTTACTTCAGCTGTTGCTGTTCACAGAGATGGTAGTCGGATATTTCTGACTAAACACCTGAAGAAATGTTGGCTAATATTGATTCACATTTTTACATAAATTTTTCTTTATTCATAGTTTTATGAATCAACAATAAAGGTTTTAGTTAGGTATTTCATATGCAATTTAATATAAAATTCTCTTAATTTTCTATTGTAACTTCCAGTTCCCATACTTTTTCATTCATATGTATCTATTTTCCTTCTCTGAAATTTGTTTTGTAGCTATAAGAATAAAGATGTCCTTCTTGTTTAGCTTTTTAATTCAGAGCTAGCCAGACAAGTGTTTTGGAAATAAGATTCACATTTTTAAAGTAAATTTACTGTGTGTACTTAAATTTTTCAATATTAGCTTCTCAAATCAAGATTAGATTCAAAACAGTTTTAGTCTCATTTGTCAGAATGTAGTATGTGCTACAGAACCTAATTCAGTTATGTACATTCTTCTATTTAAGATAAATTGTTCAGTGGTTAAGAATGATTTAAAATGTCTGGTAAAAGTTAATTCACAATTTTTGTTGACCACACTTATATTATTTCCTTTTAACCTTCTCTTTATTTATGGTAGCTATTTCCTTATTCAAGGAAAGTAATATAAATATTTTTCTAAAACAAGTTTCTCATGAATTTTCAAAATACCTAATATAAGGCATCAGGTGCAATAGAACAAATATTAGAGTCTTGTGTGTATCTGAAATTTGAGACCAAAATAAAGTTCTTTAGAACTTGAGCTTAATGGATTAATGCTAATTTGTATGAGTGACATATACAATATAAAGCATCATTAGATAGGCTTTCAAATGGCTAGGAAAGTAAAAAGAATACTGAACTTTGAATTACTTAACTTAAATTTGAGCCTGGTTTCATCACTTATTAACCTATATAGCAAAATGGATTTTCAAAATCTTTCCTTTTTCCTGAAATCAGAATAACAAGACCTCCTTTCTCTATCCTGTTGGGTTGCTTTGCTGTACAAGCAAGATAGTAATAAAAGCACTATAGACATATCTGGTCATAATATCACTATGACATTTGACCAATTGAAAACCTAATCTACAAATATGATGTGAATTATTTTCACAGTTACTAAAAATTATAAGCTCCTGCCTTCAGGTAGTTAAATCCATTTAAAATAATAGTTGTTTCAAGCGTTTGGATATAATTATACTGAAAATAACTTTTTGGCATCAGATTTCATACATCACATTTATCCAGCTTAAGCTTGAACACAAAACTATTTTAGCTAGAAATGTAGTTAACATCTGTTATTTAAAGACAATTCAGAGGGAAAAGAATGATTTTTTAGTATCAATAATGTTTTATTGGTCTGTTGGTTTTATTTACATGGAGTGTTATCTAAAGTGTTGAGCATATAATGCTGCCAAATAGATACATGCTGGTAAGAAATTATTTTGGTAGCAAACCAATTATTTCTTCCAGGATACTGTATTATTCATTACTTGTAATGAAACTGAATAATCTTGGTACTATTTTATTTGTAGAAATATTAACACCAAAATATGGAATGATCTTGTGCTTTAGCTAAAGTCTAAAAATTAACCATTGTCAAGATTAACCAGCTAGTCTTTGAAATTAACTGCATTTCTTAAGTAATCAGAATGTTTATGAAGTCAAGTCCATATGTAGCTAATGTGTTGCATTAAATTAATAATAACCTTTGGCTAATGTATAAAATGGCTTTTTACTTCTTTATGTTATTTTCAGTTTAGGGATTTGGTTAGCCATTCAAAGCTTCTAGCCTAAGTCTCAAAATCAGTCAGCTCAGTTTATGGAGAGCTGATTGTCCTTTTTCTGTATAGCATTTACATTTTCATTGCTCTAGACTCCCACCTTTTTGTCCTGAGGACAGGGTAAATTGAAGAAAGTACTCTTTAATTAGAGATTTCAAGGAAAGGTTTGTCATTAATACTACATTTTTGAATTGTTTACAAACTTTGTTTACAATCCCTGACATTAGTTTTCATGATAGTGCACAGAATTAAAATTTGTAGGAAATATTTCTTTAACCAGTAGGTTTTATATTTCAAACAGCATTTACTTTTTAAAATGTACTACTCATTTTACCTTTTGTTCTGTCAGCTAGTCTATTTTCTTGCTTTATATAATTTGCCACTTCTTTAATGAAGTTACACACTTTCATGTTTTAATCTATACCACTGTCTACTATTGTTTCTATCACACTGAGGATTAGAATTTTTGAGTCTGAAATACGTACAAGTTTTACTTGGGGCAAAAAATTTTAACCTCCAGTCCATGTATAAACTTCAAGAAATCTTTAAAATCTTTCCCTCCAGTTGTAAACCTTATTTTTACATGTCTTTCTCTGCGGCCATAGCTGTCTTTGAATTCTCAAATGGGTTTATACTTTCTAAAATTTAAGTCATAGACTTAGAGAAGCAGGTGGGCTGTGTTTCCATCTTAAAGTGAAGGTGATTTATATTGGTGACATCCTAGTATAATCTGTATAATAGATATAGTTTACCAGTTAGAGACTCACTCTCTCATTTTTATTTTCTTTAAATTTTTATTTTTTCCTTTTTACAATTATATTCAGGACAGAAACAATATGGTGAGTTTAAGTTCCTGCTACTTGTGTGAAATTCATTAAACTGCCTGGCATGTGGAGTCATCTTTGATATTCTTTGTCTAATAAATTCAAGTCTCACTTCACATGTGTCTGAATGTAGATACTTATTGCTTGTCCATTAGCTATTTCAATTTAAACCTGCTCCTCTTGGCTTTGGTAGCAGTTTAATAACCTGTAACCTTTTGCATTTATTATTTTCCCATGACTTTTTTATTAACTGCATGTCAGTGTTTAAAACAAGTCACTGTTTTTGACTGTTATAAATTTTATTAATCATCACTATAAACTTTAACAAAGTTTGGTGTTGAAACAATAACTTCAGGCTACGTGGGAAATATTTTATCAACACTATAGATATATATGCTGACAAAGCATTACATCGTTATATAATCTAATATATTCATATTTCATAGATTTTGATTCATTAATTTTGTTTCTGCTGAAATTTGATGAAGGAAATGTTTCTCATCACTTACGAAGTGATGGATCTTCTGACTGAGCCTATTTGGTAGCCCCAGATTGAGCACTATGAACTTTTTTCCTATTCCAGAATTTAAATCAAAAACCAGTAGTTCTTCGAAAGAGAAGACAAAGAATAAAAATAGAAGCAAATTGGGATCTCTTCTATTATAGGTAAACTTGAAACCTTTTTTCCATTAGAGAAATCATAACAGATTTTTGTTTTGTTTTCTTAGACCTAATACTTTATGCTATAGATATTTTCATGCTGTCAAAGTCAAGACTATAACTGCTAAATTTGATATGATTAGTGATGCTTCAATAAAATTAAGGACTTCTATAGAGTGTTGGTAGTGTAAGGAGCCAAAGTTACTTTTAAAATTTTATTAAGGCTTATAAATGTTTACCTTAAAACACTTTATTGTGGTTTAGAAATAACTGCATCATAACTTCTTTAAGCCTTGTTGGAAATGGAGTTTTAAAAGAGGTGAATGATGAAAACATGAGACTCATGGAAAGTGGATATAAATGTAGCCTACCTCACACATACTTTTCCAGCTTTTCTAATATGGTAACCCCTTCTTCTCCTCATTTGTTAACCCCTCCCCCCCAAATACATACACATAGAAGGACTTTGAAACAAATATTTTGGGAGGTTTGTAAAACTTTCTGAGATAATTCACAGTACTCAATCTAGAAGCTGATTTATTGATTAGACCTTGGCTAATGAAGGAAAACTATGTGCTTTGAAAACTTCCCACAGTGCTTTTAAAGTCTATAGTATGCACATAGTATGGCCTTAAGAATATGCCTTGATTTTCTTCCTCAAGAATCATTCAATTGTGTTGTCCCTTCCTAGAACTCCCTTGGAACTCTGTTGTCACACTTTCTAAGAGGATTGCAGACTGAAAATGAATGGCTATGAAACCCATCCATCCCCAGTTCAGATTTGTGTCCAGATTTATTACAATAGTTAAATTATTTCAGAAATAAAAAGAAGATATTTTGAAAATAGCAATCAGACCTTGGCAGCTTCTTACTTGGGTAGTTTGTAAAGTTCTAATATAGAATATTGCTCATCCCACACACCTCACATCCAGTAATCCAGAAATTCTTACCTCAATCTGAAATTTCGTATCAGATTATTATTACTTTCTGGCTGGAATTTATATTATCAATAAATATTAAAATGGAAATATCCATTCTTATTTTGAAATTCGCACAGATTTGTTTTATGGCTTGGGTTCATTTTCTTCCCCAACATTTTATTATGAAAACTTTCAAACATTCAGAAAAAGTGAAAATATTTTACAGTGAATACTTATATACCTATCACCAAAATTCTACCATTAACATTTTACTATACTTACTTGTTAGATGTTTTATTTTCTTTATTTACACTTGCTAAAGTTTGTTAATTCCACTGTATTCTTATAAGATGTAATAAGGGATATTTATAGATTTTTTTAAAATGTTAATTGCTTCCTACTATTTTCCTAGGTTTGGTCAGGACCACGCCAAGTCAAACCTAATTTGGAATTTCAAAACACGAGAAGAATTGAGAGATAATCTTGAATCTGAAATGAGAGCATTTAATATTGATAGAGAACTTGGTAGTGCTAATGTGATCTCCTGGAACCACCACGAATTTGAGGTAAATTTTAATATTTGTAGTAGATTAGGTTTTTAAATAAGCATGTATTATTTTTGGAGTGTTTAACTTATATAACATATGTTCTTTTGCTTTTAATTTTATGGCGGTAACTTTGGAAAACTTTAATCTTTGCATGAGACAAAAATAAAAAATTAATTTGTTAAGTAACTGGGATTTGTACCCAAGAATAATGCAGCAGTTTTAATAAATTTGATTCTGTGCATTCCAGATCTGTTCTTTGATTGTTTTCTCCCCTTTTTTCCATTCTTCCTCTATGGAAACAGCCTGTTCTCCTTGTTCCTTGTAGCTTATTTAATTCTTACGATAATTTGATTCTTAATGTGACTATGTTTTGCTATTCTATTAAAATATTGATATGAAGAATGACAAAACAAGAACAATAAACATGTTGGTAGTAGATAATTTTGTGTGCCTGTGTATAATTTAAATTCTTATTATAGCTGTAAATTTGAAGATACTTATGACCCTGTAGCCTTTGATCTTTAACCCAGCTGCACTTCCAAAATATGTAATGATTTGATTTTGCTTATTTCTTCCTCCTTGAAAAACTTGCTTTACTTTGGTTTTTGGAATCTATATTCTCCTGGATTTTCTCCTCCTTCTTGGGCTGCTCCTTATTTACTCATTTTTCATTAGTCCCTCAACTACTGAATGTTGGTTGACCCTAAAGAATTAGTTCTTGGACCTATTTCCATTTATAATCATTGCCTCAATTCTCATGGCTTTAAATGTTTATATAATGGTGGCTTCCTTTTTTTCTATGTCCTGCTTAGACTTTCCTTCCTAGATTTAATACTTTTATCCTATAATTGGCTGCCTAATAAGCATCTAGAACTTAGCTCTAAAACTTTTGCTCTTGTCTTTCTCCCAGACCTACTTCTTTTGTAGTCTTTCTGATCTTAGATAATGGCTCCTTATTATTTTCTGGTCACAAACTTTGAAATCATTTCTCTTATACTCCGAATCCAATTTGTCAACAAATATATTTAGCGTACCTTTAAAATTTACACTTCTTTTTCCTGTAGGATTATAGTTTCTCTGCTTTCACCCTTACTTCCCTACAATTAATTCATCAATATAGCAACAGTATGATCTTGTTAAAATGTCACTTCTCTGCTCAAAGTCCTCTGGTGTTTCTATGGTTTCCCATCTCACTTAGTAGAAGTCTGGGTCCTTGAAATGACTTACAAGACAGAATCTGTGTAACCCGTAATCTTATGTTTCTTTGATCTTATTCCTACTCACCCTTTCACTCTTGCTCCAACCACACTGGCTTCCTGGAGAACACCAAATTCATATTCTTGAATCAGGGTCTTTTTCTTTGTGCTGTCTTATTTTCTGTGGAACATTATTTTCTGTGGATAGCCTCATAACTTGTTTTCTCATCTCCTTCATGTCTTTTCCTGAATGTCATCATCTAAGTGGGACTTCCCTGGTCACCGATTTTAAAATAATGCACTCATATACACACACACATACATTCTCTCTGTCCTCTTCCTCTGCTTTATTTCACTCCATAGCACTTACTATCACTCAGCTATCATATGTTTTACTTTTTTATCTGCTACACCTGTAAGGACAGAACTCTTATTGTTGTATCCCTGAATACTAGAGCAGTGCATGGTACACACAGTATATGCTTAATAAATAGAAGTTGATGAATGCTCAGAATTTATAGAAAGCAAGTTAAATGGATATATATTATATATTTCATTTTATATAGTTTATATTTTTAGAAGTCAGTTATTTTAGGCTTTGGAAAAAGAATTTTGATAACCTAGTCAGGAAATTTTTTTTACAATATCCTGCAAATCTTTACTTGAGAGAAGCAGCCTGAGTACAAGGATCATGGTGCTGCCCCAGCTCCTGATCATGGGCTATTCTCTCATGTATCACCTCCAGTCTGTAGCCTGGGTTAATTTGACATACAGAGAACGAATGCTGTACAAAAAGTATACCATAAAATGTAGTTGATGTGTTGGGAGATGAGGGAAGACCTGAAGTAGCTTGTGTGAGTTGGGCAAACTGTGTGTGGTGCAGGATCAATTACTCCTTGCTTAGTCAAGGCAAGCCTAGAAGACAATGAAGCAGATTATCCTTTAAAAGGGCTTTGATTCTTCTTTTCCTTAAGCCTTTATGGACACCATATAGTCCTGAGAGTTTTTATCAGCAAGTTTTATATTCACAAAATTGGTGCATAATTCTCACTCTTACCACTTAACTGAAATAGTCACAATAATAACCAGATATTTTAAGAAATGATGATTTTTTTTCTGAATTTAAAGGCTGCCTTATCAAGGGAAGAAAAACCTCTGAACAGAATTTAAGAAGTGATTGTGTGGAAATTGCCAAATATCTGTCATGCACCAAAATAATGTAATTTGCTTGTATTAATAAAGGTTAAATATGAGTGCCTGGCTGAGGAGATCAAAATAGGAGACTATTACCTGAGATTACTGTTGGAGGAAGATGAGAATGAAGAATGTGGATCAATTAAGAGATCGTAAGCTATTCTTCGTATTTTGTTATAGTAGTCCCTCTTTATCCACAGTTTCACTTTTTATAGTTTGTTACCACCCACAGTCAACCACAGTCCAAAACAATTAAAAGGAAAATTCCAGAAGTAAACAGTTTATAAGTTCTAAATTGTGTGCCATTTTGAGTAGCGTGATGAAATCTGTGCTATTCTACTCTATCCTGTGAATCATCCCCAACACTGTAAATGCTACCTGCCCATTAGTCACTTAGTAGCCATCTCAGTTAACAGATTGGTTCTCAGATACCTTAAGTTAGAGGGAGACCATATTCTCATAACTTTTTATTACAGTATATTGTTATAATTCTATTTTTAGTTACTGTTAATCTCTTACTGTGCCTAATTAATATATTAAACTTTATCAGAGGTACTTACATAGAGGGGAAAAAAAACAGTATATATAAGGTTCGTTACTGTCTGTATTCAGGCATCCAGTGGGGTCTTGAAACATACCCCCAAGGATGAGGGTAGGGGACTACTGTATATTTGTTTTCACTATTAGTTTCATGGCTAATTCTATCATGAATTTTTCTTTTTAATGTAGGTATGAATTTTTTAATGAGCTCTATCATCGTTTCCTGCTCACTCCAAAAGTAAACATGAAGTGTCTGTGTTTACAAGCCCTTGCTATTGTTTATGGCAGATGTCATGAAGAAATAGGACCTTTTACAGATACAAGATACATTATTGGAATGTTAGAGAGGGTAAGGATATCATTTAAGGAAACTGCTTTTTGATAGTGTCATTGGGGTACATGATAAATTTTCAAGACTACATTTAAATTCTATTTGATAACTCTGTTACCATAACTTTCTCCATGAGTTTTTCTTTAATTTACATTATACTTATTTAAATATAAGTTAGATGAATAGGAAAATGACTAATGGGTTAGTATCTGTCCATGTCAGTTTATTTTTTTTCAGTTGCTGCTTTGAACGACTTTAGCAACCTATTTGCCAGTCTTTAAGTATGGATGAGCGGGACAGGTGTGTAAAAGAAATAGTGACATTTAGAGCTATGTTTACTTTTTGTTTTCCATTTTGGAAAACTCTTAAATGATGCTAGCATACTAACGTTCACAGCATGAGGCTAGTAAAACGTTTTAGCACTACACTGACTTAAAAAAAGGGTACTTAGAGTTAGCACATTTTTTTATTTTATAATGTTTGTCATTTAACACTTTGAGCATGGTAAGGGGAAAGTTGAAATTGATCAGTTTATCCATCATGCAGCTCAAATTTGAGTGTTACCTACTTTTTGCAGTATATACACTTCATTCTTTTTGTGTTTACATTCCTCGTACACTTAACAATTTAAATTTCGGCCAGCTGCCATAGAACCATTTCACCAATTTTGAAAATGGCCATCAATGCTTCTTACAGTTCCCTCAGCTGTCAGTCATGCTTTGTAGATTAGGAAACTGATTCTAAAAATGATCTCACAACATACCTAGAAAATAATATGAACAGGTAAAAATCCTTTTTGTTTGCTGTTATACCAAATTGCATTATTAAATTCTAAATCATTTTTAATCTAGTAAACCTGAGTAATTGAGGCATAGCATTTATATTTTAGGCAGACATTGTTGTTCTTGTTTGTATTCATCGTGATATGGTTTATGTAAAATGTCATTAATCTTTTAGAATTTTTACTTAATTCAGGAGTATCATTCGGACTAATTCATTTATTTTAATTTTTACATATATTCTTAAAGATACATATTGAAGTAATCTGTTTATGACTTTTAAAAATGTCTGCCTTTCTAGGGATATTAGAGAGGTCAAAAACTGTAGAGAATATAAGACGCTGAAGAATTGTAATAATTGACAATCTTCTCTGATTTTCTTAATGTTTAAAAGATGACATTATTTTTTATTGTTGGTTGATTTTGTCCAGTGATATTTTGTGTTTCTGTTCACTAATGACAAAACTCTCATTTATTTTAATAGTGCACAGATAAACTTGAACGAGATAGGTTGATCCTCTTCCTTAACAAGTTAATCCTTAATAAGGTACAGTATTCTTGCATAAATATGCTATTATTTCCATGTAAGCCACATGAATATGCAACAAAAGATAAATTATTACAATGTGAGTTAATTATCCAGACATGTTTCTTTTATTATCTTTTCTTTTTAGATTAGAAAGTTCTGTGTGCTTTCAACTCCTAGAGGGAAAGTTTTGCCAGATGTTCCATTTACATTCTGCCCTGATATTACAAATACTAATTAAATTAATGATAATAAAATTCTAAGTGAAGAACAATAAGGAGTGAAGTCGTTACCTGATTTATCCTTAGGGAATCTTTAGATTAGATTTTAAGTAAAATAAATGCTTGACATAAAATGGAACATTGTAAGGTTTTTAATATATTGGATTTGATTTCTGATTATAGAATAATCTGTTTATTTACAAAAAGATCTTGGAAAATCCAGGATAATTGTAGAACCAGACAGTTTACATGGATGTTATTTCTTCCAGGCTTTAATTTGTTTGCTGTTTATTTTATTTTGCTCAGAATATATTTATGTAAAAATTCTTTATGTAATCTATATGTAATATATATGTATATATACACATTTGCCCTTTTTTATCTAAATTAATGTTCCTTTAACACAAAATACTCATAATACCAAGTAATACCAGTTATGTGTTAATTTTTTCAGAGACTCCAAATATTTTCTTCTTCAAGAGACTCTAAGGTAGTAGTACCTACTGGAGAAAAAGACTTTAGATTATGTAAAAATGTTTTTGTCTTCTAGAAAAATGTTAAGGATCTCATGGATTCAAATGGAATTAGAATCCTTGTGGACTTGCTTACCCTTGCGCATCTCCATGTAAGCCGAGCTACAGTACCATTGCAGGTATGTATGCTTATCTAGATTTTACAAGTTTAACATTCTTGGACTTTAATTTTAGGATCAAAAGAATCATAAAAATCTGGAAATATATCAATATATGTTGTCATGAATATATTTCTCCAATAATTATGATATACTAATGCCTGGGAGATTAAGTCATACAAAAAAGGCACAGTAACTGTAAGAACAATCCAAAATGGATAGTGATGATCCAGTTTTATTTTTCCAATGTCTCTTGTCTTTTAAAGTAAGTGCAACTCTAATGTGCCTATTCCAAAGGTAATGCGACCTTTAGGAATTAAACAGTATTCATCAGTTATGTAAATTGAACTTTTAGCATTGAAACCACTGAGAGTATGTTGAATCTGGAGACCTTATAAAAACCAGCCAGGAAGAGGACAGAGCTGCCAGTCTTATACCTAATTTATAGAAGGGATCCATGTTTAGCTCATTGATGGTTTCTTTTCTTCTTCTTCTTTTTTTTTTTTTTTTTGGTGTTATGTTTTGTTTTTTTAATCTTCTGGTATAAGGAGATGTATCATTTCAGATTTTGGCTGAGTATATTCCCCAAGGTCACCTAATAAGAGACAGAGCCAGTTAGAATCCAGAAGTCGATGTTCTCAACCACTCTGCTCTCCCTCTATATGAGTAACTGAAAGCTAATAGTTATGAGAGCATTTAAGAACCATGTTTTAATAAAATTTACTATATAAAAATTCTATTTTAGATTTTCATAAACACTGACATATACAATTATAAGAAGTATCTGTAGCGAGGGTGGTAGAATAAAATTAAGTGTTTAAAACCACTAAAAACTTTTCCTGTTAGCATTTTAACTCTTTGCTCTCAGGTGCTTCTTGAAACTTCTAGTTGGAATGAGTTTTTCCTTCAAAAGAACTTAAGTGTTTTGAGCATCGTGGTTTACGGTTAATGGTATATGTTTATTTTTATAGCTATTTGCATTATTCTTTGCTTAAAGCTTAGTGCCCTCGGGATTTATTAATAATCATCAAGAATGTAAATATGTCTTCGAATTTAGCTTAAATTGCCAAATGAATGTAGGAACCCATTTATTTCAAGTTCATATGAATAAGGAAATCACTTTTTTGTACTATTAGGTTAGATATCTAACCTTTAACTTTTAAAATAAGGTCTCTTAAAATTTTAGGTGAATTTCTAAGGGAATAAAAGCCAAGAAATTATTATTGTGTAACTTTTTATAAAAGATATCTACCCCCTTAATTTTCTGCCTTGAAAAATAAATCTTTTTAAAACAGACCAATGTGATCGAAGCTGCTCCAGATATGAAAAGAGAGAGTGAAAAGGAATGGTACTTCGGCAATGCCGACAAAGAAAGGAGTGGCCCATATAGTTTTCATGAGGTATGTGTTTTAGAGAAACTTTTCACGAAAGTCTTAACCTTTCTTATGCCCCCCTTTGCACACAAATCATTTAAAACAATGATTTGAATTACTGTCACCAGCTCCATTCCATTTCTACATGAAGTATTAGATGGCTTGCATTTCTAGAGAAACACACACAATCATGTCTTCAGACCTTATTTTTTAAAAGCAATTGTTATAGAAGTAGCACTCAGGTTTTTAATGAATTTTATATAACAATTGCTACCTTAAAAATTTTGTCAAACTATAATGCTTCTACATGTTATAAACAGGTAAGTTTTAATATGCAGTCTAAAGTTCATTAAAAATTTCCTGTACAGTCCAAAGACAATTTCTGTCTTAACATCTGCTGATGTTTTAACCCTGCCCTTCCATTCTCATCCTCCCAGTTTCAATTGGCATTTAGCCAAAGATAGTTTTATAAAAGACCAAGCCTTCTGTTTGTATAATTTGGTTGTTTTATACTCTGCCTACTGTCTTTATTTTTCCCAGTGTTTCTTAATACTCTACGGGTTGGCCAGCTAAATGGTTATTTTCTTACATTAGTAGCCAAATTTGTGTTCCTGAAGGCGTACCAACAAAAGTTTGTTGTTCTTTAATAGCGAACTAGTATGTTTATTCCATAGTTAAGTATGTAGCTTACTATAAAATAAAAAACATTAGCAAACCTTTTCATTTTGCTTTGTCTGTTTTTAATTATGGCTTGCTTTCATTTAGATGCAAGAATTGTGGACCAAAGGAATGTTAAATGCAAAAACCAGATGCTGGGCTCAAGGCATGGATGGATGGCGACCACTTCAGGCAATACCTCAGCTTAAGTGGTGTCTGTTAGCCAGTGGACAGGCTGTACTAAATGAAACTGACCTTGCTACCCTTATTTTGAACATGTTGATCACAATGTGTGGATATTTTCCAAGCAGGTAAAATGTAATTGAACATTTCCATGTTTAACAGGGATTCTTGAACATCTTGTCTCCCCATTTGATGGATGCTTCCTCAGTGATAGCATAGGATTAGTCTGATGATTAACAACAGTGAAATTCCATTTGTGGCTTGGAGGAATGCCACTTTGAACTTTGGAGCTTTTTGAAACATATAAAGAAATAATTTACAAATTATATGGATAAAGTAGGTAAAAAGCAGCTTCCTCTAGGAAACTTCAAATAATCTTACAAATTTGAGGCTTACTATAACCTGCATTCTAGCAACAGTAGCAGTTGCCATTTATGTGAGTCACATAAACTTTTGATAAAAACATACTGCAGTTTGTAACCAGTGGTAAGCACCAGCTCCTGACCTGTCAGGTTACCCACTCCTCATAAAAAAACATGAGTCTAGGGCCACATCTTGCCTCAGTTGACTAGTAAAGGTGAGAATTTGTTATCTAGTGTTAATCATAATTATGACTCTTGAGTGGAACTTTTCAATCTTTACAAACTATTTGTATAAACATCATTTTGTTTTATTACTGTGCTAGAGATATTTTATGATGGAAATTACTGAGAAGCTGTCAATTTTATAAGGCTTTCATGGTTCCAGTTCTCTTAAAACTCAGATCACACTTAAAACCATGTAATCAGTATTTAGAAGCAATATAGCATTAAAATTAAGGTTATACTTGGAAAATACTGAAAATAGTTAAATTTAAGTTTTAAATTATTTGACAAAGCTTGATGTGCCCTTTGGGGGGAAATAACCACTGACAGTGTTGGACAACACCAAGTTTAATCAATTAAATAATAAATAAGAGTCTTTGGCTCTTCTAGGGTACTGTTTTTCAAGGAAATCTTATGGAAGGAAATGAAGTCATATTAAGCAGCCAAATAGATTTAAACCAAAATACCTAATCATGTTCCCAGCTGTATGAGAGCTTAGTCTTCATTAACAAAAAAGTAAGGTAACATGCTTCATGCCTAGTAGAAAGTCATGTACTCTGAACATACAAATTTTAGTAAATACATTTAAAGTTGACCTTAGAAAATGTTTTTTTAGGGATCAAGATAATGCCATCATTCGGCCTTTACCCAGAGTGAAAAGACTGCTGTCAGACAGCTCTTGCCTTCCCCATATTATCCAGGTGAGTTCTTTTATGTTATCAAATTAGGAACAATATTTTGAAAATCATTTTTCCTTATTTAATTTACTGTGAGCCCCAGGTGATGTTTTATTATAATCAAAAACCTTGAACCCCCAAATACATTTATTTCATTTATTTCTCTTACTCCTAATTGAGTTGATATTCTGAGTATACTGTGGAAGATTGTGTATCTGAGAAGCTAAACATGGGAACCCTCTGGACTCCAGAATTATTTTCAAAAAGTTTTAGTATCCGTTCTTAAAATCACACCACTGTGATAACTGAAAGGTGACACACTCTAGTTAGTGGCGCCGGTTGAGACTGCTAGGAATACAGGGAAACACACCAGCAGACCACAAATGTGGACATAGTGGGTTGTATCTTGCACAATATAGCTGTCTCGTCAGCTTGCCTCAGAGTTTGACTCTTCTCAGTTATAGGTTTTCATGGATAGGAACTGATCCAAAGCACAGAATTGGAATTATGTAACATATACTGAAGTATCTTTTCATTTTTTCTCATTTTTCTGCTTTTTGAGAATTAAGCTGCCTAAAGTCCAGATGAGTCAAGTCCCAGTTGGCCAATGATTTTCCTCTTGTCAGTTAGTGATTCTGTTGTTGATTTTTTAAATATTAACCATACATGGTGTGACTTTAAAATATATGCCAGTCATTTGTGTCATTTGTACCTATCAGTTGTACATTGGTTTGAAAAAGGAAAAGAGAGTTGTTTGTTTGTATATTTTTCTATTCACAGATACATTAATGCCTGTGTAAGTCATTAGTAATAAAAAAGATTGAATACAGTGGCAATGCCCTATCAACTTTTTTTTTTTTTTTTTTTTTGCCCACTTCTGCATTTTAACTCATTTCTTGTTTAGGAAAAGAAAGTGCAGCTCGCTGTCAGCGTTAATTTAATTTTATATAAACACACTCTTTGAGGCTGAAGCAAATCTGACTGATTTTCAGTGTGAAAATAAAATATAAAAACTGTTTTTGGAGTTACTTCTAAATAGAACGTATCTCTATTCCTAATGTAACCGATGTATATACATAAATCAGATTCATCAAATGAGTCTCAAGCTAACAACTGTTCGAGGACAATGTTAACATCATGTGTAGGAACGCTACGTTTCCTAGGATTTGACATTTTCAGTAATTGAGAATTACTATATGTTGAAAATACCACTACTAAAAACAGAATACTATAAATAGAATGATATAATTTGTTTCCAAAGACTATCAATATACTAGAGTGGTGCAAAAATAATAATAAAAGTAAGATAATTCGTGGCAAGCTTTGAGGGTAAGGTTAGGACTGTAACCCGTGAGTTATATCAGGGTAAATACTGCAACCACAAGCCCCGCAGATGAATATTCTCAGGGCAAATGGAAATGAGTTAAACGTACCTGCATTTCGAATTTGTTACTTTTCTGTTGTGCACATTTCTGTTTAGATGCTTAAGTGAAAGTACACTATAGTTATTGTTTCTTGTAACCCACTACCAGCCCAGCCTAGAGGACTATGTGAGAGGCATATGTGAGATGGTACAAGTTTGTTTTCTATTCTAGACCCTCTCGGCATGTAGATAAACGACCGTGCCTAGAAAATCTACCTCTCCTAAACATTTTTCCAAGCCCTGTGAAACTAAAAGGAAAGAAATAAATGCAAACATTGTTGAATTTCAGGCCAGAAAGGATGACTGAAAAACAAATTTTAAGAGATGTGGTCAGCAAAACATGAAGCTTTCGGGGGAAAGATCTATTTTGATTAACCAAAAAATTTTAGTAATATCTAAAAAATTTAAATGATTTAAGAGAATTTTATTGATAAATTTAATTGCTTTAACAATATATGCCTCCCATTTTTTTTAATAGTAAGTTTGAAAAATATTTTTTAAAAGCTTTTTTTTTTCTAAATTTTACTTAATTTTCTGTCTTCTGTGACAGCTTAATCTTGTTACGAACGGATAGGCAGTGGTTTTCAGGAACATTATATTGGTTGGTACAGATTTCTGTACTGCATTTGACTTTTAAGAACAATCAGCTTCAGAATTTTTAGAGTAGCCTAAGATACCAGTATGATACCAGTGAATATCCTAGGTCTTCTGATAGTCACAATATCAAAAAATATTTTGGTTTTTTGTCTGCTAATTCCTGTATTTCGTTGAAGTGTTTCAAGTCTTGAATTACGGCCAGCCTTTAACACTAGGGAAGATCCTGTGTTACCGTATATCAATTTTTCCTTTGCAAATTATGTCATAGTACTAAACAGTCTAAACACCTAGTTGTAGAGATAAGGCAACGAAACAGAAAAATTTTAAATATTTACTTAAAGACATGTAGCTATTTAGTCTCATATCTGAATCTGGGACTTTGACTTCCTAATCTCAGCTAGTTCTTAACTCTTGTTATTGTAATTTATTTTTTGCTAGTAACTTTGGACCCAAAATTGGGAATTCTTTGATAACTGTTTGTAGAAGATTGAAATGCTATTTTTATTAAGATAAAACTTGCTAAATTTATCATGTTTATTCATAGCAACGCTGTATTGATTTTTTTATTAGCCCAGATTCATTACTGTTGTCCCAGATAATCACTTCAGTATTGCCAGCTCAAATTTCTAGAGACCACATCTTTTGGTACTTTCTGGTAGTGGTAATTCCTACTGGTATTCAGTCACCCTCTTTCCTTCTCCCTGCACTTGTAGATCTGTTGCTTAGTGCTATTTCACTGGTAGTGCTCTCTGCTCTCCTCCTTGAGTTCTCAAGTAGCATTTGGGGGATGCTTCACGTCCACTCGTCTGAACTTTTTAATTTGGTCATTAAAGAGGAGTCCATTCAGGAAGATTTCTGCACAAGAAACAATTTTACAGTCATGACAAAATATCTTTAGGCATGTCTGGGCGTTTTCTGAACAAGTTCTAATCAAAACTTATTCAGATAATGCATTTAATGTAAAATGAATAATTTTTCAAATCTTTTTAGAGTCTGGTAACAAGGAGACTGAGTCCCTTGGGTTTTTGTTTTGTAACTTACTACATATAAGAAACTATAACTTCACACAAAATACATAAACCTAAAATGAATAATATTATATTATTATGTTTTTTATAAGCCAATAACAAAAACATTTTCTTTCTTTTCTTTTTTTTTTTTTTTTTTTAGCTACTTTTGACTTTTGACCCTATCCTTGTTGAGAAGGTTGCTATTTTGTTGTACCATATCATGCAAGATAACCCACAGTTACCTCGTCTTTATCTTAGTGGAGTGTTTTTCTTTATCATGATGTATACAGGTTCCAATGTACTTCCTGTTGCTCGGTAAGAACTCTGATAATCTATTTAAAATTATGATTTGAATTGTACATGGACAGATTGATTTAGTTTGTGTATGTATACATCATTACTTTGATTAAATTTTTCATTATAAAAGCAGTTTAACCGTATGTCTGAAAATTTGGAAATTAGAAGAATAGGGGGAAAAGTTACTCAGTATTACATCACTTTATCACATCTAACGTAAGAATTTTATCTAGTATTTTCATATATATATTTAATGTAACCATCATTCATATTGTACATGCAATTTTACATTTTGTTTTTTCCTTAAAATTGAATATTTTTTCACATTATTACATAACCTTAATATGACAATAATTTTTCTAATTCATTTAAGTTCTTGTCTTAATTAGAAATTAAACATTTTGGGGATATGGATTTACAAGTTGCCTTTCATGGCTTTTATTTATACATAGAGACCTCATCTTTAGAAAACTAAGGTTACTAAATCTTAATCAGTTCTTGTATCTGATAAGTAATTTATTTTTTTCTCTAGGTTTTTGAAGTACACACATACCAAACAGGCTTTCAAATCAGAGGAGGTAAGCCAGATGAATCCTCTGAATAACTAGTATAACACTGGGTAAACTATCTTGGCAACAAAGTTTTCTGAGCTATGTCTATTTACTAGATTATAAGCACTGAAGGACAGGTATTGTTTTATGCATTTTTTACATTTCCTTGTGGTACCTTGCACATAGAAAGTATAAGCTAATATTTTTTAAATGAAAACAAATGTTTCCCATTAGACTTAATATTGAAATTGAAGATGTGAATTATAACCTGACACCACTATGAATAGAACTTCCTTTTGTGTAAAATTTGGTTTAGTAATTTTTATAAATAATTCATTATATACCTGGGTTTCATATAGTCAGCTAATATTCAATAAGACTTTCTTTTTGTTCAAATCCCATGGTGGCAGAAGTGCTAAGTTTCTTTTTTGAAGCTACTTAATTTTCTCAAGTGTTATTGCCATTTTACTAAGGAGGAAAAGTAGGAATCCAGAAAAGGATAAGATTTATCCAGGTAGCTTTGACAGCCTGAAACTTTGTACATTTGCAGAGGTATTGTCAACACATAACTGAAGGGTGTTTTAAATTTTGTTAGGCTTTTCATGGAGCATTAATTTTCAGATTTCATTGAGAGCAGAAGAATAAACCAAAAACAGACCACACTATTTAGGAAATTAACTGAGAAATGTTATACCACTTCGATACTAGAGCCAGTGAAGCCATAGAAAGTAATCTAATTATAATAAAGTGATGCCCATAATGGTATAATTTTCACAGCTTTATCCAAGTAGAAAATGAGAATATAAAAAAGTTTTAAAAATTGCTTCTGATGCTACCACTTGATGAAACATTAGGCATTTTAACATTCTTTTTTTCTCCTTTTCTGTGCATTTATGCATATGTAATCTTTAAAAAAAATTATGAGAAACTATATACATTATTTCACCTCACAATATTTTTAATAACTACAGCAAAACCGTGTTTGCATATAACAAAACTCTGGATGCAAGAGTTACCAAATAATAGTATTCTAAAGAACAGAACAAGCAATTCTTCACCCAAAAGTTTAACAGATAGTGAATTTATAGTTTTTATGAGCACAAAGCTTGAAAATACTCATCATTTTATCTTCCTTTGCACTAAGTGGTGAAACCAAGTGTGGGTTTTTGCCTCCTGTCACTTTGTCATATCCTAGAGGAAAAAAAATCCTCAATTTGCCTACAAGGAAATAAGAAAAGTATTTATAGTCTTTAGGATTTTATTTCCATCAGGTAAAGAAATGAAATTAGAATTTTAGTATGATTAAGTATGATATTACCCTGATTCCATTTGACCAGCCAGAGGATATGGAGTTCTTAATACAGTAATTATAATTGCTTATAATAGCATTTCTCCATCTAAATCTTAGCCACACTTTATGAGAACAGACTTTTTGAGATCTTGATTTTTTGGGCTTACTTGTTTTTGAAAACAGAAGCAGATACAGGTGTGAACTGCAGCCAACAGTTGTAACATAGAAAAACGATGTAAATCTTTGCCACATGTCCTAAATAATGTTGGCAGCAGCTGACACCTTGAGGAGGTGAAGACTGCTGCAGACATGGAGGGCGTTAGTTCCACTTTTGAGTTCATGCCAAGGCAGTTTATACCAGATAACCTTCCACTTACATTTTGCTATGTTTCTATCAAAATTTCCAAAGCATAAAAGCAGTTTGATCTAGTTCTTTTTTCTTAAAATGTGCGCTAACCCTAATTTATATATTAGAAAATTGAAAGATAGCTTTAATATTTGACTACATTTTGTTTTGTTTTAAAGACAAAAGGACAAGATGTTTTTCAAAGAAGTATACTTGGACACATCCTACCTGAAGCAATGGTTTGTTACTTAGAAAATTATGAACCTGAAAAGTTTTCTGAGATTTTCCTTGGAGAATTTGATACTCCAGAAGCAATCTGGAGCAGTGAAATGAGGTAAACAGCCAGTTGATTGATTGTATTTTAGAATCTTTGCCTTTTACTCAAAGGCAAGTCTGATTTTGACTCTCAAAAACTGCTTTCACTTGTTGCATAATCTGAAGCTACAATAGTCATTGGTGCCAAATCAGGCGACAAGGCCATAAGTTTTTTTCTATTCCATGATTCGATAAATTACTGTGACCTTAATAGAGCTTTATGTAAGGGGAGAGCTTTTTATTACTAGTGCTTCTTAAATCAATTTGTAGAACTGGTAACATTTTGGACAATTAAGTAATATCTGTGTGCGGAATGTATAGGGATCGAATCAAGATGCACCTCCTGGGTATTTGGAAATAGAACTGTAGTCTAATAATTAAAAACAATGCCCACATAAAATGGATCAGACCAGAGGTACTCAAAATTATTTTAAAATGAGGGCTCCATAGCGAGCACATTTTGACCTTCAGCTAGAGGTTAGAGTTCCTAAAGAATGTCCTTATTATGAGGGGCATGCTGTAGGAAAAGCCTGTGGAAATTAAGAAAAAAGAAGGCTAGAAACAGATGTCCACATACAGACAGGCTCTGTTCAGGAAGACTTGGCACTTCATAGTTCCAGTGTCAAGACTGCCTCTTTGTAGAGAACTCTTCAGTTTTCTCAGCTGGATGGCAGTTGATCTTCTGAGTCAGTTCTTCACTCTCCTATGGCTGACTACATACTCACAATGCCACTTTCTGGTTATCATTTGGCTTCTTTGGTAGATTGAACTGTAGGCTTGGCATGTGCGAGGCACCAATTTGAATATATTCTATATAACAGTGATATTTTTCATTGGGGACAAGGGTATAGGAATATAAGTTTATAACACGGTTTTTCTGTAATATTTTTCTCGAGATTGATTATTATGAGTCTCCCCTCTTAATAATGTAGCTCTCTGAGTACTGATCAAGTTTCTGCTTAGCTGAGGGCCAGACCCCAGATTGTGGTAAGTTAAATAAATACCACGGAGTGAGCTTTTTGGGGGTGAGAGCTAATTTGAGTTTTCTAGAATACCTCAAGTAACATTCTTGCAAGTTCTTAATTGACACCAATAATTGAGCCACTCTAAAGCAGATCCATGTAATTATGTTGCATGACTACCTAGCTTAACCTTTTCTTTAAAATCAAATAAACCCTTCGTAATGCTTGGAGATTTTTGTAATTGCAGGCGCCTCATGATAGAGAAGATCGCTGCCCATCTTGCTGATTTCACACCTCGTCTTCAGAGTAACACAAGAGCACTTTATCAATATTGTCCCATCCCAGTTATCAACTATCCACAACTGGAAAATGAACTGTTTTGTAATATTTATTACCTCAAACAACTTTGTGATACACTCCGGTTTCCAGATTGGCCAATTAAAGACCCAGTAAGTCATCAGATTAATTCGTACCTTCTTAAACTATAAAAATAGCTTCTAATCACTTTCAAGTATTTCTTCTTTCTGTGAGAAGAAGACTAATAGCTTCTTTCAGTATTTCTTTTTACTTAAACAGTGTGTAACTCTGAATGTAGTTCAGTATATTCAGGTACATCCCTAACTGAAAGATATTATTTTGAACGGAGTATTAGGAACTTTACAATCTTGATCTTTTGTGGCAAAAATGTGACAAACTTAATTTCATGTATATAGCACAGTTTTATAATAGCTTGGTGGAAGCCTGATTAAGCTCACAGATGCTGGAGTTAGGCAGCGAGGGACTGAGTCTCAGGTTGGCCATTATATAACATCAGTACATTGCTTGGCTTCTCTAAGCCTCTATTATGATAATAGTACCACTACTACTATTAATAGCAGCTATCTCATGTGGTAGTTAGGAAGATTAAGTGAGAATTCACATAAACATAGCATAATTCCTAGCACATATGTGAGGCAGTAAGTGCGACTTATTTGTATAGTAATATCTACTGTCTGCCTGTGCACAGTACCCTTGATCCCTTAACATTTGCTTGAATGCCAGCATACCAAAATTATGTTGGATCATCTTGAGAAGCATGTTAACCATATATTGCTTTCTTTCTTCCTATAGTGTATTATCTACTAATTTCAAAGTTTTCCATACTTTCTAAACATTTAACAAATATCACTTAAAAAAATAGAGGAATATTGCCCTGTAACAGATACCTTGCTACCTAACTATTCAACAATGCTAAGAAGGTGATTTCAGAAAGCTATTATTTGGAGAGCCTAGAGATGACAATTTAAATGCACATAGCATAAAAATATAATTTAAAAATTATATTCTAAAATAGTTTTAATAGATATAAATTTTAATCTTCTGTCTTTAAGGTTAAACTTCTAAAAGATACTCTTGATGCCTGGAAGAAGGAAGTAGAAAAAAAGCCACCCATGATGTCAATAGATGATGCTTATGAAGTGCTCAATCTTCCTCAAGGACAGGGACCGTGAGTTATTTTCAGTATTGTCTTTTCCCTTCCTCTTACAGTTCTGTTATGCATGAGGAGATTTGATAGCATTATGTCTAAGAGACTACATGACAAATGCCTAGGAAAGAATGCAAATTTACTTAACCACTGAATTTTTATAGTAGAATAGATGTTAGAGAAAAATCATTTAAAAGACATTTTCTTAAGTATCGACTGAATTTGTACATTTTTGGCAAGAATGGTAGTTAAAATAATTCAGAATTATGGAGTTTAAAGTGCTATTTTGAAAAATTAGTTTTAAAAAATTTCTTCTTCAAATCTCAAATATGGTTTTGTAATTGGAAGTGAATGATGACCTTGCATAGGAGAAATTTAGATTTTATCTTTCATATGTAAAGATAATATACAAAGAATAATCATAAATCTGGGTTTAATTTGATGCCTAATATATGATCATGTACAATAAATGTAAAGTTCTTAAAATATCATTTTAGATGATTGTGTATTTTTTTCTTGAACCTTACTATATTCATAAAACAATTTTCCTATTTAACAGTCATGATGAGAGCAAGATTAGAAAAGCTTACTTCAGACTTGCACAAAAGTACCACCCTGATAAGAATCCAGAAGGGAGGGTATGTACTGCCTTTGGAATTTGGGTTTTCAGGTTGATTTCCTTTTGCTCTGTTACTATTTTAGACAGAAAAACAGGAGCTCATCCTCTGTGCCAGTTTCTGCCTCATAATATATGCCCAGTGTATATTTAACTTCTAGCCCATGTGTCCATGTTTTCTGCTTGAATCATTTACCAAAGTGTACCAAAAGGACTGCCCTTGTGACTAGTTACTTAGGGATTTTATTCTCTCTCCTTACCCATGTCTCTTTGAGAATTAACTCTAATGGGCGGTCATTATGAATAATTGGAAGTTAGGAATGTGGTTGAATTTAATTCATTTGTAGGTGATGCCATTGCCATCAAGATTGCTTTGCATAATTTATTTTTTTCTAATGATATTCAACTTCATATCACTCTAACTTGAAAAAGTAGAAACTTTGATTCATACTTAAAGTCATCTGCCACTAGCCTTCCCTGTCCTGCCTATTCCAGCTTCCTACTAAAATACTAGTGGAGATTCATAAAAGATGAAATCAGATAAAAACTTCTAAAACTAGAACTGACATTCTATTGCTAGAAACTTGGAGTAATTTCCACTGATTTCAAGTTCATTATTGTTTTTAGAGACAGATAATCTTCCTGAATGGGAAGAAAACATTGAAAAGATTCTACTTTTATATATTGAAGACATTTTAAGTCAGAAGCCTGGAATGTTTTTGAGAAATTTAGTAATTCAGTTTCATCTAGGAGAGAAGACAAGAAAGGAAATTTTGAAAGCAGTATTAAATTGCTAGACTTAACCTACCAGATGTTATAATACTCTATAAAGCTACAATAGTAAAATAGTATGATACTGGCACAAGAATCAACATATATAGATCAAGGAACATAATATAGTAGTTTTTGAGCATAGATTTAGGAATCAGATCTGGGTGTCTTGACTCTATCACCAATTGACTTTGTGGCCTTAGACAAGTAATTTAACATCATCTAACAGTGTCTGCCATAGTACTCAGTGAACAGCTCTTATAATTATTTTTATAACAACTCAAACTGTTTCTCGTGTGCATGAATTTAATATCAAATTCTGATATAATTCAGTGAAGAAGAAATTTTCAGTAAATGGTGTCGAGATCATTGAATAGCTATTTGGGGGGAAAAGAAGTGTCACCTTAAAATATACCAGCTAGATTATATTTGGAATTAATTCCTTAATGTAAAAAAAACAAAAGAAAATAATAACTGAAGAAGTTACTGATAAAATACAAACTAGTTGTGTTCTGTTTAAGTTGTGATTTTGTGATATTCCAAATTAAAAGTTAATTCTTTGGTTACATACAGGATATGTTTGAAAAAGTAAATAAAGCATATGAATTTTTATGTACCAAATCAGCAAAAATAGTGGATGGACCAGATCCAGAGAATATAATTTTAATTCTGAAAACACAGAGTATCCTCTTCAACCGTCATAAAGAAGGTAAGGCATGTGTTCTCAAATTTTTATTTACCTTCCAGCTTATTCTACCATGTAACTTATTTCTACAGCATATTTTAATGGATTTATAATTATTGCAAAACTCTCAAAATTGCATTTTAGATACAGCAAAAGAGTAGTTTTCCATAGGAAGACCAAAATGTTATTTGTTTTATATTTTCCACTTATTAGCTATGTTTTTCAATATTTTGCATTTCCAACAAGATATTATTATTCTTTCCTGAAGGACATTTTTCATTCTGTGGAGGTATTTGGTTAGTTTTCATTTAGTCATTTAGCAGCAGACATATTAAATGGGATCTTAAATGGATCTGGAATTTAAGGATTATTCAATATTCTTAAATCACACATGAAAGACTGTGCCTATCATGACTCCAAAAGTCTCTGAAAGTTGAAAATGCCAAGAATGTTCTTTTCTTTCAAAAGCAATAGAAACTTTTCAAATGATCATATACTTCCCTTCATACCTCTCATTTCCTATGGTAGCTTTCAAAACCCTAGATGAAATCATTGTGATCGCAGAGTACAGGGTCATTGGGAATTTCCAGCTTGTTTGCAGGGCCATTTGTGGTAGCTCTAATAGTAGCAGCCTAAAAGCTGGGAGTATGTTGAAAACTTTTAAGAGTTTATAGTGTAGTGGAGAATTAGGTTCAATATGGCTGGTGTCCATTGGCTTGGGAATTGAAATTGGTTTACAGAACAAAGTGGGAGATCCATTTGCTCTGTAGGATGATGTTGGCAGAAAAGAAAGGAAGGACAGTGAGGTTTTGAGATAAGCAGGAGGACTGCTGGGTAATTGGAGACAGGTGTAGTTCCAGTTGAAGTATGAATTGGAAGGGACAGTGGGGGATCTAACAGTTGGGTCATTAGAGATTAGTGATTAATTGATTCACTTTTGCATATGAACTGAACAGAACACCTTTGTAAGCATTTAGTTATATGGTATTTATCAGAACAAGTTTAAAGACATCTTTTTCAAAACATTGGTTATTTTTTAATGGCTGATAACTCTATATTAGCCACAAGGTACAGTTGTGGCTCACCACTGGTTTGTATCAAGGTCAATGTGTTTTTTCAAGCTGTGTTTTCTACTTCCCCCATGGAATGGCGGGTATAGCTTATCCCTAGCAAGTTCTGGAGTGAGGTACCTGATCTGATAGTACTTAAAATTAATTCACTCTTTCTTTCCATAAATATATATGTATGTGTTAAGACTACTAGGACCAGTTCTAAGGGGCTTTTTTTTTTTTAAAGCCATTTCCTAAATGAGTTTACTTAAGACAGATTATTGGTCATCCTCAAAAGGCAAAAAGTTTTATGCTGATTTCAGATGGGATTAAAGAGGTACTTATAAAATCACAGCCAATTAATTTGCATATTCCTGCCGCCTTTTAGGATAGTGTTAAAAAAAAAGGACAAAAGAGCAAAGCAATTGGGCATCTATACATTTCAGCTTTCACTTTTAAATTTACTTATCAAAACATGGAACTAGCCAAATACAGTTAACAAATTATATTTTGTATTTCTAGTAACAAATTATATTCAGAATTTTCTAATGTTTATTTTTGGTAACTGGTGAAATAGAAAGAAAAGTACACTTGTTATTCAGAAAGTAGAATATAAACATTCATTTAAGTCAAATATCTTATTATTCTTTTCAAAGAGGTACAAATATCACGATTGTTGATACAATCTCTGGTGTGTTGGCTATGTCCCACTGTCTTTGCTCAGGGAAAAGTTAGAGATCATATGGACAACATAGAAAGTAGGTACTCTGCAAAGGCTCAAAACTACTACACACTAAGTTTAATCTATCAAAATATTCTTTTATTAGTGGGAACATTTTAGAGAAATCAACCAAACAAGTTTGCTAGAAAAGAAAAGATCCAAGGGGTTTGAGGGTTTTGTTTTGTTTTTTTAAATAAACTAGAATTAGGATTGAATATTTTATCATTTCTTAAAGCAACATAATTGAACATGTTGTCAAAATTAACTTAAAACTATAGCATAACCAGTTTTTGTTTTGTTTGTTGTTTTCTGAACACTAACCTTTGGTTATTTCAGATTTACAGCCTTATAAATATGCAGGATACCCCATGCTAATTAGGACTATAACAATGGAAACTTCAGATGACCTCCTTTTCTCAAAAGAATCACCACTGTTGCCTGCTGCTGTAGAGCTGGCTTTCCATACTGTCAACTGCTCAGCCCTCAATGCTGAAGAGCTCAGAAGGGAGAATGGAATTGAGGTAATACAGAATGACCTTTGTACTTATCTTCAAGCTAGTTTAGGCATTGTGTATGCCTCTGAATTTACCAAGTACGGATACAGTTGATATAGTTTGTTTAATTATTTCCAATAGATGACAGTGTTTTATTCCCTATTATCTCAGTACCAAAATTAAAGGTAGAAATGGAGCTTTATTTCATAATGTCAGTTGGAGAGTATTGAAGTCAAAATTGGTTAACTTAATATTGCTTACAAAAGTAGCTTATTGGGAATGCTTAAAAAGAAACTTCTAAAAGTCCCTTTGTTTATTTGTCTGTTTAACAGATGTTAATTGAACAGATATTTATTTACCAGATATCAAAAGGTTATTAATATTTTATTTCTACCAGAAAAGACTCTTCAGACTTTAAGTCAGAATGGGGACTTAATGGCTTACTTTTTTCTCTGCAGGTGTTACAAGAGGCATTTAGTCGCTGTGTGGCTGTTTTAAATCGTTCTAGTAAACCAAGTGACATGTCAGTACAGGTGAGGCTAAAATGTATGGTTCCAAGAAAATTACACTAGACCTGTAGTTCAGAATTTTAACATCTCTTGGTACCACTTGAGGGCTCATTAAAACATAGGTTGTTGAGCTTCCCCTGCCCACAGAGTTTATGATTCATTGTCTCTGAGGTGGAGACCTGAGAACATGCTTTTTCATCAAATTCCCAGGTGATACTGGTGGTCTTTATATCATACTTTAAGAACCACTGCACTAAATCACTTGTGATCTGTTGGCTAAAGAATAGTATAATGAACTCTTATGTCCCTATTAACCAGTTTTAAATATTTGCCATTTTGCCATTCTTGTTTCACTTATCTTCCACTGCTTTCTCTGATTTCCTTCTCTGCCTCCCTCCCCTATCTGTATTTTAATTGGTTTATTTTCTGTTATGGTTATAATAGTTCAATTCTTTGATAGAAAATCCATCAGGAATTCATTAGGTAGTCCTTCGTTTATGCCAACAAAATTTAGACTATACAACAATTGAATACAGGCTTTTTGAGTTTCATCTTCTATTTTGAAGTATAGTACATAAATAGAAATCAGATCCTTTAGTGTTAATAAGTTAGACACAGATACTTTAATCCAGAGGTAAACAAACTTTTTTTGTAGAAGGCTAGAGAATAAATATTGAGGCTTTCAGGCGTGCGCATGTTTGTGTGTATGTTTGTGTAAAAAACATTCTTAGCTCCCTGGTCATACAAAGACAGGCCATGGTCAATTTGGCCCATGTGCCATAGTGACCATGGTGTGCCAACCTTGCAACTATAGGAAATCTTAACCAGAAATATTAATGATTTAATGGAAATATTCTGTTTAATTTTAGAGCATCATATATACTGTTAAGCATTATTCATGAGTCTCTGTGGATTTGATTCCTGCTGTCTTAAGTAAGGGGTGCACCTGTGACTTTTTCTTTGCTCTGTTGTGTTGTCTGCAGGTGTGTGGACATATAAGTAAATGCTATAGTGTGGCTGCTCAGTTTGAAGAATGCCGGGAGAAGATCACAGAAATGCCTGGCATCATCAAGGATCTCTGTAGGGTATTATATTTTGGCAAGGTAGAGTTCATCTTTAATACTTTCTGAATAGAGTCAACAATAAGTTTTATTATCAACTATCCAGTCTCTAATTTATAAACAAATTGTTTTCCCAAAATTATTTTTAAGTAAATTATTTGGGTTTTTAACCCATTTCCTGTTTGTCCCGAGAATACTTGCTGGTGGCGCTTGTGGCTACAGCTTATACCCCAAGAGAATTACAGTCTTAACATTATCCCCAATATTTTCACATTGCTCAAGTATATCAGTAGTCTTTGGAAACAAATGACATCATTCTATTTATAGCATTCTGTTTTTGTAGTGGCATTTTCATTTATAAAATACAGTAATTCTCAATTGCATTCCTACACATAATGTTAAATAAATGCTGGTAGCAAACTACACTTTTTTTTTTTTTCCTAATGAGAAAAGGGTTAAAAGCATTTTCCACAAATGCCTTGCTGTAAATGAAGGCTTTTGTTCCTAAGTTGGCCCACAAAGAATGAGACTGGTGACATATTTAGAGGAAACTGGGTCTCATCTGAACACTAGGTCTCATTTGAACACTAGAAGAAAGTGGAGAAGAAAGAAGACAAGTAAATCCAATGAAAAAGTAAAGACCCAAATGAAACCTGAAACCTGAAACTGAGTCAAGTAACTGCCATGTGGGAAGGGCTTTATAAGGATCGGAGAGCTTACTGTTTCCTCCTAATCCAGTACTGTTGAGGGAAAGACAGACAGATTTTTTAGATAACTGGGCAGAGTGAGAGCCGTGTTAGGATTAGGTTGCTGATCCTGGACTATGGTATCTAGAAATAAGGGATCTGATGAAAATATTTCTCAATATATTTACTTTTTGTCCTTAGAAATATTTAGTAAGAATACAAACATAAAGAAGTAAATTTCCTGCACTAAAGATACTGGTAAACTTAAGTTCACTTGCATGTGTGTTGTTGTTAATGCCTCATCACTATTATTAAATATTAAAAATTCAAGTGAAACGAAGAAAATTGTATTCCTAAGTCTTTGAACACTAGCTCAGAAATAGTCTTTGTTTTGTCACAGTTAATTTTAATTTTAGGCTTTAAAGGATATAGGATTCAGACTTAAATTGAAAATGAAAATATAAGAGGAGGTAAACATTTTGCACAGTAAGGTAGTTAGCTTGACACGCATAAAACAACCTCTTTTTAACCTTGTAATTAATTCCATTATTCTTATTCTCTCAAGAGTATTCCACGTGTGGCTGCTCTTGGGGTAGAATGTGTGAGTTCCTTTGCTGTGGATTTTTGGCTACAGACACACCTATTTCAGGCTGGAATTTTGTGGCATCTGCTTGGTTATCTGTTTAATTATGACTACACACTAGAAGAGAGTGGCATTCAGAAAAGTGAAGAGACAAACCAGCAGGTAACTTTAACAGTGCTTTAATATTGAATTTGAACCCAAACCATACGTTAATGTGAAGCAAAGCTCTAGCTATCCAGAACTCCCAAGGCATAAACTACTTTTGAGGTAATTAAATTTATTATTGCTCTTTAAACCCTCAAACTTTTTTATTTTAACCCCTTATGCTGGAAGGATTCAAAGCAAGGGGATTTGCAGTAGCATATCCTAGTCATAACAATCCTTTTTTGATTACTCAGAGTCATCTTTATAATTGCAAATTATGTTTGTGTAACGGAAATAAAATGATACTATTGGGTCTAGCTCCCGCAAACACTGAGTACTTACCTGATTCTTACAGATTTTTTTTTTGTCTCTCCTTTTCTATTCACCATCATTTATTACATTGTTAGTATGTGCCCCTAGCAGTCAAATCTACCTATGTGTCCCCTACTCCCAAATGTGCTTCTACCAGTTATCTACAAGATATTGTATTGTTATAAATAAGAACATAGATTCTGATGGTCTTTTGTGTAAATAAATGAATAAGCTCTAATGCATAAACTCTTTGACATCAGTTTTGGGGACTTGTATTTTTTTGTATGTTTGTTTCCTCTCAGCTCCTTAAATATGTTCCATACAGTTTGATTCTATAAAGTTACTGTGTTATCTATATAAGATAATAGAGCTACTTTGATGTCTTAATTTTTTTTTTACAGGAAGTAGCCAACAGCCTTGCCAAACTGAGTGTCCGTGCTCTCAGTCGTCTTGGAGGGTATCTGCCTGAAGAACAAGCAACCCCAGAAAATCCAACCATAAGGAAAAGTTTAGCAGGCATGCTGACACCTTATGTTGCTAGAAAACTTGCTGTAATTAGTGCTACTGAGGTATGTGATTCAGAAGTAGCCTGGGTTTTGATGAATATTGCAAGATCCTTTACATATAACACAAGGTCATAACGTTGATTGCTGTAGGAAACCTAAAAATTGAAAAGGTTCATATGCTTGTTCTCTCAACCAAGGAATTCAGTTAATTTGGATTGATGCTAATGACATCATCTCTACAAGTCTAGTCTTTCTGTAGGGTAACTTAATTTCATGTTTCTCAGTTGTGGAGCCCACCATAATTCTTGCCAACCTTGAGTCACTAAGAGTCAGGATAGAGAGTGAACTTGGAATGGTGTTTCATAATGGGCAGAGGACTGGGAGGCAGGAGACCTAGAGTGTATTTTTAGCTGACTTTTATAAGCTATAACTTATTGAGATTCAGGTTTAAAATCCTAAAAGTAAATACATATACACATACGTATGCATTCATGACAAAAGTAAATATGTATAACCTTGGTAGGTCTCCCAACATCTAAGGTCCCTGTCATGAGGATCGCAAACAATGTAATAATGTAGCATTAGAGAATTAGCCTGTAGAAATCCATTAAACAGAATATTGTGAAGCCTTAAATTCTAAAGGTACATTTAAAGACATGTTTCAAATGAAAAGGCTAACTCCCATTTTTGGTATTAAAAAATGAAAGGGTAGATAGATCTGTACCAGTATGTTAACTGTAGTTATCCATGAATTGCAGAATTATAAGCTATTTTTATATTTTTATATTTTGTGTTCTTTAATGATTATCTAATACTTTTGTATGGAAAAAATCCTCAGAGTTCTAAATGTAAAATACTTTTAGAATTTATACATAGCTTATTTGTTTTTTAATCCAATCTAATTAAGTCTGAGTTTTAGTGCAGGAACTGCTTTGTAGTGCCCCTGAGTAAGAGAGAAGAGCTTTAGATGTCACTCACACTCTTTGTTCTTTTTCTGGACTTTTGTGTTTACAAATGTGATAGGTTTTTTTGACTGAAAACATTCTTTCCAGAAATACTAGCAAGGTGTTGATTACTACAAAGAAAAAAGCATTTCAAAATTTATCTTGTACTCCATCTGGATTTAATAAAATGCTTATTTTAAACTGCCAGTTCTCAAAGTTTTACAGTTTTCCTAAAGATATAATTTTTTAGTCATTTTACTTAATTAGTAGTTAATGCTTTGAAAACAAAGGTTGGATATCTTTGCATGGAGGTAATACTGTGCTGCTTTCCTCCTGGCATAGTGCTCTGTACATGTAAAAGGTAAGAAAATTTTACTAAAACAGATAAAAGAGAATCAAATGTCTGTGTTCATTTACAGTGGAGGAGAGCTAAACAAAAGGAAAGTACACTGGACAGCTCAGTAGTCATAAGCTGTGTCTGCAGAACTATTTAATGCAGCTTTGAGTCAGGGTTTGGCCAAGAAAATCTAAACTGACTTTGCCCATAAATTTTATTTCCTTTCCTAAGACTATGCTTCATAAACACTTAGATTTTGTTTTAAATATATGTGTATAAAGGCAGTATGAAATGCTTTTTAAGCTTATATTCACCAAGTGTTTATTAAATGCTGTAACACAAAACAATGTATAATTTCATCAAAGCAGAGCCAATGTTAAGAATGTGAGGTCAGACCGACTCAATTTTGAATCCCAGTTTTACCACTTAAGCGTTGTGAGACTTGGGGCAAATAATTCTCTCTCTCGGCCTTGATTTTTCTCATCTGCATAATGGATACTATTAATAAGCTTTTTAGAATTCTTCAGATCCTTATGATTGAGCTCCATTGTACTCAAGGTACCCGTTACAAAATGTAATAGACCATTTTAATAAATTATAACTTCAATGTTATTTTTTTCCTAAACGTTACAAAACATATTCTGTCTCCTAGATTTTGAAGATGCTTAACAGCAACACAGAGAACCCGTATTTGATATGGAACAATTGTACAAGGGCAGAACTACTTGAATTTCTTGAATCCCAACAAGAAAACATGATTAAAAAAGTATGTTATTGTTTTACAAATTTCTTGGGTAACTTACTTTAATGGAATCTCTGGAAATGTAACTTAGTAGTGCCAAAACAGAAGCCCATTGTTTCTTCATTTGGTGTAGTCAAGCCTGTATAATAGCTTTTTACTACCTAATATTTGGCCCATTTAAGAACAGCGTTACTGTATTTAATAACACATTAGGATTTTTTGTTGTTTTTGTTACCACTTGCATATAGCCGTTTTCTATTATAACCAGTTTTTGTACCCAGAAGCCCTGTTTTAATTGTTCTCTTCAGCCTCTGTTCCCAGTAAAATAAAAATGCCTTTTGGTATCAAAATTGAATAATTTCTCCTATCCTGCCACCTTCCAATGGAGAAGCTAGTAAGCCACAGAAAAGAAAAAAGGGTATGGGAGATAAGAAGAAGGTCTGGATAATACATACACTAGAATGGTTGGGTCTTGGAGGTTTAGAAGATAATTATGCTTATGAGTTTGGAAGTTATTAAAACATAATCATCACTGTCATGTCCTGAATCATTCAAAATTGGTTTTGGACTCATTTTATAATAATTCATCCAGAACCCTTTGATAGAAGGTTTGAGAATTGCAGAACTAGGGAGAACCAGTTTTGCATTTCTGTACATCTTTTATTTTATCAGAAGAGACATAACATCTTTCTTTAGCACTTTTCAATTTATTATATACTTTCATTATTTCAGTCCAACCTAAATTCTGTGTGATTTCAATCTAAATCTTCATTGGAACTATTTTTCTCCCATTCTTCTTTTCTTTTTCCTTTTCCTTAAGTGGAAACTCTTCTTGATTTGTCAACCTATATAATATTATTATGTCTTTTTTTTTTAATTCAGAAACCCTGTTTTCCCGCTCTTTCATTTAATGTATTACTCTTTAAAACCAGTGCTAATGTATTAATTTCTTAACTCTATCACTTTATATCTGAGTAGGCCAAATGTCTGCTAAGTGGAGTGAGAAGAGCCAAATGTCACACTTGCTTTATGAACACAAGCTCTAAGACACTTAATTAGCTGACCTCTGTGAGCTTTTGAAATCTTAAAACAAGTTGTAATACTAATCCTTGGACTAGAAAGTAACAACTCTGTGCCTATTCTAGAATCCATATTACTGGCTCTAAACATAATAGTTGCAGCAGACGCTTTATGTGTATCCCACCACATTTTTCCTCTCTAGAAAATGAATGATTCTTTTAAGTTATTTATCTGTTGTTAAGCTGAATGTGGATAGATTTATAAACCAGACACTGATGAATCTCATTCATATCTAACAGTCTATTTTTTTTAAAGGGTGATTGTGATAAAACATATGGATCAGAATTTGTCTATAGTGATCATGCCAAAGAACTTATTGTAGGCGAGATTTTTGTGAGAGTGTATAACGAAGTCCCTACTTTCCAGCTAGAGGTAAGCGCTCTACTATTACTATTGTCTGGTGCTTTTGCTCATTTGTCACTGAAAGCTATTGGTTTATTCACACTGTGTACATCAAAGTAATACCTGTTCTTTCTTTACCAAATGCTTTATATTAACCTGGGTTTTTGCCTCTTTATTTTGAATGTCGAAGAATTAAATTTTCTGGATTTATGGATAAGAAGTTATTTCTTGCCCAGCTATTCCTTATGTTATGTATAATGCTACCTCACTGTGTCATTTATATGTGCCTTCAACTTACAAGTCTCTAATGGAAGTACAAGGCCATTTATATACTTGGCTCCCTCATGTCATATATCAGATCACCAGTCAGAAGTTCTTCTCTGGCAAATTATTAGATGAAAATAAGAAAATGCAGTGGAGATACAAAGCTTTTTAGATGATTGTGATCATACCAGCTCATTTCTTGTGGTGATCTCTAGTCACTTCCAGGAGCAAATGAGGAGCTTCTTTTTCTTCTTAGTGCTTGGAGCTCATGTACAAATTTTTTTGTTGTAGGTTTTTTTTGGAGGATGTAATTGATTTATTAGGAGGGAAGAAGTGGAGCTTTGTTTTAGAGTTTGCTCTTGGAAAACAAGGGATTTATTAAACTTTAATGTATATTATTTATCACAGAATAATATATATAAATAGCTGTTAGCAGAATTAGTTCAGTGATTTGTGAAGTTTTCTTTGAAAACTGTCCTTTGAATTTATATTCTAAAAATATATAACTTTTAAATATAAAAATATAACCAAATTATAGAAGTTACATATCATACTATCAATTACTTTTATTGATAAAGGAAAGAGATACTCTAATCTCAACTGTTAAACTTAAGTACTGATGGGAGTATTCAGATCTCTTATGTATTGGGACAAAAAATGTTGAGAAACTCTTTATAATGCAACTGGGTTTTGTCCCCCGCCCTTTGATCCATAGATGTATTCATGTGCGTGTATAATTTAATCATTTTCATAACTTGAAGTTTTTTGTTTTGCTATTTTGCTATGGAGTCTTTGTTACAGATTATTTGCATTAAAATATTTTCCCACTCAATTTAGGTTCCAAAAGCATTTGCTGCGAGTCTCTTGGATTACATAGGCTCCCAGGCCCAGTACCTCCACACATTCATGGCTATTACACATGCTGCAAAAGTGGAGTCAGAGCAACACGGAGACCGCTTGCCAAGAGTGGAAATGGCTTTGGAGGCTCTGAGAAATGTCATAAAATATAATCCAGGTGTGTGACTATACCCTTGAATAGTAAGACACTCACAATAGAAGGGCCCTGAAAATTCCAGTTCTGTTTTATCAGGGGAACCCAGGGAAAATTACTTGGTTATAATGCTATACTTGGTATAACATTAAGAGGAAATGACCCCATAATATTTTTACCTATAAATAGTAGGCTGGAAAGAGAGGTCAAGGCATCATGTTTATAAGAGTCTCAGTGGGTTCAAAAGGCAGAATAACTTCATAGTGTAAAATTTCAAATTGATGACATAAGTTGATGTACTCAGTATAAGTACTTAAATTAGATTTATTTATTAGGTGATCTAATTTTTGCCTCTGGCCCCTAACACAATGCCATGTGCATATGGGCACTCATAATTTTGAAAAACTGCCTGAAGCTTTTGGTGTATAAAATTTGAAATAATAAAAAGTTGAGAATTTTCATTCTTAAACATCTTTAAGAGGATATTTTCAAAAACATCATCACTCTTGCCTGACTCTAGGGAGATAGATGAGTGAAAATCTGAATACTTTCAATTCTAGCTTTGATAACAAATATACAACAGAAAGCCTAAAATGATATAAATTCAATTTGTTATTTTTAATATTGTGTTTCAGGTACTTTATTGCTTTTTTCTGTATATACTTTGGTACTATTAAAATTCTGACCTTTTGCTTATTGCCAACAAATTATTCAAATAAAACAACAGTAATTAAATGTTAGGAAAAATAGTCATTCCCAGGGTATACACTGATATGTTATTAAGTGCTGTATTATAAAATTGAAGAAAACTTCACATTTTATTGTTTGGAGTCGGCATAGTAGAACGTTATTGGTCATGTATTAGGTACAAAGAAATTGCAGCAAAGTAGGCTATTGATTTGGAACTTATAAAAACTGAGGAAGGGCTTGCATAGAAATTTTATTTCGATAACATCTATAAAGTTCATGTATCAGAATCACATGCTCACTTGTAATTTAGAAGAATGCTTTATGTGTCATTGATAAATTTATGATAATTCTTAACTGTATAGAAGTGGTTTGAAAATGAACTTAACAGCAGCCTATTTAGAATAATTTCAGATTTTTAAAAATGAGGGATCATAGTGAATTATTGGGCCTCTAAAGATTATAAATTACACTGTTTTACTACCATATAACAAATGGAAAAATGCACTAAACAAAACCTTAATGTTAAATGTTTTGTTTTATTAAATGAAATGGTAGTAAATATATGAGATTGGGGAATGAGGTGGGTAGGAATGAAATACCATTCAATTTTAGGCATTGTCACAAGAAACCCTTTAATGTGCATATCAGTTCTTTGTTCGTAATGTAGTCCTCAAGTGGCAGTGTTTCTAAGTTAGTCTTAATTAAAAGCCAAATGATGTCACATGCTCCCAAAATATAATTAGGCTGAGAGGGGTAGCTCTAAGGTCTAGAGATAGAGAGTAAAATTACCACCTTACACCTTTTCTTTTTGAATTGTATTTGGATTGTGTATTTGATAAATTTCTTGTTTTTAATCTGAGGCTAGGGGTGGGTATGAAAACGAAAACAAAACAAATGCAAGAAACCAAAATGGCTTATTTTTGCCTTTTAAGATTTACTGCTACTCACCTCATATCACAAATGTTGAGAAAACGTTATCAGAGACTTAAAATGGACAGTAAACAGTGTGTACTGGTTTTCTGAAGGTTTGTAATTTAAACATCTTTTGGACATAAAATATATTTATTTTTATTTCCTAGGCTCTGAAAGTGAATGTATTGGGCACTTTAAATTAATATTTTCTCTTCTGCGAGTCCATGGAGCTGGTCAGGTGCAGCAGTTGGCTTTGGAGGTAAAAGAACGTTGTACTAAAGCATGTACTCTAAAGCCTTTCCTACTATTACTATATGTGGTTTGAGCTTTGATTAATCACCATCTGAAGCCGAATGGAAGTTTGCATGTGGTTTTTTTTGTTTTGTCTATTAAACCAGGTGAATACGTTTTTTAAATTTGAATGAATTATGCTCATTTTCAAGAGCTAATGTTACGCAGTATTGTTTAAAGTCATTTCCTCTGTGATCATTTTCTGTTATGCATTAGAACTTGGGGTGCATTGTATATTGTCAGTGTGTGGTGTGGGTTAAGAAATGGGCTAAGAATAAAATAAAAAAAAAAAAAGTAAGCAAAAGGCTTTACTATGGAGGCTTGGAAACCACACACAGATCAGTAAGAAAAAGAGTTACGGTTTCTCCGATTTCTCAGTGTCCCTACAGAGAGACCTTTGAGACCAGGGCACTCTGCTGGCTACACAGAGTTTGCATTCCAGAGGAAAGACCTTACCCCTTCTCCTTCAGTTGCTCTCCCTTCTTATGTGTTTTTTTTTTGTTGTTTTTTTTTTTTTTTTTCATTTTGTCTAGCACAAAAGCAACCTTTGCAGTGAGGGTTACAGATAGACAACTGGAATATTATTCTGTTTACAGGAGATGTCTAGGGAAGCCAGCTTCCCAGAACCTATAGGCCTTTGAGATTCTAGAGAAATTGGAGGCCCCTCCTTAGGAGAGTCACAGGGATCCTTGTCCAGGCAACCCAGAGTGAGCTTCCATGACCATTTTTCAAATGATTTTGTTCAGTGTAACACAATTTAAAGAACACCAAATTCAGTCCTGCAGTAGCAGGTTAATGAATGGTTTATGAACGATTTGTCTAACATATCCTTAGATTGCATTTTGGTTTAAAAGAGGTTTCTAATAATAGAAGTTAAATTGGTCAGAATACTTAAGCGTGTTCTTTTAATCAAAAAGCATCTTTTCTACTTAATTCTTTTGAGTACCTTGTAACTTTTTAAATATTATTAAATATAGAATATGTTGCTTTGATGTTCTGACAATATGGTTAAAGTAAAATGACACTGATCTTTAGATGTATACTATAAAAGTTAGTCTTAAGAGGCCATCCTCTTTGAAAAAAAGAATGTCTATTTCTTATAATGCAAAGATAGACTCAGTCACTGTGTTGTGCTGGGCCTTAAAGACATTTGCTTTCTCCCTCTAAAAACAAAAAGTAAGTCCCAGTAGTGAGGATCATTATCTTCCTAACTATCCCCCTCCCCAAATCTATAGCTGGAAAACACTACCATCTATAACATAGTTCCAGAGCATGTAGGATTGAAGTTTTCTTATAAGACTCAAGACTGTGAATTCATGCTAAAATATTTGTTAGATCATTATATTTAATTCTTAGCTCTAAATAATAGGAAACTAATGTACATAATATATATAACCGTTAACATTTTTTATTCTCAAAAGATCAAATAATAAAGCCAATCTTTTAAAATTAAACTCTTCTCTAAAAATTAAATATTCTGTCTTCAAAGCATTTTTCTCACTATGGTGAAGCCTCTAATTTATTTAGGTCTGACTAATTCGACTCAATTTAAGTTTGAAATTATTTTCAAAACTTTTAATATCCTATTAATTAACTTTCAGGTTGTGAATATAGTGACATCTAACCAAGACTGTGTCAACAATATTGCTGAATCAGTGGTTTTGTCCAACTTATTGGCTCTTCTACATTCATTGCCATCAAGTATGTATATTCAGAAATGGAATTTTGGAAACCACAGCACAGCCAGTTCACAGAGGGGAGCAGTTATAGATGAAACAAAACCTCTGATAAAATGTAATGCATGTTTAGTTTTGGAATATTTTAAGTGGTACTCTTTATATTAGATTTGTCTTCCTCATTATGTTTTACATAAATTACTAAAATTATTTTTCATGTCCCATATCAAAAGTTGAAAGTTGGAGGTCAGAGAGGTCCAAAAGCAAAGGAAAAGAACTGAGGATTTTCAGTTTGCTGAATATAAACTACACATGACTAATTGAGGATTCACTAATATTCCATGGTTTGAAAAAAAAAAAAATTGGATGATAGGAAAAAATGCTTAAGATGAAAATTTCCCTGTGTTCAGCTTATAGTTCAATTCTGCATTATTTGTCCTTTACTGATTTGATGCTGATAGAGACTATTGCCACCAAGATGAGGTCAGTTTAAAAAAAAATACCAACCTGATTTCTTGAGTACAGCCTGCACTAATAGTATTGTTACTCCTTAGGAATTATCTTTTGAAGGTTTATTCTCCTGCATGTTAATTTAGCCCACTCCAGCTAACAGGCCTTTGTTATTGTTTTAGTCTCAGCCTAATACTTGGTAGCCTCTACCCTCTTTGCTAACACTTTATCTCTTTGGTCACCTGACTGTCATTGCCATTTGAGCCTAGAAGAATAAAGTCCAATAGCCCGGTATACTCGATGACAAGGAATGAGAGGGGCACAGACCGTGTCCAGAAGGATGCTGTTACGTCTTAGATTGGAATCGTGTCTTGCAATTATTACTTCCTGCTCATTTCTCTTAAGAAAATAGCACCAGATAAAAATCTTAGATACCTTATCAGGGTGTCCTCAGGTATTAGGAGATGAGAATATTTTGTTTATCCATTGAACAAGGAGGTAGGAAGATGGCATAGCATATGGACTTTGGAGTCAGACCTCTGTGTAAAACTCAGCTATACCACTTATTGGGTGTGAAACCATGGACTGGTTAAACTGGGCCTCAACTTCCTCATTTATAACAAGGCAATAATAATGTCTGTCTCACAGGTTATTGTGAAGATTTAAGTATCATACCATGTTTAGAGCACCTAGTTCAGTGCCTGGCACAGAGTTGATGCCCAGTAAATGTAAGCTTACCGATGGTACACTCCTTGAAATGTCTTTTCCTCTGCAGGTCGTCAGCTTGTTCTGGAAACTCTTTATGCTTTGACATCAAGTACAAAAATAATCAAAGAAGCAATGGCAAAAGGTAATGTATGGAGTGCTTTTTCATCTAGTTATGCTCAATAATGATGAGGTTTTCTGTAAACTAGAAAAATTCTTTGGAAAGCTTCCAGTTTTAAAAAAATTAATTGCATTGAGTTGAAATAAGGTTGAAAATGAAGTCCATTGAGTAGAAAAGTTATATTCTTTATGTATAGTGTAAACACTAATTCTTTTTTCTTTCATAGGAGCTTTGATTTATTTACTAGATATGTTCTGCAATTCAACACATCCACAAGTTCGAGCCCAAACAGCGGAACTTTTTGCTAAAATGACAGCAGACAAACTAATAGGTCCAAAGGTGAGCACAAAATAGTTTCTTAGAAAGAAATTAATTATTAAAGCTGTTACTTTGATTTGATTTCATGCAGTTTACCAAAGTCCAAGAAGGTAAGGATAAGGAAATGATGTGAAGTGAAAGCTGGAAGATTGACATACCCAAAATTATTCCTATATATTACTAATTTGAAAAAAAATTATCGTCGGGGAAGCCTGCACTGGAATTGAGAAGTTTTAAGAGAATATTTGGACAATGGTGATAAATTGTTCATCTCTCTTGAAGAAAGAACAAAAGTATATTAGGTTATGACCAAGGATAGGTTAGGTTAGATTTTTCACACTGTGAGGATTGGCCTGTGGAAGTATCTAGTGAAAGAGATGGCGGTCTATGTCCTTATAACTACACATCTGTACTGGTAAGGATACACCACCCTTGGGAAGTAAGACCATACAGGCCCTTGAGTATAATGGTACCTCTGCCTCCCCACTGCAGGGAGAGTTTTCATTCAGAATCTAGAGATGACCTGGTGATCTCTAGAACTATGGTCCGGATTGTAGAGCAGGAACCTGTGGAATCAATAGTGCCAAATAAAATTCCATCCAGACACAGCTGTAATCAAAGTCCTCTTCTGTTTTTAACGCAGTTTCACAAGGAAGAGTGTTCACTGAGGCATGTCTCTGCCAACCCACCAAGCGGCAGAGACATGTTGGGGTACCATGAGATAAAGGCTCCTAAGCCCCCACTTTGAGAGTCTGATTTTATATCAGTAAAATAAACTGGATTCAGCTGTTTATTTATTTATTTTTTTGCTTGATTTCTTGATCAAGGTATTAAGAATCTATCATAAGACCTGAAGTTGTACTTTGAGAATAAGATTAATAGTCTCTGGTCATCAGGGTTGATGAGATGATGGAAATTACCTTTGGATGCCTATAGAAAGCATCCATAAAAGTATGAATATTGATGTTTAAAATTATTTTCTTAAAGCTAGAGTTGAGTAGCACATAATTATGCTATCTAATATTACAGGTTTTAAATAATGTTTTAAGTGTTTAAATATATACTGGAAATGACTGAGCTCTTCAGTAATTTTATGACCTTTGAAGTACATGAGAGACAAATTTTATCAAGGTGAATATATTTACACCTAAATTTTCTGTATAGGAAAAATACAAAATTAACTCCTTAATTGAATGATTCTAGACTTGGGGTCAGTAAACTTTTTTCTGTTTTTGGTAACAGCTTTATTGAGATATAGTTGACATACCACACAGTTCACACATGTGATGTATATAGTTCAATGATTTTATTATATTTTTAGATTGGGCAGCCACAGTCAGTTTTGTTTTTTTTGCTTTCAATTTTTATAAAAGTTTATTTGAGCCACACGATGGGGAGCAAATCTCAAATGCTCCCCACAGTCAGTTTAAAAATGCTTTCATCCACCCAGGAAAGAAATTCATTCCCTTTAGCAGTCACTCCCCATTCCTCCTCCTCCCAGCACCTGGTAACCACTAACCTACTTTCCATCTCCATTTGCTTATCCTGGGCATTTCATATAATTGGAATTATACAGTATGTGGTCTTTCTGTGACTGTTTTTCTGTCATTTAACATAATATTTTCAAGATTTACCATGTTGTAGCAAGTATCTGTACTTCATTCCTTTTTGTTGCCAAATAATATTCCATTATATAGATATACTACATTTTGTTTTTCCACGTATCAGTTAATAGACATGTGGATTTATTCTAATTTTGACTATTTTACATTATGTTTCTATGAACATTCATGTACAAGTTTTTGTGTGGATATGTATTTTTATTCTGAGAGTGGAATTTCTGAATCATATTGTGATACTGTGTTAAACCTTTCGAGGAATTGTCAGACTATTTTCCAAAGTGACTGTACCATTTTACATTCCCACCAGCAGTGTGTGAGAGTTCTAATTTCTCCACATATTATTATATATCTTTTTTGATTACAGCCATCCTAGGGTGTGAAAGTGATATGTCATGGTTTTGGTTTACATTTCCCTGGTGACTAATGATGAGTATGTTTTATGTGCTATTGGCTGTCTGTACATCTGTTTTAGAAAAATGTCCACAATTTTTTGTCAATTTTTAATTGGATTATTTGTCATTTTACTATTGAGTTGTAATTGTTGTTTATATAGTCTGGATAACCAGTCCCTGATCAGATACATGATTTGCAAATATTTTCTCCCATTCTGTGGATGTCTTTCCACTTTTTTGATGGTGTCATTTGCAGCATAAAAATTTTTAATTTTGATGAAGTAACAATCTGTCTTTTTATTGTTGTTCTTGCAGCTTATGCTTTTCATATCATATCTAAGAAACATTGTCTAGTCGAACGTTACAAAGATTTATACCTATGTTTTCTAAGAATTTTAGCTCTTGTATTTCTGTCTTAGATCCACTTGAATGATTTTTTTCACATGGTGTGAGATAGGGGTGAGACTGGTAAACTTTTTCTGTAAAGGACCATCTCATAAATATTTTGTCTTCCATAGGACCTATGATCACTGTCACGAGTACTCAGCTCTGTCATTGTAACAGGAAAGCAGCTCTAGATAATAACTGTATGAATGGGTGTGGCTGTGTTCTAATAAAACTTTATTAACAAAAATAGGCAGCAGACCAGATTTGGCCCCTAGTTTTCCAACCCCTGTTCTAGTATAGCTGAGTAAACAGAACATAACTCTGAAGGCTTATGGTCAAAGGATTTGCATTATCTAAAAAAAAAATTTTCTTAAAGTTTATTAAAGTAAGTGATCACTTACTATTTGAATTCTGTCATGACCAAGAAAAGAGACATACTTCCTATTTTATAGATGCTTTCTATCATGTAACTAACTGACATTGCTTCCTTTAGTTCAATGGCTGCTAGGAAGTTCACAGCTAAATTTGTAGTATATCACTAGTAATTATACAGAGCTTTGTGTGCTGACTTCACATTAGTCTCATGTATTCAAGTAAATTTTTGAGGCTCTGTTATATGCCAGGGGCTGAGAATACAAGCAATGAGCAAGACATCTGGGCCAGGGACGGTTTCTGTAAGACAAGATTTGAGCACAGACTTGAATAACATGAAGGAGCGAGAACCCTGTGAAGACACAAAGGAAAAAAAACCTACCTTCCCAACCTTTATTTTCACTTTGTACTTATGTGTCACACTAATTTTGAGTTTGTGTGTATTTGAGTTTTGGATGTATTTTTTTAAGCTGCTTTTTAAATGCTTTTTTGAGAAAAGGCACAGTATAATATAAAACATAGTCCAGCAAAATAAATGCACTAAAAAATACTTGTAGGACACAAAGGTAGCATGAGAAAAACTTGTTTGCGAGGGTGGGGGATCAGGGGGAGGGTTGGGAGGGACAGGCCAACCTAGGGTGCTCTGGAAAGGCAATAGCATGTGCAAAGCATGACCCAGCAGGGAGTTCTTGGAAGTTTACACACCAGTGATAACTGAATTTCTTAAAGTTTCTTAAATTCGAGGCAGAGAATGGGAATGAAACTAAATAAGTAAGTAGGAGATAGTCTTAGTGATCCTTATTAAAGTTATCATTGCATAAACCATGGTTTATTTATTCTTCCACTCCAGAACTTTTAGATAATAGTTACAGTGCATATCAGCCATAACACAGATTATAGCAATTTTTTATATTACTGAAATGTAAGGCAAATCAAATATTGACATGTTTCCAATAGGTTTTTCTCTTTTTTGCTTTCTCAAACCCCTCATGTAGGTTCGACTTACATTAATGAAATTTCTACCAAGTGTTTTCATGGATGCCATGAGAGACAACCCTGAAGCTGCTGTACATATTTTTGAAGGAACTCATGAAAATCCTGAGCTAATTTGGAATGATAGTTCCAGAGATAAAGTGTCCATAACAGTTAGAGAAATGATGCTAGAGTAAGTAAAAACACATGTAATAACTTGTTGCCTCCAAGTAAGGTCACCTGGAAGGGCAAATGTTTTGTCTCACCTCTCTAAGACTTATTTAAAGGTTAATGAAAGTGTATTTTGTGACTGAACTTTGATGTGATCCCCTCTTTTTCCCCCAAGGCACTTTAAAAATCAGCGTGACAACCCTGATGTAAACTGGAAGGTAAATATACTTTTATTCAGAGAAAGGACTTTTACATTTCAGTTTTTTTGTTGTTGTTATTTTTTAAAATTCATACTGAGTCATTTTAATGTCAACCTGTTAAATACTTTGTCATTGAGACACTAAAGATCTTCTTGTGGAAAACAGGTTTTAAACGTAAAAGTAGGAATATTCACTTTTTAAGTAACTAATCGAAGCAACTTTTCTGAATTTTATTGAGACAATAAAACTTATAATAATTACAATATGATTATATTAATAACGATTTAAGTACTAGTTAATTTCATAAATCTGTCTTTGCGTTTCTTGCTAAATTTACAGCTAGTGATGATTAAGTAACTTGACTATGGTTCTGTCTCTTTAAAGTTGCCTGAAGATTTTACTGTGGTGTTTGGAGAAGCAGAGGGTGAACTTGCTGTTGGAGGAGTTTTCTTACGAATCTTTATTGCACAGCCAACGTGGGTTCTAAGAAAACCTAGAGAATTTCTTATTGCACTACTAGAAAAATTAACTGAGCTCCTGGAGAAGAACAATCCTCATGTAAGTTTCAGCAAAACATTTCAAATAGTTTCCTAAATACACTGATAGTATTTCTTTTAAAACGCCATCCTCATTGACTATGCGTTTAGAATTGGCTACCTCTTCCAATATAGCACCCACATTTAAATTCAAATATACCCATTCATCGTTTTTTGACATGTTCAGAAGTCAAACTCATTAGTAAAATGGTTATTTCTGAACCACAGTTGAGAAGATGTGATTTCTAACAATTATAGAAGCTCAGAAATAAGGTTTCTGCTTTTTCATTTCAATGATTTTAATTTTAAGGAGAAACCTAAATTTTCAATGTAGAAATCTAGATAGAAGTGTGTTCTGCTAGGGCCTGTTCTTCACTCAGCTCTACACATGTGATGGGGATGACCTTAGTTATAGAAATTGACGGGAAAGTAGTAACCACACCAAGAAAGCCAGAGTGAGAAAGTAGCCTTCGTCTTGCTTTGGTGAGTTAGAAACCCTGATAGTATATGAAGTTTTGTTATTTTAACCTTTAGATTGAAAATAATTGAGGTATATGATTGTTGAATTAAACAAGCTATCTATAGAGAGGTTATTAAGAGCCCAAGCTGTCTTGTTAGATGGTCCTGGATCCCAGCACTAGCTCCACCACTGACTAGTTCTGTGACCTTGGCAATACCTCATGACTCTGCCTCAGTTGCCTCATTTTTGAATGATCACAGAACCCGCCCCTCAGTTTTGATTCAGCACATTCTGAGTACTTAGAAATTATTTATTACTATTATTTAGCAAAACTTTGAAAAAAATTAGTGTGGAAATATTTACTTATTTCTCTTTCTATAGTCACATTTTCTCTTCACTAAGATTTTTATTACATGTAGTTTAAATAATATCTTCAAAGTAGAAACTTGGAAAAACATTACATTTTCCTTCTGTCACTTTTTTGGGGCACATCCCAGTTTCTCTGTTCATTTAAAGTACATTATGTTATGGATATATATGTCTGCATATAATGGTGTAAGTTATAGGTCTTTGTAATCTGTTGTGCCCAATAGTAAGTGCATTATGATGACCAGACTTGTTAAACAATAGGATTTTTAGAAGACCTGGGAAAAACATTTTAATAGTTCTGCATTCTCCTGAATCATTGATGTTCTGTGATATTGATATTTCTGTAACATTATCTAAACATTTCTAGTAATATCTTTTGGGAAATGGTCTCTTAAACCTAAACAGAAATGTGATATGACCTTGCCTAGTGAAAGTCTGCTTAGATTAAGATACCACGTTCTTAAAAGTCCTTTAAATTCATGTCTTTTATCAAGATGGGGAAGTTTGCTCTTGTAGGATTTGTGAATCAGTTTCCATGTGTCATGACTAAAATTTGTGGATACCTAGTTTTGAACACCAAATAATTGCCTGGGATGTTTAAGACTTTATTCATACTTATAGTTTGTTTGTTTTACACCCTCCAGGGAGAAACTCTGGAAACTTTGACAATGGCCACGGTATGTCTCTTCAGTGCACAGCCTCAGCTGGCCGATCAGGTGCCACCTTTGGGCCATCTTCCCAAAGTTATCCAGGCAATGAATCACAGGAATAATGCCATCCCTAAGAGCGCCATTCGGGTTATCCATGCCCTGTCTGAAAACGAGGTATCAATGAATCATTTAGTTGATTATAGCTCTATATCTGTGCTCCCTCTTCCTGACTAATGTACATTGCAGTATAAATCCCTTTCCTACTGTGTGCTTTTCTGCGTATGAACCAGATGATACTGTAACAATTCTTAAACCAGTTTAAAGGCTATAATTAATGGAAGACTGAATTTGATTCAGTCATTATTAAATTTGAATCGAATTTAAGTTTTTATATATTTTATTATGGTATTTACTATGCTATATAAAATATTGCTACTCTACATGTAACCTTCTCTTTGGGATACTCAGCTGTGTGTTCGAGCTATGGCGTCTTTAGAGACCATTGGTCCACTGATGAATGGAATGAAAAAGCGACCAGATACTGTTGGTCTAGCCTGCGAGGCAATTAATCGAATGTTTCAGAAGGAGCAGAGTGAATTAGTAGCACAAGTAAGTGACTTTCTAGAGTCAGCACTATTTTAGGAAAGCAAATATACCAACAAATAGGTTTTCACTTACTTAGCACAGCTTGGTTTTCCTGACTTAATTTGGCAGAGAGGTAACTTGTGAGTTTGTGCATATGTTATTTTATATTTGATAACACATGTACAGGCACAGATGTAGATATACAGAAAGGTGGGGTAGCTGCCAAAAAGCAATGTCAAAGTGCTTTCGTGATATTTAAATTTAAATTTTGTGTACCTAGTAACCATTGATCCATAGCAATGAAAATGAGACTTGGTGGGTACCAGTGTAGACTAGACAAAAACTGAAAGAACAAGAAACATACAATAAATTTAAAACCCATTATGAAAGTGATCTTTCTGAAATATAACTCCTAAATATAATTGGGCCACTCTTTGTCTTAAAAACCCTTCAGTAGTTTCTCATTACCTGAACCAAGGTCCTTCATCTTTATTATCTGTCCCTCTTATTCTCCCAGCCCCTTTCCTCTCAAATCTCCTCTCTCTACCCAAACCCATCCCTTATTTAGGCAAGTTAAATGTATTGGATACATCTCAAGGAAATAACTGGATGCTCTAACTTTCAAAGCTAGTATTGGTGTGGACTATTTGTTGGAAAGAACATGAGCTAGTTCTACCACTTGAAGGCCTTTGTTGTCTCAGGCTCAGTGCTCAGATTACTCATCCATAAAATAAAGTTGTAACTACCTCACAGGTTATGAGACTCATATCTGTAAAAAGGTACACTCACTGAATGCTAATTACTTACCCTTCTTCTCTTTGAGTTTCAGAGTAGGCACTGAAAATTGTGTGATACCAGAGTATTATTTAACTTTTGTTAGGCTGATAGGAAATGTTATGGTGAATACAAATGTTTTAAGAAAATGTGAAGAAAAAAATAGATATACTTCAAATGTTGGTGCCCTCTAGTATAGCGTCACTAGACTGTTGCCCAGTATAGTGGCTAAAAGCTCAGATTCTCCACTTTGTAGATCTAGATCTAGACTCATTTACTAGATTAAGTTACTGTCTAGCTCTGTAACTGTCAACGTTTCATCCTCCAGGTATTGATTTTTCCATCAGTAATAATTGTGCCTACATTAGGTGTTGGGAAGATCAAATAAAATAGTGTATAGCATTTAGAACAATTGGTGGCATGGAATAAAATCTTATTAAATGAGAATGTCATTATCATTAGATACTAAAAGAATATCTGCATCTGACATTAAAAGAAAGCACTGTCCTCTTCCAGGTATGGTCCTGTGGGTGAAATTATTTCCTCAGTGGATGGTTTACTTTTTTTTCAACATATGTATATATGGTTAATATTGTCTTCTAGGCCCTGAAAGCAGATTTGGTCCCATACCTCTTAAAATTACTTGAAGGCATTGGCCTTGAAAATCTGGATAGCCCAGCAGCCACTAAAGCCCAGATTGTTAAAGCGCTCAAGGCAATGACTCGAAGCCTGCAGCATGGAGAACAGGTAAGCCTGTACAGAGCTGACTTTGGTCTGTGGATTCCAGCAAGGTATTCTCAAAGCCAAGATCTTGGCCATGGGCGATCCATGCACCTCTGCTCAGCTTCCACTTACAGGTATGGTTCTGTTAGCCGTAACTGGAGCAGATCACAAGACCAAGGATGGACTAGCATAGCTGCCTCATAAACTTCTAACAGGTCACAACCCATAATTTGAAACACTGCAATAAGTTTTAACTTGAATTTGCAGCATCTTCTCCCCATACCCCTTCTTCGGGAATACTTCACGAGCCCGCACCACACTCTTTGGCAGTTGTTACTGTCACAAGAAAATTTTTCTGCCCGAATTACATACAGGTCAGTCAATTGTAGGTTCAAATGGCAGAGTCCAAGTTTAGTGAGAAGACTAACTTAGGGACTTCTGTGGGTGTGGTTTGATGAAGTGTACCTGGCATAGGGTATGTGATGAATGCTAGGTCTTACTCCATCTTTGCATCTTTCCTCAGCTGACCTTCTTCATTTTGTCTTGGAAGTTTGCTTTAGTTCCATCTTCCAGCATCTAGTACTTAATTTATTTATGCTCAAGAGTTTGCTTTACTTCCCTAGGTGAATGAAATCCTGTCTCGTTCTTCGGTCTGGAGTGCCTTCAAAGATCAGAAACATGATTTGTTTATTTCTGACTCACAAACAGCAGGATACCTCACAGGTAAACCACATCTAATTGGTTACTCTAAGACATATGGCAGAAGCCACTTGGACCTCCTTTTGTCCTGACTAGACTAAAAAAAGTATTTAGAGGGTTTTCCTAGGCTGCTACCTACCTCGTCCTGGAGGGGCCGTGGACATGGAGTAGACCTCTGGTTTTAGCCCTGGACAGCACATGAACTACTGTTGTGTTGAATGTGTGCTGAATGAAATGTGGGCTCTGCTCATTAATGATCCAATTAATTAATGGTGTCATAGATTGTATTTGGAGCATGGCTGTGTTAAAATGTTTATCTTGAACATGTAAAAATTGTGGAGAACTACCTACTCAGAAATAATAGCATCAGAAACATGATAGTATCATTCCATTTCCATCAGAATAATAGGTTGAAGTTCCAGATACGTATACTCCTGTGTGAAATATTTTTCTTCTAAGTTCCCAGTAAATATTTAGGGATTGTTCTCTCAGGGGAGGAAATATGTGATCAAAAGATAATACAATTTTGAAGCTCAGGACATTTGTCTGTTTGACACACTAATTGCATAACAGTTTTAGAACGTTTGTTTTCATATTGGCTTATTTAACTCTCAGCATTCTGTTGTTATTTGCTAGAAATGAAATAGTTTCTAGTAGAAAAGTTTTCTGTTGAAATTAACCTTCGGAATATGAGGTGGTTCTTGCTGTCTGCCTGACCCTTGAACAACACCGACTTGAACTGTACGGGGCCACTTATACGTGAATTTTTTCAGTTGACCTACACAGTTCTAACCCATGTTGTTCAAGGGTCAACTCTAAAGTCGGGAATCTGCATATGAGGAGGGCCAACTAGTTGTATGCAGAATTTCAACTGCATGAGAGGTCAGTGCTTTCCCCGCTGCCCTGCTGCTATTTCAGGGGCCGAATGTATATTAATAAATGTCAGCCCCGCATCCTCCTCTGACCAGAGGTGATGTAGGTAAATTGATAGAAAAAAATTATTACCCAGTGTTTTTCATACCAGTGTAATTGTCTTATTAATCCTGAGTGCTAGTATAGAAGTTTATAAATCTGGAAGACAAAATTATGAATATTAAAAATGAGAACTTTGCTTGGTTTTAATTTTAAACTCAGTTGTGATACTATTGTCCTTTCCTTCACTATGATCACTTTAATATTAATCCACTAAAATTTATAATCAAAGTCCTAAAATTTATAAACATGGTGCTTTGGCTGCTGGTCTTAATGTATACATTAAGAGCAGAGTACCATAGACTTCCCCTCTAACTTTTCTGTCGCCTGTGATTACTATGGAGAGAAATACCTAGAATATAGTCTTAGCCTCTTCCATATCTCTATTTCAAATTGAGGTAAAGCTGTAGCTTCTAAGTAGGATTATGTTTTTATAGGCACGCTAAAAACTTTGCCTCTTTACACTATTTTTCCACAAGTTTACATAATACCACATTTTCACGGCATTACATTTATTTGTGTGCGAGGATGTTATGAATGGAAAATCTGCCTTATTTTTTTCTAGTGTAAACTTATTTAAAATCTGGTCCTGAAGAATAGTAAGATGTAGACTATAAGTTTCCCTACAGGAAGGCTTCTTCTATTTTTTGTTTGTTTGTTTGTTTTCCATTGTATTTAGCATTCATTGACTTGACTTGATAGAATAAAAGATTGCAGGTGGTGCTTGACTTACTAACAGGCTCTGGGCCAAAAGGTCTGTGGCTAGAATACAGAAGAGAGAGGGATTTATCTTCAGAGAATTAGACTTCCTTTACAAATCATTGTAGTCCTCACCTCCATTTGTATTCCTTAATAATGACAGAAAAAGTACAGAGAATAAAGGTTCCTGTCTGTGCCTTTCCTTTTACTTGAATCCCTGGGGCGGATTTTGAAATGAGGTGTGAGAAGCAACTGTGATAAATTATAGGGGTAGAAGAGAGTTGGAGAAAAAGAAAGCTGGTGTTTACAGATTACTTCAAGTCTTTGGGCTGGCCCAAAGGGCAGCAAGTTTCATATGAAGCCAGTCAAGGGGGAGATGGTATAAATCTAAGCCTGGAAAGGGCCTGATGTTACTGTGGCCGCTGTGAAAGCCATGGCTGAAGCCAGTGGGCATGTCATCATGGGATGATCTGGACCATCTCTGAGATGTGTCGGCCCCAAATTTGTCCAGTTCTTGCACATCATCAATGTGGGATGTTCTTTTGTTGAGATGTTGTTTGAGAAGATTTCCCTGTCAGCTCTGGCCTGTCCTGTTTGAAAGGACTAAATAACTCCGAAGAGTACTGCCAGTTCAATTGATGTGTAATTGCTTGGTTGCCAGATGTTTTTTTGTTGTATGTATTTGAGCTTCATTGATGTGTTATTGTGTGTCATGTGTTTGATAAAAGGGGCAAGTACTTCTAATAATGGTAAAATCACATCATGTGGAACTCCATGGAATGTATGCAATGTTGTACAGAATTGGAATTTTAAATTTACCCCTCCCTACCTTCAATCTTGAGAAGATTCATATTGTACCCAGCCCCTCTGAAATCAATTTGCAAATGAAATAAGGTGCTTTGAGAACACACATCACCAGGCCTTTCTTCTGATACCTTTTGGTGAGTTCGACAGTTAAGTGGATTTTGTTTAGGAGATGGAGAATAATAACGAAAGGACCAAAAATACATTTAACGATTTTCTCATTGGCTGCTGAGCAAGTGTCACTCAGTCATGTTTCAGGATTTGGGGTAAAAATGAAAAATGTCCTAGGTAGAATTACTCAGTGTTGATAAATTGAGATGAGACCACCTCAGATGAGGCTGGCTCTCTAGCCTGGCATATCATTTAGTTTTATGAAGAGTGCTTATCTAAGAGTGCTTCATTGGGATTTTACCTGTGATGCAGATAATCTGTGGTTGCTAGTCCGGGGCCCTGGGTTAGCCATTTATTAGGTTCTAGAAGAGTTTGGTGCTGACAAGTTCATATAACTTTGAACTTGTAAAGTAATTTCATCAATGAAAATTCTCAAATGATATCACCTAGGAAATCAAAGAAAGAAGAAACAGGAAAAGGAAGAAAACAGGCTAAAGTGAAGATGCTTTCAGGAGCTAGAGTTCGAGATGAAAAAACTTTATACATATTTAATTAGAGGCATATGGAATAGCTAACCTGGCTTCCTAAGCATTACAGGGACAGAGGGTTCAGTCCTTGGGCCTCTTCTCAAACCAGTCCATTAGTTCTTTGCAAAGTTAGGTTTTATTACCTTTTGCTTTTCTTTTTACTCCTATTTATAAGAACAATCAATGTGAACGAATGATGTTAGGAAAGGTTCCCTGAGGTCAGTGTCAGTTTATTATAGGACATTGGCTCCCAAGGCAGGGCTTCCCTTTTTTTCCCACCCCACCCCCAACACCACTTCCCCCACGCTGAGAATTTCTTGTTCATTTTCACCAAAACCCATGTTCCTTTCACTACTCCATCAGGGCAGCCAATTTCGTTTGTATTCTTTGTTAATTTTCCATCTTTTCTCATTCCTTCTAAGCCTGCCTGGCACATGCCTCATTTCTGGTGACCCCTACTCTTTCCTCCCACCTTTCTCTGGAGAACACAGCTATTCCCTCCCATCCTGACGACCAGACTATACCTTTTGGCCTCTAGAAACCAGACATGCCCTTGAGGAGAGGCCAGAGGTATGTGGGAAAGATCACCTCAGACTTCATTCACAGAAATATCAAGGAATTGATTTGTCTTTCTTAAGAGCTAGGATATTCTAGATAATCCTTTGAGGCCCATTACTTCACAGTCTAGATTTTAGCCTAGAAGTTCTCAAACATTCTCACATCACAGTGCTCTTAATAGCTTAGTCATTTTTTTTTCATGTACCTCTAGTCAAAAAAAAAAAAAAAAAAAAAAACCTGCTAGTTAAGTTTATTAAGTAGTTATGTCCAAACAACTTGAAAGTTGTTTGTATGGTGTCCAACAGATGTCTCTGTTTCCCAAATTACAAATGACCGCAGTGAGCCTGTGAGCTGCCTCTGCACATAGTTTGAGAATTGCAGCCTTAGTCAATTTTCTGTTTGTGGCATTCATGATTTGGTCTCATAGCCTACTTGTTTGATGTGAACCAAGTTGAGCCCACAATGAGAAGTGCTCAGGAACTATACCACTCTGGAGTGTTTGGGAGTTCGTTCCTAAGGGTTACGTCTGATGAGATTTGCTTGATAGTTTTCTAGTAATCTTGCTGTTGCCTAAGGTTCAAAGAGTGATAGGTTGGTGGGAGATGCTGTAACAGTGTGGTGCTGTGAACCACCTTGTCAGAGGGGCTCTGTTGACCCATGGTCTTTTTCCCTGAGCAGTCTGTGGAAGGCTTGTGTCCTGATTGGTGGAAGGCAGGGGTTGATAGGTGCAGGCTTTAAAAAGGGAAAATCCTTTTTCTAAGTTTTATGAGTTCAATGTTTCAGAGTGCCTGGGTGCACTCTGTTGTGGCGTGTTACAGCTCATGCAGGCTGAGTTGTCTGTCTCTGGCCGTATAACCACATGCTAGATGCACAGTGCTTGGCAGTATAAGCCATTTCACATCCTCGATACAAATGCTTTATAAGGTGAAAATCAAGATGATCTGAATCGTGCCCCATTTGTCCTACATTAGTTCCTGCTCTGCTGATTGCACTTCCTCACAACTTCCCTTGCTGCTTATATTTCTTTTTTCCCCTCAGGTGTCTCTCCTTCCCTTCTAACTGGCAGCAGCCCCCTTCACCTCAGGAGCGGGCTTTAGATCCGCTCTGCCAGGCAGCTTGCTAACTTCTGTGTAGCTCTCTGAAGCAGGTAGAGAACCATTTTGCTAAATGCATGCTGCTTCCACTACCTTTTTAGTCCTAACCCTTCAATGTTCCTCAGCTGTTTGCCTTGTTTCCTACGATTTCAGTTAAAAGTATTGATCACTATGCAGTATTATGGTGTAGTGTCTCCTGCAAGTACTCTGTACAGTTTGTGCAGTAATTCTGAGATGTAATTAAATGTCTCTGCAATATTTAAGATAAAATAGAGTGGCTAAAGCCGTTATATGCTCATAGGATGCATCTTGACGAATGCTGGCATATAAGCATTTTCATGCATTAGAGACTTTCAGAATCGAAAAAGACATGTAAAACTTAAAATATAGATACCTGTCCTGTAGCATTCTTGTTTTGACCTATGACATGTCCAGAGCCTTACTTTTTTTCTGAGACCTTGGCGTAGCAACTCTTGTTCATTTGGCATTGTTAAAATAGCATATTTTTTTTTTGCACCAAATGAAAATAGGTTAATTTGATGGATAGAAGTGTTTTTGTTGGGAATTTCATCAGGTATGACTTTTGGATGGGCTGACTGAGTATAGAGTGTCTTTCCTCTGTTCCCTTTTTTTTTTTTTAATTTGACATAACTATGCTTCCATGACCAGGAGATTTTGAAAGATTGAACTTCTAGAGGTGAAAAGGGAAATTTTTTCCATATATCCACAGTAGTGTTACTGTCCAGCATAAATATTTAAATCATTTTTAACTTTGTCATATGGTAAAGGCAAAGCATGAAAATGGTGCTCTGTAGGTGTTTGTTAAGATTTGCTTGTACATTTAGATAATGTAAATAGATTACCAGTTTCTTACGATGGGGTACTTAATAAGGTTCTGACATTTTTATAAAGGTCAGTGTTTTCACATGACTCTGCTTTCTAGAAGGTGCATGTTTTCCTTTCTCTCTTGCAGGACCTGGAGTTGCTGGCTACCTTACCACAGGGACAGCTTCGTCAGTCATGTCTAATCTGCCGCCTCCTGTAGACCATGAGGCAGGCGACGTTGGCTATCAGACTTGAAACATTTGTGAGAGACAATAAATGCTAAAAGGCCAGTCAGTGCCCAGTCCACATTCCTCCAGCTGATATGTTGAAGCAAACTCTTACTGCCTTTCTCCTGATTTCATGACAGTGTTATTCCTTTTTCTATAAATATATTTTTGTTTAGGAAAAAAGTCAGTAACTCTAATTATATCACGTTACAAGAAAGCACTCTGTGGATCAACCTAAGTGGGTACACAAGAATTTTTTTTCTTGATGTATGTAAGCACATTTTGTTCCTTTATATCTGTTTACAAGACTGTGAATCAAAAAGAGAAAACTTCCTTCCTAGTTTTTATAATGTTCTTTTGAATTAGCGTGACTGTGAGGTTGAACTACAGTCTATAGAAACTGGGCTTAGTCATTTGTCCCTGGAAAAGGATATTTCCCTCTACTGCATCGAGCCCACCTGGCTGTCCTCTTCCCACCGTCCAGCACCGTTAGGTTTTGTCTTTTCCTGCACTTGTTCACTGGTATCCTTCTCCTCAATCATTAATCTTCTGAGAGCTCACAGTACAAATCAGTATGTATAACTGGCTTTACCAAATTGAATGGGAAAGGAGCTTGTGCAAAAAAATTTAAAAATGGATGTCAAGATGTTATGTTAAGAGATTAGTGTAATTGTGAAATGTTCTATACATTATCAAATATATAAAGCTTTCTATATTGAATGTACATTATACAGATCATTCATATGTGTACATAAAATTTTAAAAATAAAGGGAATTGACTGCTTTGTTAATGAGATACATTTGTTTTAGTTTAATTTTTTTTCCCTTTGAAGACTCATATATCTTATTTCTAAGACAGATTCAGCAGTGGTAGTAAACACATTCACAGCTTTGCACACAGTCAGCCACACTGACACATCTAGTCATTCCTAACTCCCTTCGTGAATATTTTGGCTGCTTCTAAATTTCCAGAAACAGATAGCATCTCATTTATTTTACATACAACATTCAGAAATGGGTCAGGCTATTAATAAGTATGTGACATTTATTCCAGTATTTTTAAGGGGGGAGAGATTTAAAAAGAGGATATTTCAAATGACACAAATTTCAGCACATAGGTCTTCTAGTGTGATCACAAACTACAAGAAAACATAAATATACAAAACATACTAAAACTTCTTAAAGAATAAAGAAATACCCAAACATCCCAAGTTGCTTTTGAAAGAAAGCAAGAACCAAGTTGACGTGTAGGAAGAGCTAGAATGGAGAATTATTCCTATCATAAACTGCTAATTCAAAATTTCCCATCAGATTTATCATCTCTCAGATCAAGATGATGGAGTAATATACCCATGTAAGTATTTTAATACATAGCTAAGGCTTTAGTTTTTAGACAGTACTTTGTCATAAAAATATGTTCACTAGAAGAGATCATAACAGCTAACTTGGGAGTTGGCATTTGAGAGAACATAAATCAATATCACAATATATTTTCTTTAAATACTAAGAGAACATAAGTACTGTGAATATTTGTCATATTTAAAGGCTCATTTAAATTAATCTACAATCATTAATGTATGAATACTGATAATAGCTAATCTTTATTGGACATTTACTGTGTGCCAAGCATTGTATAAAGTGTCATACATGCATAACCTAATTTAATGCTTAGAGCAAACCTATGGACTTGCTAATAATATAATTCCATCTTCCAGATAAAGGACACCAGGCTCACAGAGGCACAGCAACTTACAAAAGTCATACAATTAGTAACAGTGAGAAATCAAACTACTTTTACTTGACACCAAACTCTGTGTTCTGAACCACTATCCTAAGATAGCAGTGATTTCAAGCAGGGATATGTAACTGGGAAAACTGAGTTTTTTGTTTTTAAATATGTTTTACTGTAAACAAAAACACAGTACAGAAAATGTCACTGAATGAGTTAGTTTAATGAGCGATTATACGGCGAATCACCCTTGAAACTACCACCTAGGTCAAGAACTTTGCTACCCTCTCCAGAAGTCTATCTGTATACCCCCATCAGAATCACATCCTCTCCCTTCAAAAGGGACCACTTGTCTGGCACGTCCTTATGTTCCTTCGAAATTTATCACCCAAGTGTACATCCCTAGACACTAGAGTTTGGTCTTGCTTTTTTTCTTTTTTAAATATGTCTTTGAGCCCTTTAATCCTCTGGCTCCTTCTCCATTCCTTTTTTTCCCTTACAACTTGTCTGTTGAAGATCCCAAGGCCATTCGACTTGGTGGTTTACCCATAATCTGAAAGTTGCTGATTAAACCCTACTGGTGCAGTGCAGCTTGTTCTTCCGTCCTCTCGGTCCAGAGGCTTGGTCAGACTCAGATTCCAACCTTTTGGCAAGGGTAGAGGGGTGCTGGGTTCTTCTGTTTTCTTTTGGGAGATGCATCACATTTGTTGTCACGTGATATTAATAGAAGAGGCTCAGTGTATCTAGCTTCGTTCATACATTGGGAGTCACAAAATGCTGCTATTATGCCCTTTACCTTATTAACTGGAATACTTCTAAATGTGCCACGGGGTAACAAATAGCAGATATATGATTCCCTTTGTTTCCTAGTGGCATTTTTCATATGGGAAAGGCAATATAAAGGCTTAATTCATTCCCTTATCAGTTTACAAGATTGTGAATTTGCTTTTTGTCATCCTCTGAAGGTGACCAGTTTGCTTTATTGTTTTATTAGCACCATTACTATAGTTTTTTAGTATCATAAATTTAAATATGTTTGATGTGTTTCAGTCATTAGCAATTACAGTTGATCCTTGAACAATATGAATTTAAACTGTGTAGGTCCACTTATATATGTTTTTTTAAAAAATAAATTGGAGGATTTTTTTTTGGATATTGACAATTTGAAAAAAATTTGGAGACAAGTCACGTGGAGACAAAAATTAAGAAAGGTATGTCATGAATACATAAAATATATGAAGCTATTTATTATTTATGACCATGAAATAGACACAAATCTATTATAAAAAGCTAAAAATTATCAAAAGTTACATAAACATACTGTACATGGTGCCACTTGCAGTCTAGAGAAATGTAAACACATGTAAAAATGCAGTATTAAATCATAACTCCATAAAGTTAATGGTAGTACATACTGTACTACTATAATAATTTCATAGCCACCTCCTATTACTACTGCAGTGAATTCATGTGGCAAGTATCCACTTAAAATGCCGTGTGATGCTGATCATCTCCACATGAGCAGTTGTGGCTCCAGTAAATTCTACATCGCAGTAAAAAGTGATCTCTTGCGATTCTTGCATATTTTTCATCATGTTCAGTGCAATACCCTAAATCTTGAGTAACACCGTGGCACCCATACAAAGTGCCATTTGTGATGCTGGAATTCTCCTAAAGAAGCAGAAAAAGGTCATGACATTACAAGAAAAGTAATTGCTTGATATGTGCTATAGATTGAGGTGTGCAGCTGTGATTGCCCGTCATTTCAAGGTAAATGAATCCAGTGTAAGGACCGTTATAAAAAAAAAAATTTGTAAAGCTGTCCACTGCAACTATTCCATCCAGCAGGCATAAAAACTATTTGCAAAATATCTTTTTATCTTGTATTGAAAATGCAGCTGTTATGTAAGTGCAGTTTTGCTATCAGAAAGGATTACCTATAGACCCTATTATGATTAGAGAAAAATTCAAGTCATTATATGACAATTTAAAAAGAAGGTGAAAGATCTAAAGCTGGGGAATTTCATGTCAGCGAAGGATGGTTTGATAATTTTAGAAAGCGTTTATGCTTAAAAAATGTCTAGATAACCGCAGAAGCAGCTCTGTCAACAAAGAGGCAGCAGACAAGTTCCCAGATACTATTAGGAAAATCAATGAGGATTCTTGATGTTGGACAATGCCACTGGCCACCCAGAACCCCATGAGTTAAACACTGAAGGTGTTGGAGTGGTCTGTGCCCCACCAAACACTGTCTCTAATTCAGCCCCGAGATAGGGAGTTATAAGGACACTTAAGGCTCATTAAAAAGGGTATTCTATGGAAAGGTCTGTCATGTTGTGGAAGAGAAGCCCAATAAGTAAAATGTCGTGAAAGTCTAGAAGGATTACACCATTGAAGATGCCATCGTTGTTACAGAAAAAGCCATCTGTAACACTGCCATTGAAAGCCATCAAGCCCCAAACAGCAAATTCTTGCTAAAGGATACTGTCCAGATATTTTACATGACTTCACGGGACTTAGAACAGAGCCAGTCAAAGAAATCATGAATGAGACTGGATATGGCAAAAAGCGGGGTGGGTGAAGGGTTTCAGATGTGGATCTTAGAGAAATTCAAGAGCTAATACACACCACACTAGAGGAATTAACAGAAGACAACTTGATGGAGATGAGTGTTTCTGAACTAGTGCTTGGCTATGAGGAAGAAGACATAGAAGAAGCAGTGCCAGAAAATAAATTGACATTTCACAGTCTGGCAGGAGGGTTCCAGTTATTCAAGACTGCTTTTGACTTCTTTTACCAAACGAACCCTTCTATGATATGGGCACTGAAACAAAGCAAACGGTGGAAGAAGGATTGATACAATATAGAAACATTTTTAGAGAAATGAAAAAGCAAAAATGTTAGACAAATTATCACGTATTTCCATAAAGTTATTCCAAGTCCCTGTCTCTACCAGTTTCTCTTCCACCTCCTCCATCTCTTCCACCTCTGCCACCCATGAGACAACAAGACCAACCTCCCCTCTTCCTGCTCCTCAACCTACTGAAAACGAAGACTATGAGGATGAAGACCTTGATGATAATCCACTTCCACTTAATGAATAGTAAATAATCATAAAGCCATACAGTTAATAAAGTTACTGTTTAAACTTTATGTATGTGAGTGTCTTCATGTGAATATCTAATAACTGTGGCAAGAAATGTATGAGATATTTTTGTGTCATCATTATCATTGCCTAAGTAATGTCGTGTGCAAGACCTGTATGGAAGTGGACAGCCTATCCTTACATAGGCATAAGGTGAGTGATACTTCATATAAAATTAATAATGTGTTTTATTATTGTTTTATAACTTTGCTTTCAAAGAATTATATTACCATATAGTATCTTTCTCTAATGGGAGAAACTGCATATCAGCCTATCATCACAGGTGTTTTTTAAAAACAAATGTAACAGTGTTCCCAGTACTGTGTTATGGATATGACTGTAATACTGTGTCATAAAAATTTTACGATTCGTTCATGTATAGGCTATACTACCATAAAGCAATGATTCATTTTGTAAACAGACTGTAAACTTATGGTATTGATACAGTACCATACTGTAACTATATTTTTTAATTATAATTTTTCTAACATTTTCTTTTTTCTAGCTTTATTGCACATACAGTATAACATGTGTTAGTCAACTATGTTATTGGTAAGGCTTCTGTTCGACAGTAGGCTATTAGTAGCAATGTCCTGAGTGCCAGTTTGAGACATCAGTATCCAGGCCTAATTGTAGTTCCAAAATGAGATCTGTGTGTGATCAGTTGGTATGTTGTGAAGGAGAGTGATCAGAAGTGGCAAAAATCAAAGACAATGGTAATACACAGCTCATTTTAGGAGCAGCACAGGGGACAAACACTGGAAACAGGCAAGAGACCACTGTTGGGTCATCTGTAAGCCTGAGGATTGTCACTAGATAATACAAGAATCCCTTTTAGTTCAGAAATTCTGTGATCTTTCTCTCGATGCTTAAATTGTCCAATATGTGATAAAAAATTCTCTATGTAAGCTTTTCTTACGATTTTGGGAAGAGCAGTTTGAAAAAAATATTTCAGATAAATCTCGGTCTGGCAGTGTGTTGACTAGGATTTAATCACCTGCCTGAGTTTTTAGGAATGCTTGGCCTCCTATAGGAGATAAGCACCTTTCTTTTAGTGGTCAGAGGGGATATGAGCAAGGAATGCCAAGATTCTTTTGGGCTTATTGCCTTATCTATAAAATAAGATTGATGATTTTTAACTGATGTTTCATAAGGCTACTGTGAGGATTAAATATGGCTGTGAAAGGACTTTGGGCACTGTGAGGATAACCATAGTGATAATAATGGTAAACTGTCAAAATCAGCAATGACCAACAGCAATTTTTCTCATCTTTATTTTTGGGATCAGAAATAGGCCTACATAAAGGGGTTTGTAATTTTTTAATGATTTTCAAAAATAATCATGTGATATAATCCCTAACTAAAAAGTAAGTATCTTGGCTTCAAAATCAGATGTCATAACCTTTGGGCAGCAAGACCATCCATTTCCTACACACTAAAACATCTTTTCCCTTGAGCTGCCACCTGTTGACCAGCAGATGAATTCCAGGAGGCAAGACCCAAAGAATGACTCAAATTAGCTTCCAAATTGAGAAGGATGCCTGACAACAGTTGAATGAACAGTTCTGACCCAAAACTAAAACAGACTTGACACAGTCAAACCGGTCTTGTAAAATTTCACATTTTGTAGAATTTCAAAGTTTGAAGTTAGTTGATTAGAAAGAGCTAGAGAATACAGAATTCCTTGCGAAGCTGATTTCTACCAGGGCTGAGGACAAAAGCAATCAGCCTCCAGCTTCCATTCACAAATGAAGAGACCATGGCTAAAACCTTGGCCCGCAGATGTCTGGCAGGTAGATGCATGGAGAGAGGGGTCGCCCGTGCCTGTCAGGGCCAGTCTTGCTTAGCTCCACTAGGACCTCCTCAGGGATGCCAAATGCTCCCATGTTCAAGAGAATAGGAAATCTGGATTTGCATGTGAAGTCAGATTTTAAATACATGCAAACCATTCAAAATTTTTTAAACCAAGAAGTCCGTACAAAAAGTACATGTGGATTAGATTTGCTGCCTTGAGGAGGAAAAAAAATATGAAGTTTAGTCCTCTCAAAATAAAATAGAAATTAGTGCTTACGAGGAATTAGATGGATGTTTTCTGTCTAATGAATTAACTCAAATCAGTTGCAATTTTAAATGACAGCTTTTATAGTATGGGTAATTTCACAGTCAGGTGCACTTACGCTGCTTTTATGAGGAAAGGGAGGAGGGCAGGACTTCAGAAAAGCTTGTCGTTATGGACTGAATGTGCTTCTCCCCACCCCTCCCCCCAGTTCACATATTGAAGTCCTATCCCCCAATGTACTTGTAGATGGGGCCTTTGGCAGATAATTCAGGTTAGATGAGGTCGTGAGGGTAAAGCTGGCGCCTCTTCTGTGCACATAGAAGATAGTAGCTGCCTACAAGCCAAGAAGAGAAGCCTCAGTGAAACCTCTCTTGCCAGAACCTTGATCTCAGACATCCCAGCCTCCAGAACTGTGAGAAATAAGTCTCTATTGTTTTAAGCCACCTGGTCTGTGGTATTTTGTTAATGGTAGCCTGAGATGACTAATATGCTAGTGCTGGCTGGAGGACCAGTAGCAGAAGGGAGAGGAGAGTTCGCTCTTAGATTAGCAGGACAAGGGCTGATAGGAACCAGAGCTGTCTGACCAGTGATTGGACTTGGTATAAATTCAGGCCAAGCTCTTTCAGGAACAACTGGTAGTATGTCCCGAAGCTAGGGAGGCAAACCCCCACGCTTGGTCTATAGCGCATGCCAAAACTTGGAATGGGCACTGGGTTAGAAGGACGTAACTGGCCGGCTTCTGGCTCCTGTGTGTCCCTTATTTTGTTGATCTTTTTAAAGTATGTGTAAAATTTTGAGTATCCAGGTTATACCCGAACTGTTCTTGAATGTCCAAGGACCTAGGTATGGATGCTAAATAGTCCATCCTCAGTCACAAGTGGTTATGTGGATTTTGAGTCGAATTCTGTGTTTCACTCATGGTCTTGTGTCATCCAGTCTTGTTTAAACAGGAGAAAGAGAGAGGGAGCTGCTTGTCCTGGAGTCAGCGTGGGCCCTGGAGTTGGGGCCGTCCAGGCTGCAGTTCTGGCCCTCTCTGTGTGACCTTTTAACATTAAATATGGAGGTTATTAATGCCTCTTTCATGGTGGTGGTCCTTACGTCAGAGATAATGGGTGTCAACACCTAACACAGTGCCGGCCTCCTAGACAGTACAGTGGAGTCGGGAAGACACACTGGCTTGGCAGGCCGAAATCTGCCCGACTTAGGTTTCTGACCTTGGGCATTGATTTCCTCCATAAAATGCCTGGGTTAGGGTGGTCAGGAACTATTTCACTGTTAAGAATCTGGTGAGATAATATAAGTGCTTGCTCTATAAAAAGGTACAAAAGCTCATATGTTAAAACTATTAGAGAACTCAGTCCCATTCTAACCCCAGTTAAAACCCTAGAGTTAGATCGTTTCTAAGAATTGTTTCCCACAACTAATTGGGCTTATTGTGAAACAGACTGTCTCCTCTGTTATAGAGACATCCAGGAACTGAAGCTATTCATCAATGCTTTCCTATTGCTAGTTTTTACTACATATGTTGTTTAACATGTTACTTAGCATTTAGAGCGAAGAACTTCCCGTCAGGATTATTGACCAGCCACTAACTTCTAAATTCAGGGCTGGTTTACTGTGGGCTGCAGGGCGAATACAGAAAGTAGGGTGGCCAGTTTTAAAAGCTTGTTTTTTCATCATGCTTACTAAAAGAAAATGTGTATATTTTCATCATTTTCATAAAGCCCCAGTTTAGGCAAATAAATTTGTAAGAGAAGAGAAAAGCCCCAGAACTGTTCATGGAAGTCTCAGTTATATATACAAATACAAATTAATGTTTATGGTTACATTTTTGAAAATTGAAAAGTTAGTTATATGGTTTATATCACAAGTTTCTGTGGTTACTGTGTGTAAAGAATTTTCAGTTATTCTCTTATGACAGTGTATTTAAAAATCTAATGTCTGTAAGGAACATTTGCCTCATTTCCTGGGCCCTGCCAGGTAGTGTTTGTGAACAGGAAACGAGGAAGCCTATGCCCTCAACCTCTTTATTTTAGGGAAAAGTTTATGCAGATGTGGTTTGAGTTAAAGAAGGAGTGAGTCATTTGTCTTCAAAAGAAAGGCCATATGGAAGTAATTCTACAAATATTTAGTTGTATATAAATTCAGTGAAATTGCTTCAACTAGAACTTAAGCTCAAACCCCATTCTCACACTTTAATAATTTATAGGACTGTTCAAAACAGCCCTTCGTATACATCTTATCTGGTTTCCTAGCATTCCAAGACAGGAAATGAGCAAATTTCCTGGCTTTAGATGTAAGAGTTGGCAAGAGTTTTTATGTGCCTCTTGAGTTGAGAGAAGAAAACGTGTTCAGTTGCTCCAGAGCTGGATGAAATACCACACCCTTCATGTGACCAAGACTTTCCTGAAACGACTTAGCTTAAAGTCAACTTTAGCTTGAAAACTAGTGTATATCCCCAGGAGGGAGAGTGGGAGTCTTGAAAAAAGCCAAAACAGAAAATGTGGGGGGTGGGGGGGTGCAATTTGGAGAAAACAGACAATGAAGGAAGAAGAAAACATTGGAAAAGAAAACTGTCCCTGATGTCCCCAGAGATAAACACTGCATCCATAAAACAGGATGCACTCTAAAAAATACCTTTTTGGAGAATGAAAACTAAGTCTTTAATTTTTTTAAAAAATGAAGAACAATGGAAGACATTGAGAGATAAAGTTGAAAAATTTCCTGAAGCAGTGTAAAAAGATAGAAATGGAAAAACAAGAGATAAAAGTTAAATGAGAGGCCCAGTCCAGGAGGCCCATTAACCAGAAAGCCTAGATCCAGGAAGATACTAGTTTTGAAAGGATGTCACAGACTGAATGTTCATATGTTGTCATCCTAACCCCCCAGATGATGGTATTAGGAAGTGGGTGGGGCCTGTGGAGGTGATTAAGTCATGAGGGTGGAGCCCTCGTGAATGGGGTTAGTGCTCATATAAACGTGGCCCCAGAGACTGAGAGAGCTCTCATAAGCTCTTTCTGCCACGTGGGAGTCCAGTGAGAAAGCAGCATTTAAGAATCTGAAACAGGGCCCTGGACAGATACTGAATCTGCTGGTTCCTCGATCTTCAACTTCAGCTTCCAGAACTTTGAAAAATTAATGTTTGTTGTTTAAGCCACCCAGTTTAGGGAATTTTGTTATAGCAGCCCAAGCTGACTAAACAAGTGGAGGAGAAAGTGAAAATTTCAAAAACCTTCTCAAAAAGGAAGACTATGCCACTGAAATGCCCAGCCCAGTGGATGAAAATAAATCCTTACAAACGCACAGCACTGAAATTTTACAACAGAAACAAGAAGTTTCTATAAGCTTCCAGGCTGTGGAGGAAAAGGGGAGAACATTTCTTAGGAAGGAACAAGAATTGTAGTAGCACTGGGCTTCCCAGCACTGAAAGGTAGAACACAGGGGGTAATGCCTTCAAAGGTCTAAGGAAAAATGGTTTCCCAGCCCTGGATTCTAGATCCAGCCAAACTACCAATCGAGTAAGGAGACAAAATTGACATTTTCAAACACAGCAGGTCTCAGATTTATCTCCCATGAATGTTTTGTAAGAAATTCCTGAAGGATGTTCTCCACTAAAGCAGGGTAAGCAAGCAAGAAAGGTGGGATTCTCCAAATAGTGGCAAAAAGAGATTCTAAATTAAGACAACAGTTTGCCGCTGACTTAGAGCACAACCAAACCAGAATGAAGCAGATCAGAGGCTCTGGGAGCAAATTCTTCAAGAAGATGAAATTGATAGTCAACCTATCTTATCTGTTCAAATATGTTGACAGGAAGGAGAGTGGCGTACCCAAGGGAAGGATTTAAAAGAATCAGATAGCAAAATCGTCAGTATATCGGACATGCTAAGATAAGGTTCTAAGTGCTACTTATATAATTATAATGCTAATGTGATTATATTAGGAGAATGAAAAAACAGGATGTGTGCAAGAGAGGTGGGGGGAAAGATAAAAGACACCCGAATCTTCTAAATTAAGGAATCAGTAAATAATGGCTAAAACAAAAAAGTCAGTGAGAAGCAATGTAACAGACAATATGTAAATAAGAGTATGCAGGTGTTCATCATACTCTTCATGTAACTTCCCTGAAGGTTTGAAATTTTTTAAAAATAAAAACCGGAAGATGAATAGTAGTACAGTGGCATTACTTAGAAGTAGATAGCCATGTTTATTAAAACTGGAAGTGTTTGCCCATTGGAATGGAAAATTAGCATATTGGAAGGTGGGAAAGGGGAACCACTGATGTTTTTCATAACCGATTTTGAACAGTGATTTCACTGTTGAACTCTGACATGTACATCTTTGATTAAAAATAAAAACTGGGGGTGGGAGAAGAAAAAATAAAAATAATAAAATATAAAAACCAATTTTTAAAAAATCAATATATATTAAGGGGAAATTAAAAAAATGATAAAACCAAAACTTTTAAAAAGCAGCTTTTGCACATGCAAACAATGTGTGGGAAATAGAATAGTATCCACAACAACAGCAACAAAACTCCATGAAATATTTAGGAATAACCTTAACATGAAATGTGCAAGATTTCTGTGAAGATGCCTTCTACCGAAGGACATGAAGGAATTTCTGAATGGACACATCTTATTCTTGAGTAGGATTATTCGATATTGTAGAGGTGTCAGTTGTCCTTAAATTCACTGCAGTCTCAATCAGAATAACAACAAAATGATTTTATGGCTCATTTGTGAGAATACTATAAAAATATATGAACCAAATTTTAAAGTATATTAAAAAGCTGCAGAAAATTAAAACGTATAGGCACTGTAAACAAAAGGCCAACAGAACCAAACAGTATAAGAAATCAGCTCGATTATATGATAAATAGCATGAGATGAAGGTGGCCTTTTCACTAAACATGTGTATGTATTTGGGTAAAAGAAAAAATAGATTCAGCAAGCAACTGGCTAGCCATTATGTAGACCCTACCCTATATAGGAAAAGATGTATACAATGGTTCCCCCCTACATTTTCTTATATGTACATATACCCCAGCTACATCAAAGATTTAAAGTGAAGAATAAATATAAAATCCATTAAATAAACGGAGTGAACCTTCAAATGTAGCTGAGTTGCCGCGCTGGAGCCGTGAGCATCTCTCTCTCCATACTGCTTTAAATTATTTGTCTTGTTTCTTCTGTATCTTAAAATATGTCTATACTTTTTCTCCGGTCTGTCTCCACCATTGCGTAGGCCTCTAGTGTGTCCTCCTTGGATTGGTGCAACAGGATCCTAACTGGTGTTTCTTCTTCTAATGTAGTCTGAATTCAGTCCATTTTTCGTGGAGTAATATTTCTAAAACCCAGATGTGGTCCTTTCAATCGCACGTTTAACACCCTTCCGTGACCCCTCACTGCTCTCAGGACCGAGTTCCATGCCTCATCTTGGGTTGTGAGGCCCTTCATGACATGACTCTTTCTTACACTGGCATCATCTCTCCTCCTACCTCTGTATTATTCCAAAAATAGGGAACTCCTCGTTTTTAGAACTTGCCAACCTTTTTGCCCCCAAACCTCTACACATATTGTTCTACCCAGAACATTTTCCTCTCCTCTTCGCACCTGTCATTTTCAGGTCTGAGAGCCTTCTGTGACTCCCTCCTGATATTGTGGGCTCTTAATGAGAGCATTTTGTTTAACTGAACATTTCCCCACAGGACAGAAGTTTGTGAGTGCAGAGATCTTATCTGTCTTGTTCATCTTTAAATCCCCTAGAATTTAGCATTATACCTTGAACACAATAGGCACTCAGTAAGTATTTGGGCTTGTAGTAAATCAGTTCTTTATGATTAAAAAAGTAGCCCAAATTCACATGGTATAAAATGGATAACAGCAAACAGCAACTTTTATAAGATGACATCAATAAAGCCCCGGGCTGTGCCTGAGTCAGTGCCCTATGGGCGAGTTTCCAAAATTAGAAATTCCTACTGCAGGCCAGTCTCCTCTGACTTCTGAGTAATTTCAACAGTGCCAGCTTCTCAAAGTCGGACTCACTAAGGTTTGGGGCTGGAACTAGAATTCCCAGATGAGGAAGAAATCCCACCTATCATCTTGCTTCCAGCTTCCAGGTTCTTCAGTTGAAGTTACCTCAGACTAATCTTGCAGACTGTCCTGAAGTTTGTTTACAGTGGAAATGGGATCTTAAGAGAGATATTTTGAAAATATTTTCCTTTGTTTACCTGTGTAAGTAGCAATTTATTTCCTTAAGGTTGTGTGGTTGATGAAAATTCTGCCCTATCTAGTACAAATGGGTGGGGTTGAGTGAGTCGTCAGCTGGATGAAATACCTCCTCGGGACAAGGACAGTCGGGCCTGTGCACAAGTGCATCCCCTACGCACACTCAGTAGTAATGTAGGGAGGAGGCAAGAGAATTAAAAAGTTAAATCAAGCTACATTCAGAGACTGCAATATGCCCAATTGACCCTGAAGTCAGATCACAAGGACCCTTGCCGAACAAAGGAAGATTTCCGCTGGGATTGCTAATAGACATTTTCCTACACCCTGAAAGGAAAACAGGAAAAACAGAGCACATTACACAAAATAAAATCATTCATTTCCTATGGCTAAAACCATGGGGAAGTTATGGATCAAGGTTGGGAACTGCCAGCAGGCCTTTCACACTACATATTCTTACCTTTTCATGCTACATACTCTTATCCTTTCTTATTGTATGCCCATATCAAAGGAAAATGGGTAAACAAAGTCTTTAAGCTATAATTCACAGAAACTAAAAATGCTATATCAACTGGATTCCCCAACACTTGGAGCTTTTTTCTTGCCTTGGCTTTTTGTCTTTGTTTTCTCTTGTCTTTGCTTTTCCCTTTCTCTAATAAACTTTCCTTTTGACTCTAACTTTAGTGGGCAGTTTGAATTCTTTCTTGTGCTCAGCAAAGAACTCTCTCTTGGGGGAGGGCTGGAGTCCCCCCAGCTAAGGAATTCGCCTGCCCTGCATCAGTAGGGCTGGCTGAAATGCCCAGGATTGCAGGGATCCTTTGTCTCAACTGTAAAATTAATCTGGTGTTCTTTCAATTCCAGTTGGTGTAGTATTGCTTCAACTGGCTATAAATAAGAAATCCTTTTGACTTAACACACTTAAGATAGCAAAGCTGACATTGAATAGGAACAAAATAACATTAAGTCCCACAGCATTCATGTGCTACTTCTGGCAAAATATTAAAGCGTCTATGAGGAGCTAGCTGTTTCTGGGGGGGAAAAAAAAGTTAAAAATAGAGCAAAGAAAATCATTAACCTAGTAGGTGAGGATCATAGCATATAATGATTTTCCTGTCAAATTTTTACCCCTTGAGATTTAGTCTGGTGTCTGGAAGAGTTAGAAGGAGACTTCTTTTCCTGCAAAAGGGTTTAGAATTTAAAACTAACTTCGACCAAAGAAGGAGGGTAGGCAGCCAGGTTCAACAGGCCTATGTTGATGTGGCCTGCAAAGCAGCAGCCATGGTCACCCATGAGAGCAGGCAGTGAAGGGAGTCGCATTTGCTTCTTAGCCCTCCAGAGAAGGGGCGCTTATTCTCCTAGGCGTATAGCATCTGCGTCTGAGAGGGCCTTCCCTCTGGCCTGATTCATGGCCTAGTTCCTTATAGTGAAAAGTTCATTTAGCATCTTGGAGACAAAGATAGAAGTTCTAATGACTAAATGGAATAAAATGCAGCAAGCAAGCCATTCATGGACCATTTCCTCTAAAGCCAAAAATTTCATCAAAAACAATTTTGTAGAAGATGAGTTGGGAGAGAATAACTGATGATCACAGTTTTGAATTTTATAAAAAATGTCTCCATTCTCTATGACAAGATCATTATTAATTCCCACCAAGCTGGAAGGACTCTGGCTCACAAATCAAAAGTTGTGTAACCTTAAGAGGATGAGTTTATACTCTTCTATCCAACGTATTGGAGCCAACCTTAGTTTCCACTTGGAAACCCTAACCGCCCCGAGCAAACACCTAAGGTTACCCCGCAAATAATCTTTAGAATTGGTTATACCACAGGATCTTTGGTAAACTAGAAATGCTTAGCAGTTCCTTGTTGTGCTGAGTGGGGTTTTTTTCCCCTCAAATACAGAAAATACACCAAACTTAACTTTTTTCCTTCACTAGACAAAAACATAGAAGATATAAAATCACTATCTTCCTTTAGACACCATAGTAGACAGTTGTTTTTGGCTGCTCAGCACTCATTCTCCATTTCTAATAATGCCCCAAGTCCTTTCCCCATTGAATGTGAGTTTGGTGGGAAGGAATCCTGGTGACCTCTCAAACTGTTGAAGCTAAAGGGACAGAGCTGTGCCATCTGATACAGTAGCCACTGGCCACATGGAACTATCGAGAACTTAAAATGTATCTAGGAACAGAATATTTGTTTATCTATATTTTATTTTAAATTTTAAAAAGTTAGACATTTATATAATCCATGAAACGATCTAGCACCCATCGGGCATCACAACCATTACGATGATATTGACTGTATGCCCTATGCTGTACTCTGTATCCCCGTGACTGTTTCGTAATTTCTAATTTGTACTTCTTCATCTTCACCTTTTTTACCAAGTCCCCCAACCTCCCTCCCTCTGGCAATCACCACTTTGTTCTCTGTGAGTCTGTTTTCTTTCAGTTTGCTCATTTCTTTTGTTCCTGAGACTCTGCATTTAAGTGAAATTGTATGTTAATCTTTCTCTGACTTATTTCACCCACCATAACACTCTTTAGGTCCATCCATGTCATTGAAAATGGTAAGATTTCATTTTTTAAATAGCTAAGTAATATTCCACTGCATACGCGTACCATAACATCTTCATCCACTCTATCGATGGGCACCTAGGTTGCTTAAACTTTAGTTAACTTATTTAAATTTAAAACTTATGCTCAATTCAGTTTTTGAAAAATTAACTATGTTTGAAACAATTTGAGTAAGTGAATCTACTTTTTCAACTAAATTTTATGAAATGTACATACAACTAACTTCTTACAGTTCAAGTATTTCCACTGAAAATTCAGCTTCCAAATTAAGACGTGTTATAAATGTAAGATACACTCTGGATTTTGGAGAGAACCTGTAAAGTATCTTATTGATACTATTTTATGTTGGGTACATGTTGAAACCATAATATTTGGATATATTAGGTTAAATGAAATACATTGTTAAAATTAACTCCACATGTTTCTTTTTACTTTTTTTTAAATGTGACACTAGAAATTATAAAATCACACATGTGGCTTGCTTATATTTCTCTTCCCTCTCCCTGTTCCAGGACAGGCTGAGTGGACCTATAATCTGAGTTTGGCCAACCAAACTCTCCTCAGAGCCTAGGCAAGCAAGGCAAGGACAGAGAACCGGTGGGCAGGTCAAAGGGAGGTAAGCAACTGCAGGGGTCACTCTCTCTACGTGTGTCTTGGCGAGATCTTCCAAACTTTCTTAATCCAGGAGTTCTCAACCCCCAAGCCATAGACTGGTACAGGTCCATTGCCTGTTAGGAACCAGGCCACACAGTAGGAAGTGAGCGGCAGGTGAACGAGCTAGCACAGCTTCAACTGTTTTGCAGCCACTCCCCAGCGCTAGCATCACCGCCTCAGCTCCACCTCAGATCATCAGGCATTAGATTCTCATAGGAGCACCGGTCCCTGGTGCCAAAAAGGTTGGGGACCGCTGCCTTAGTCTTCTAATTCTACCTAACAGATTCTCTTTTGCTCACATTAGCCTGTCTCTTCCTGGTGTTTGCAATCAAACATCCTAACAGACCTAATCATGATTTGCCAGGAAGTGAGTCTCTACCCTCGACCCTTTATTTCATTAGAATCCCTGGTATATCTTGTTACCATCAAAGTCACTTCAGGGCTGGGACTGGGGCACTGGCAGAAACAGCTGAGTCTGTATCAAGCTCCTTGAAGAGTCTGATGCTCAGCTAGGGTTGTGAAGCATGGCTTTAGGCCTACTTGTAAGCATCTACATGACTAGTGAGTAAACATGAGCCTATGCTGCCACACTTCTGATACAGATGTTAAGCAAACTTCCTGGGATCCCTGCCCTTCAGCTGGAGGAATTCCATTCATGCAATCAACAAATATTTATTGAACACCAATTATTTACACTCTAGGCATTGTATTAGACACTAAACATATAGCAGTGAGCAAAATAGACAAACACACCTCTCTGCTAAAGCATATTTTTAGTGGGGGGAGAGGGGATTATAAGCCAAATGAAAGAATATAGAGTATGTTACCTGCTGAAAGTTCTAAGAAGAAAACCAAACCAGAGAAGGGGGTAAGGAACGTTTGTATGCATGTGTTGAAAGAGCATAGAAATTTAGTTGGGGTGATCACAGAAGGAATACTTAGAATGTTATATTTGCAATAAAGGAGCAAGCCTTGAGAATATGAGGTGGGGGGAGGGGAGTTTTCTAGGCAAACAGAAAAGCAAGTGCAAAGACCCTGAGGTAGGACTTTGGCCTCGGAGTTGCAGTGAAGTTCCTTAATTAGGCTACCTCTAACTTGTGAGGCGGAGGGCTAATTAAAGCTTCCAGCTGCTGGGAGTGGCCACCGAGGAGCAGGGGGCAGGACCACACAGTCCTGAAGGGCACCAGGAGGAGGATGTTGGGGTCTGCTCTGTTCCTGGATTGGTGAGACTGTTGCCTTAATGACATGCTCTACTGTGTATACTTTGGTGTGCCATTTTGAAACTTGAATCCAGTCTTGTCAGTTTAAGAGATCTAAGGAGGATTTGGAGACTAGATGCCACCATGGCCGGAAGGCTACCCTACTGGACCCCAAATGATCCTTGCTGGAGAGGGAATCAGCCTCTCACTGGAGGCTCTGTGTCGTTTGAACCAGCTGACCAAGAGCTGGGGACTTCCTTGCGCACCTGATTTCCAGGATACCTTTAATCCTAACTGTACATGAGGATGTGGATCTAAGGTCTACTCTGTCTGTCCAGTGGACTGGGCATATATGCCTAGGGACAGATAACCTGTTAACAGTTGGGTTTTGTTTTTTTTTTTTTTTTATTTGTGCAAATAATCAAAAGTCAAACTAGAGTAGCCTAACTTTCCAGGACGAGGTAGAGGTTCTCTCCCATCTTCACAGTGAGGAAAGTTTTGAATCGATAGACCCAGTGAGAAAATCCAGAAAGTCTTTTTTTGGCACATTCTTTTTCCATAAGAGTGCCTTGTTTTATCAGGAAACAATAAATATGGTTTCTAGCTTAAAAAAAAAAAATCTGGTATTAGAGGAACAGTAGAAGGCCAATGTGGCTGATGTGGAGTAAGGAAAAAGAATAGTGGAAATTGCAGACAGAGAGGTAAGGAGCTGGGGAGAGGAGGCATTTGCAGTCTCTGCTTTCACCCATCTAAAAAGTGAAACATGGCTCTTCACCTGGGTGGTATTAGCCATCAACCCAGCAGGCTCAGGAGTGCTGGTGAAGGCCTTCTGGAGACCTTGTCCACAGCCATTCTCCATTTGACCAATACTTACTTAGGGTGTCCTCAGAGAGGCACCACTCCAGATAGTCACCCTTTGTTTGTTCACATATTTTGGGGTGAAGATGAGGCAGAGGAAATCTTTTTTCACAGAGTTTATAGCAACCATACTCTTACACTAGGATGTACAGGGATTTTCCGGATAAACTCAATCACCCCAATGAGAAAGAGATACTGAAAAAAAAAAAAAAAAAAGGGAAGTAAAAATATTGTGGCAGGATTATAAACCCTAAGTGTTCTTTGTCTGCCTTGAGTTAAGTGAGGACACTTCCCAGAATCCTGTTTATTTGGAATATTGGAAAATTCCAACAATCGCCAAGAGTGGTTTTGTTTTTCTTAGGCATCCTGACTTCTCTTTGTACCTGGAGCCCATTACAGCACTCTGACTGATTAGATTGGATTAGACAACAGAAAAATTTACAAAAGTAAATATGCATTTTCCTGGGTTGTTAAATACTCAGACTATCTCATCAACTGATTTGCCCAAACTGCTGTGCACCCCCCGCTGCTGGGGCACAGATGTCCTCTCTCAGCCCAACTTTTCTCCAGCTATTTGTACCCCATTCTAGGTCTGCGGTCCCATCTCTGTGTTCAGAGGCTGGGGCTCAGGCTTTCTGCTCTGTTCTCTTTGTAGACCTATAAATAAATGCTTTGTCATCTCACCAAATGCAAATCGGGGATCAGGAGAGCATCCATACTCATCATTCATTCATTTGTACTTCTACTGAGTGCATACTAGAACTCAGACATGCTCCAGGGACTGAGGAGACCCTCACTATACAAAAAAAAAAAAAGTGAAATAAGTGACTGTAGAAGGGAAAAGTGGGGCTTACACTCTAGTCAGAAGACAGACCATAAATAAGTACATAAGGCATATGTCAAATGGTAAGTGCTATGAAAAAAAAGAATGGCAGGTAAAGAGGTGGAGAATGATGAAACATGTGGTGCTAGTTTAGAATATGTGGTCAGGAAAGGACACTTTGATAAGGTGACCTTTGAGCAGGCTTCTGGAAATCTTAGGGTAGATCTTTTCGGGTAGCGAAAACAGTGAGAACCAAACCTCAGAGTATGGTTGACTGTTGGAATGCGAGCCAGGAAGCCATGATGGAGGGAGTAAGCCAGGGGGATGAGCTCAGAGAGGTGTCAGGGACACGCTCAGATGGAGAACTCTGTCAGTCAGGACAAGGACTGTGGTTTCTATTATGAGATGGAAACCACTGCAACACTTTGAAAGGGTCATGCTGGCTGCTGTGAGGAAAGACTAGAAGCCCAGTGGGGAGACTGCAACAGTAATCCAGGCAAAAGAAATGAAGAAATACATGTCACAGACAAACACTGTCCCATGGGCTAACAGCAGGTCCACTGATCAGTTTGCGCCCCTTTTACTTCTTCGGGGAGGGATTATCAAGTGCCAGTGAAAAAGCGAAGCCTGGCCAAGGCTACCTGGCTCTGTTGAAACAGCATTTGTTCATAGAAGATATTTTCTTAAATAGATTTCACTCTATAATATCCTTTATTTAGGACTTGCACTAATTTGGAACCCTTCAGAAACCTGGGTAAGAAGTATCTACCTTCTGAACTTCTCAGACTGTGGTAGCTTAAAGAAGAATGAGAAAAGCATTATTTGCAAGCCTAACGTAACCTTTGAAAGTACCTAATGCTGCTCTTGGACTTTGCTGCTTTCACCCACTTCAGTTCTCATGGACGGAACGTAAGCAGGCCAAGAGGTGTAAGTAGGCTGTAGTTGTGGGAAGAGCTGGGTGATGTAGACCTCGGGGAAGCCTTTGTAAAGAACCACAGGTTGATGAGGAAATCAGTTCCTCCATGATCAGCTGACTTTTATGTATTCTCAAAGGTTAAAATGTCCACTACCAAAGAGACACCCTTTCCCCCCGGAAAAGCACTGCCACGCCTTCCATGACTGCTTTGTGTGGAACCACTTGGTAACTCCCTGTTGGACAGCCCTCCCTGCTGCTGACCACACGTAAATCTCGGAGAGTTCTTGGTGAGGAAAGCCCTCGCTGGCGAGTTCTCGCCTTCCTTCCTTCCCACCGTGTGGGTATTATAAAGGGCAACTTCTTACTTGAAAACCATGTGGTTTCAAAAGCATGGCAAACCTGACTGACTGCCCCTGGTGGGCTGCTGAGTAAGTGACGCCTGGTGACAGCCAGAGGAGGTCCCAGAGCTGGCTGCGAGTGGCATACAGTTAGTCCAGTCGCTCATGTGATGGAGCCTAAGGGTCTCAATCTTATTTTATCCTTTGGAGACTAAAATTTTCCCTTTCAAAACAACCCTTACTATTCTTTATAACATTTTATCTGAATAAATTAAGGGTAGAGGAGAGAAGTGGAAATGGACCACATGGAGTGACTTGCCTTAGGGATGACAGACACAGATAAAAATAGATGAATTGAAACAACCACCAATTTTAGCCAGTTTTCCTCAAAGACAGAATAATTATCACAAAAATAAGTATCAGATAACCTTTAATTCTAATTGTTCAGAAAAAACCTGATTTCTTCTAAGTCACAACTTTTAAAACTAGTAATAGGGTTAAATTGATTGGGTTATAAGATTTTGTTCATTTTAAATAAGAATACCTTATAAAGGTATTCTTATTGTGGTTCACAAAAATCAAGGTGCTTCTATGTGGCTTCTGTGAGTGTCACAACCAACCCTCAGTAGTTAAGAGTTTTCTAGATTTAAAAGTTAATCCCAATGTTTAGAAAGAAAAATGAAGTAGAGAGGTTAAGGCTCAAAGGCAAATGTTTAACTGGGCCAAATGACATACAAGGAATCAGAACCCAGGTCTTTGTCAAATGTCTGCTCCCCACCCCCATTCCAATATGACATTTAAATAATGGTTGAAATAATCTCATGACCTTAATAAATTTATGTGATATGTATGGTTTCTAATAAAACATTTTAAAACTATTTTCAGAAATAAAAATACTTTTATTTGAAAATTTAAAAGTTTACCAGTTATTATGCCAAAGGCATCCACACTAAAAAGGTAACAAGAAACAAGTAAAATTAATTATATATTTCATTTAATTCAAAATATCCAACATGTAATCAATATTTTTAAAGTATTAATAAAATACTCTTTTCATACTAAGTCTTCAAAATTTGGTGTGTTTTTTACACTTTATTTCTTAATTGAGATGCTTAAATTTTCATTCAGAATACTTGCTTTGTATTTAAATTTCATAAAATTTACATTTGAAAGTCAATTCACATATCCATTATGCCAAGCATGCTTAAAAGTTTTCCAGTGACTGAGTTGAGAATATCAATCTCTTTTCAAAATTAAATAACTTTCTTGTACCTTAAACTACCCACTGTCTCATCAACATATAGATTATTAAATTTTTTCTTAATTATATTTTCTCATAATATGCCATATTTTCTAGTAAACTTTAAACTGCATTCAGATTTTTGTGTAAATGCTTCCTGTTGATTATGAAGACACTTAATATTTGAATTCTAAAATGACTCAGTCATGCACCTTACTCCAATGAAAACATTACTGCAATGTGTTAAACCAACCCCTAAAATTAGTGTTAAAAAGGAGATCCCGCTGTATTTTTTTACAAAGTAATGATTAAATATTCCTCGAATATTTATTTAAATGGAACAATTCATGAGAATCAAAAAGTAAAAATATTTTTATGACTATGCTTTAGCTCTCCAATTTATTATTTCTTTACTAGTTTGGTGTTTAAAAAACCATAAATAGATATTAGACTGAATGACAACAGCTACAGAATTTATTTAACTTAAACCTGTGTGACCCTTGAAATTATAAAACCCACTGATCAAAACAGATGCTCAAATTGCTGCAAAAAAAGAATGAGACTCTACTGCTCATGAAGTCTGTCTAAAGGTGAGATAGTGTCAGAGGTGTGGCCCTCACGCTCCTGGCTTGGTCTGCAAGCTCCAGCTTTGCGATTGTTGAGAGGTGGACTTCGTCCGGCCCATCTGCTATGCACAAAGCTCGCGTTAGGGCATACCTGAAAAAACAAAAAGAACAGGGATGGCACGAGTTATCAGAGAGGAACATGATACATTAACGTCAGTCATTCTGATTCTAAGCCAAAACTATTAATTTTTGAAATCTCGCCAAGGCAGTGATAAGAAAAAGAGAGCACAGAGCAAATCAAGGAAAAAGCCCAAGGACATCTGAAATGCCATTTTAAAAATTCTCACCTTGGAAAATAGACTCTTAAAAGGCACGGTGCAGTGGGCTTAATCTCAGTCTTGATTTGCTATAGGTTACTAGGAGTTGCTAGAGCTAAGAGATCTCTTAGGTAAGCCATAAGCAGTAAAGTATAAATATATAATACTTATATACTATAATTATATAGTACTATATATTTAGTTCTTTCTTCAGGTGAAGGATTGATGGGGCCCACCTCCATCACCTCCAGTGTGACAGAGAAGGCGGCATCGTGACTGTGAGGTAATGGGCATGGACAGTTTTCCTTCTTGACTCCCAGCAACCAGAATCCGGATATGAGATGGTCATTGACATGCACTGCTGCAAAATGGGCTGAGATCGTCCTAAGTATGTACCTAAGCCTGGCTCTGGGCTCCTTGTAGCCATCTCTGTTCCCTCCTCTTCTTCCTGGTTCCCCATGTTATTTCTTCTACCCAGGAACCCAGTGTAAAAGTTAACGTAATTGAATGAAATGGTAATTGTAATCATAACAGCAACTATCTATTGGTACTGGGTTCTATATTAAAGTATCTATACTACAGTTGACCCTTGAACAATGTGGGGGTTAGGGCAGCGATATTTCATGCAGCTGAAAATCTGCATATAACTAGACCTTTATTTGGCCTTCAATTTACACTTTAATGTAAGTTGGTATCTTTATTTTCTTCTTAGTGTCAAGGCATCTGTAGATTTTTTAACTCCAAGCCTATCACATGTAGATGATTATTACATGGCACCCACTCACATGTTAGCCAGAAGGTAATCCTGGGAAACACCTGCGGCTCCACACACCTGGATGGCCTGGTCAATAATTCTGCAGACAGCCCGGGGGGCAGCCACTTTAATCATTGCGATCTACAAAAGCAAGGTACCAAAAGAATGTTCCTTTCTTCAATAATACATAATGTGGCAGAATTTGATATAATCTGTATTTTCTTTGTGAAATGAAACAAGGGAACTTTCCCACATGAGTTCATCACAAAAACAGGATCTCTGATGAAAGCCAACAAAGACATCCTCTGTAATGCAGCTAATTGCCATATTTCAGTTAATATGGACCTTCTGGAAAGACATATCTCTTCCAAATCACATTCTATTAATTTATTTATAATTTTCCAATTGCCGAAAGAATTTCAGGCAAGTGATAAATTACATTCATCATAGGGGTCATAAAAAGAGTTCAAGAGTCTTCACTAATCAGTTTTCTCTAAGCAATTTTAATAGCTTTTAGAATTAAATGATCATGTTCTTATTCCATATAAACCAGAAACATAAGGTGGCAAGGGAAAGAGGTACCCTTTATGATAAATTTGCTATGTGTCAGCACAGTGCTGTGCATTCTATATCATCTTGGTCATTCCACTAGAACCCTAGGCAGAAAGGTTACTTTGCCCAATGTCACAAGGCTAGCAGAAAGTGACACACTGAGTATAATACCAGGTTTGTATAAAGTCTAGGATTTCCCTAATCTCAGTTGCTGTATCTCAAAAATGAAGATACTTGGCATCCTGAAAATCATTTGCAAAGCAGCTCAGTGAAAGGAAAACTAGCAAGTGCTAGACATTTACAAGCTTTAAACCAAAATCACATAGAAGCTTCCAAAATTCTGAGTGCTAGCAAGGAATCACGAGACCTGAAATGCCCAGTGGGTAGAGAAACTGGAGAAGGCTTTGCAGGCAGTGGACCAAGGGGCCTCACCTCCTTCCTAGCACCAGCAGTGCCCAGAGTGTCAATGCTGTGGGCAGCTTTCAAGGTCAACAAGCGGATCTCTTCAATGGTAATGCGGCTTTCAGCAATCCAGTGAGCCACAACCTCCTGCAGGGTAACAAAAACAGCAAAAAGGAAGGTATAAGCTGGTGTCCGAGGTCACGTAACACAGCTTTGTAGTTTGGTGAAAACTACATATGTCTGTGTGTGTGGGTCCCAAGGCTCAGATCCAAAGTGAGGAGATGCCACTTCAGCCTCAGCTCCAGGCCCATTCTCTTACCCGGCATTTCCCAGAGCTCTGCATGTGGTTTATAGGGTACCTGCACAGATTAAGATAATGGTACTTTGAATGACTTGCAGGAAAATGGAATAGATGCACTTTCCCCTATTCCTCTTGCTAAGTACAGCTAAAAACCTGGATATTATCTATTACACAAACCTAAGAAGACTCTGAAAGGTGCAGAGAATGCAGATCTTCTAGGGATTTGCAGACTAAAAGAACAATTTGGTGGTGACTTCCCTGGGTTTTCTTTTTGCCTCATATATCCCAGAGTTGAAGCTGAAGATGCCAACAACCTGAAAATGCCAATGAGCACAGACAAGAATCAAACAAAAATTAGCCCCAACAAAAGCCTACTCTCTTTAGCTGATGGGTTGGGTAGGGGCAACCTAGCAAGACAGAAAGCTTCTATAGAATAACGACCCAACCCAAGCCAACATCATAGAAAAGCTTTGGCCCTTCTATTCATGCCAGCATAAATTTCTACCCTCATCAGTGCTGTAATGAGGTACCTCAACACCCCTGCCAGTGTGGTATCAGAGAATGCCAAGTGAAGAGCTAGTCCAGCAACAAGCTACATTACCCCTGTGGTGTTAGTAGAGACCATATGGGGATCCTGGATTTCTATCCCACCAGGCAATAAGAATGCACTCTTCTTTTCAGGTATCAGTGGAAGTTGAATAGGAACTTGGACTTCTACCTCTGCCTGGCAGCAATGAGGTAGTGTAATTCCATCCTATAACAGAATAGTGTCTCAGAAAGCCAGCTAAAATAGATTTATACAGGCCAATATCCCTGGTGAACATAGATGTAAAACTCCTCAACAAAATATTAGCAAACCAAATTCTGCAATACATTAAAAATACACCATGATGAAGTGGGATTTTTTTTTACTGAGATGCAAAATTGGTTCAATATCTACAAATCAATCAATATGATACACTACATAAAATGAAGGATAAAAATCATATGATCATATCAAGAAATGCAGAAAAAGCATTTGACAAAATCCGACAACGATTTATGATAAAAAGTCTCAGCAAAGTGGGGATAGAGGGAACATACCTTAATATAATAAAGGCCATATATGGCACATCCACAGATAACATCATACTCAATGGTGAAAAGCTGAAAGCTTTTTCTTAACATCAACATGATAAAGATGTCCACTTTAACCACTTTTATTAAATATAGTATTGGAAATCCTACCTACAGCATTCAAACAAGAAAAATAACTAAAAGGCGTCCAACTTGGAAAGGAAGAAGTAAAACTGTCAGTATTTGCAGATTACATGATACTATATATTGAGAACCCTAAAGATTGCACCAAAAAACTATTAGAACTAATAAATGAATGCAGTAAAGTAGCAGGATACAAAATTAGCATTCAGAAATAGGTTGCATTTTTGTACACTAATAAGGAACTATCCTTAAGAGAAATTACAAAAACAATCCCACTAACAATTTCATCAAAAAGAATAAAAAACATAGGAATAAATTTAACCAAGGACTTAAAAGACCTGGAAAACTATAAGACATTGAAGAAAGAAATCAAATAAATGGAAGGCTATACTGTACTCATGGATAGCAAGAATCAGCATTGTTAAAATGTCCATACTACCCAAAGAATCTACAGATTCCATACAATCCCTATCAAATTACCCATGGCATTTTCTACAGAACTAGAAAAAATAATCTTAAAATTTATATGAACCACAAAGACCCCATATAGCCAAAGCAATCTTAAGAAAGAACAACAAAATTTGAGGTATCAGGCTATACTACAAGGCTATAGTAATCAAAACAGCATGGTACTAGCATAAAAATAGACACAGAGATCAATGGAACAGAATAGAGGGCCCAGAAATAAACCCATGCCTATATGGTCAATTACTTTATGACAAAGGAGGCAAGAGTATGCAATGGGGTAAAGACAGTCTCTTCCATAAATGGTATTGAGAAAACTGGACAGATACATACAAAAAAATGAAACTAGATCACTTTCTTATACCTCATACAAGAACAAATTCAAAATTGCTTAAAGACTTTAAAGACTTAAATGTAAAACCTGAAACCGTAAAACTCCTTGAAGGAAACATAGGCAATAAACTCTTTGACATCATTCTTAGTAATATATATATATATTTTTGCTATGTCTCCTTGGGCAAGGGAAGCAAAAGAAAAACTAAACAAATGGGAGTACATCAAAATAAAAAGTTTTTGCACAGCAAAGGAAATCATCAACAAAATGAAAAGACAACCTACTGAATAGGAGGAGATATTCACCAATGATACAGGGATTAATAACCAATATATATAAAGAACTCATATAACTTAACACCAAAACAAACAAACAAACAAAAAAACCCTAAACAATCCGATCAAAAATTGGGCAGGGGAACTGAATAGACATTTCTCCAAAGAAGACATATAGACACATGAGAAAGATGATCAGCATCACTAATCACCAGAGAAATGCCAATTAAAACCACAATGAGATTATCATCTCACACATGTCAGAATGGCTATCAATAAAACAACAAACAATAAGTGTTGGCGAGGATGTGGAGAAAAGAGAATTCCCATGCACTGTTAGTAGGATTGCAAATTGGTGCTGCCAGTATGGCAAACAGAATGGAGGTTTCTCAAAAAATTAAAAGTAGAACTACCACATGACCCAGAAATTCCACTTCTGGGTATTTATGAAGAAATCCAAAACACTAATTGAAAAGATATATACATCCCTATGTTCATTGCTGCATTATTTACAATAGCCAAGTTATGGAATCAACCTAAGTGTCCATCAGGAGACAACTAGATAAAGAAATTTTGGTACATATATACAATGGAATATTACTCAGTCATAAAAAGAATGAAATCTTACCTTTTGAGACAACATGGATGGACCTAGAGGGTATTATGCTAAGCGAAATAAGTCAGACAAAGAAAAATATCAAATGATTTTACTTATATGTAGAATCTAAAAAACAAAATAAATGAACAAACAAAACAGAAACAGACTCACAGATACAGAGAACAGACTGATGGCTGCGATGTGGGAGGAGGGTTGGGGGACTTAGTAAAGGCATTAAGAATTACAATTGCCAGTTACAAAATCGTCTCGGGGATATAAAGTACAACATAGGGTAAAACTGTAATAACTATGTATGGTACTAGATGAGTGCAAGACATTTTTGGGGGATCACTTTGTAAGTTATATACTGAAACATAATATTGAATGTCAATTGTAATAGGAAAAAAAATTAAAATATAGTAAAAAAATCATTTTGTAAAGTCAGTATCACCCTGATACCAAAACCAGATACAATACAAAACTACTAACCAATATTCCTCATGAATACACATGAAAAAATCCTTAACAAATTGCTATCAAGTAGAATTCAGCAATCTATAAAAAGAATTACACACCATGACAAAGCAGGATTCATTCCAAGGATACAAAGCTGGTGTGGTATTTGAAAATCAATTAATGTACTCCACCATATTAACATGGTTATATAAATCAATGCAGAAAAATCATTCGATAACACAACCTTCATTCATTATAAAAAACTCTCAGAAAACTAGTTATAGAGGAGAACTCAACTCAACAAAGAATATCTACAAAAAACCTACAACTAACATCATATTGAATGTTTCCCTAAGACTGGGAACGAGGCAAAGATGTTTGCTCTTATCACTCATATTCAACATAGTGCTGGGAATTCTAGCCAGTGCAACGAGGCATGCAAAGGAAATAAAATGTATATATACCTATATACAGAAAGAAAGGAAGAAACAAAACTTCCCTTTTTTGCAGATGACATAACTGTCTATATAAAACCCCAATCTATGAAGAACAACTAGAATAAGTGCGCTCAGCAAGGTCACAGGATACAATATAAACCTACAAAAACCAATTATATTTTACATACAGATAATGAATGCATGGACACTGAAATTATAAGAACTGTCATTTATAATCACTCATATTTATATGTAAATACCTGTCTGTAAATATAACATGTATAGGACTCATATGCTGAAAGCTTCATATAGGCAATAAATCAAAGAAAACCTGAATAAATAGAGAGGCATACTGTGCTCGTGGATTAGAAAATACAACACAGTAAAGATGTCAGTTCTTCCCAAACTGTTATATAGGTTTAACACAATTCTTATAAAAATTCCAGCAAATTATTTTGCAGATAATAACAAGATTATTCTAAAATTTATATGGAAAGGCCAAGGAACTAGAATAGCTAAAAAATTTTTGAAACAATAAAGTGACATGAATCAATCATCCAGATTTTAAGATTAATTATATAACTATAGTAATCAAAACTGTGTGGTGTTGGCAGAGGGACAAATGTAGATTGAGAGGACAGAACAGAGAACCCAGAAACAGACTCACACAAATATGCCTGACTGATTTTTGAAAAAGGTGTGAAAATGATTCAATTAAGGAAGGATAGTCTTTTCAACAAATGGTGCTGAAGCAGTTGAACGTCATAGGCAAGAAAATCTTCAGGAATAGGGCTATGCAAAGCATTCTTAGACTTGACACTAAAAACATGATTCATAAAAATAAAATTGACAAATTGAAGCTAATCAAAATGAAATACTTTTACTCTGTGAAAGACCCTTTTAAAAGAATGAAAAGCTACAGAGTGGGAGAAAATATTTTCAGATCACATATTTGGCCATGGATATTATCTAGAATATATGAAGAACTCTCAAAGCTCAGCAGTAAAAACGCAATCCAGGTAGAACATGGTCATAAGACATGAACTGAAGAGGACATAAGATGGCAAATAACACATGAAAAGATGTTAGCCATTAGGAAAATATAAGTTAAAACTAAATGAGATTATCACTATAAACCTAGCAGATGGCTAAAGTAAATATTGACAAAACTATATGCTCGTGGGGATGTGGAGAAATAACTCATACACAGCTGTTGAAAATGAAAACTAGTAAAGCCATTCTAGAAAAGAATTTGGTGGTTTCTTAAACTAAACATACAACTACCATATGACCCAGCAATCGTATTCTTGGGCACTTATTGTGGAGAAAAAAAGACTTATGTTCACATAAAAACAAAATGTTTTTAGCAGCTTTATGTGTAACAGCCCCAACCTGGAAACAACCGATGTAGCCTTCATTAGGTAAATAGTTAAACTGTGGTAATCCATACCAAGGAATATTACTCAGCAATAAAAAGGAGCCAGCTGTTGAAACAATCTAGATAAATCTCTGAAAAATTATGCTGAGTGAAAAACCGATCCCCAAAGTTTACATACTGTATGATATCATTCTTGATATGATAAATTTAAAAAAATGAACAGATTAAATATCACCAGGGGTTCATGGGGTGGGGATGAGGGTGAAGTGGGTTATTAAAGGACAACATAAGGGATGCTTGTGACAGGAATGTTCTGTAACAGTGACAACATACCGGTTCTGATGTTGTACTATAATTTGGGAGGATGTCCCCATTGGGGGAAACTGAGTAAAGGGCAGAAGGGATCGCTCTGTATCATCTCATATGTACATGTGAATAAACAATAATCTCAAAATAAAAAATTGAAAAGACTGGTATTTGTTTCTCATTTGACTGAACAGTTTCACTTTTCTCAGTTGGTCAGAACTTGGAAGAGAACGGGCAGTGCGGCAGGGCTTAAAATGGGAGAATGTGGAGACCAAACCTACCATAAATCTCATAAGCAACCAAGCATTTAGAATTCAACACAAACTCAGGAGACAGAACAAATGCTTCCAGTTGGCTGTACTAGGTTTTCTTGGTTCCCAATTCTAACCACAGAACTGGTGTTCATAGTGGAGAATAATATTTGTTAAGGATAAATCTGACTAGCAGACAATTACAATGCTCTGATTGAACCATATTATTAACCTTCCACAGCCATTTTTATGCTTGGTCATGTTGTTCTAGTACATTTCTTCAGCAGTGGATATTTGCTCAGTTTCCCTACCACTGTGATGTTCAGTGTGCTAGCCGCTAATCACATGCGGCTATTGAGCATTTGAAATATACCTAGTCTGTACTGAGATGTACTATAGATATACTATAATGTAATATATATGTACTATAATGTACTAATGTACTAATATGTACTATAATGGACATATACACCCAAATTAGATGAATCAGTATTAAAAAATGTAAAATACTTTAATATTTTTATATTGATTTCATGTTGAAATGATAACACTTTGGATATACTGGACTAAATAAGAGGTATTAAAATCAATTTCATCTATTTCTTTTTACTTTTTAAAAATGTAGTATTAGAAAATTTTAAATTGCATTTGTGCCTCACAATATATTTCTATTAGATGGCTCTGCCCTAGAGTTTGAAACAAGGCTCTGAATTAACAACTTCAAACAAGCCACCATTTTTTGATGGAACTAGGTGATTATAACTTCATGAACAGACTCATGCATTTACTTCTTAGCTTTAGAATAAAGGAAACTTTTCAGCTGGGTTTCTACAGACCCTAGGGTGGCTGAAAAGCATTCAGTGTGTAGAAACTGAGTGCTCTAAGGGATTGCCAGATTATTTATTAAGACTGAACTATGATAGAGAACTTTTAGCTTTAGTGCCTGGAATATTTGGAAGGCAGCTGGAAGGAGTCTCCAAATTCAGGGAAAAGGAATGTTACTTTCACAAATTGGGCGTGGGGGCGGGGAGGGAGGGGGGAAGCTGGCCCAGATTTTTGTTTATGACATGCTCACACATCTCTTTTACTTCTGTCAGATCATTTTCTTTGTGCCAAATACAGGAAGTTTCCAGTAAAGGGAATCATATTTTTGAAAAGCCCAGGCTTGTTCTGCTTGATAGATTAACTTTAGAAAGCATGAGGGAAATTTTTCTTTCGTGTAGTACTAAAAAGTCTCATGAAAGCAGCACTTGAGCCGAGTGCTTTCGTGTGTTCAAGATGCCTGTCCAACAAACTTTCTGTGTCCTCCCTTCACCTTACTCCAGAGGTTGGATGCAATCTTGAAAAGAGAAAAGTGTAAGAAGTGATAGTTGATGCCATGAGCAGTTCTTTAGCATCTACTCCAGTAGCCACGTAGAGCTGTATCCACAGCCACCCAAATTCACACCTTCTTACCTCCTCTCACAGTGCCCATGAAGCAGCTGAACCTTTGTCCTCACTATGTACTAAAAAGGGCTTCCCCATGAATTCTTCCCAGGTGTATGTCATAGAGCAAGCTGTATTTTTCCATTAAAACAATGTTACAACTAAATCGTAGATATGGCTAAATAATATTTCACAAAAAAACAAACATAGCCTATAGAAATTTAAGGTAAAAAAAATATGCTGCAAAATTTTTTAAGAAGGTCACTAATGTACTTTACAAGGGGACCAATACACTAAAATGTATATGTCCAGCAAACACAAATACAATTTTATCACCACAGGTTTGCCCCAACACTAACATGTTAGCAACTGTAAGTATTAAATATTTAAAACTAATTTTTATTGTCTTCTTAGAAGTTAGAGAGGGTTTGGGGGGGATGATTTGAATATCTCACTTCTTTTAAAAAATTTTCCAAAGAAGTCTGAAACGATGACTTCTTCCCTTGAAAATATTCTCTAGTTTTGATTATATTGCCCATACTGTTTATTGTGCTTTGTAAACAACAGACTTAATCATACATAATTTATAGATGAGGATTCAAAAGATCATGAACATCCCACTAGATGCTGGTCCCATTTCTACTTTCATTTCTACAGTGACAAGGAACTTGCTTCCTCCTGAAGCAGTCCATTCTATATTTAGATATCTCTTTTCACTGAGTTTTAGGCTGTTTTCCTATATCTCTACACTTATCTCTCCGGAATTCCTTCCAGAAAGCCAAAAAACAAAGCAAATCCCTCTTCCTCTGACAGCCCTCTCGTTTCCACACAGAGTGCTAGTGTTCAGGTTCTCTAGAGAATGAAAGTCTGAGAAAGTTGAAGGAATTGTGCACACTCTGTATGCTGAAGTGTTGAAGCCCTTTTGGAGTACTTAATCTTGCAGAAAATCTCTTTCACCAGACTATATTTAAATACAGACATAAATATACTTTGTGGAAAAGAATCACCTTGTTTATGAACAGGAAATCTCTCACTGACCAAGTAATGCTGTTTTGGTTCAAGGTTAGTGTAGTGCATTGGGCTACAATAAATTGAAATAAATAATCATCCTTACATGTGAATACAGTTTCTTCTTAAAGGCCACCCTTTGTGTTGCCCGTTCACACATGATCTGCAAAGCGCGTTCTGCCAAACCTACTGTTCTCATACAGTGGTGGATTCTGCCGGGCCCAAGGCGGCCTTGGGCAATTTCGAATCCTCTTCCTTCACCTGTGAGAAAGAAAAGAACACAAAAGTGGCCACAGCCCAAGATTTTTGTTCTTTACACAAATCCTGACAAAGTGAAGAACTACCTTCAATAAAGATGGCATTTCAATAGGAAAAGGTTGTATAATCAGGTTCATTATACATTTATGGAATTTGTGCTGTTTTTTAAGCCATAAGTCATTAAACCTTCTGATCAAATTTAAGAACTATCTCTAAGTATCTACTGTGCATAAGTTATTTATTAGTGCTGCAATGGTTAAGAAGGTAGATTAGACAGTCCCTACACTAGTTTAGAATCAAGAAGAGGGGACAAAGATACTAAGGATAAGGGATAAGGAGGACAAAGAAAAGTAAAGGAGGGAGAGATTGTAAACAACGTCTGGCAGGCATCAAGGGCTTGCTGAGTGGATGGGATAAGAAACACAAAAAAGGGGTGCCATTTGAGATGTTCTCTGAAGCTTGGGTAGGGTTCCAACAAGCAGGAGGGTGGTGTCATTCCAGGTATGTAGTATTCAAAGTTATATATGTTTCTAACATGTATATAAGACTTGAATTCAAAAAGTATCAAGGTTTTCTTAAAACAAGTAGAGGCCTGAAAGTCATGTTTTAGGAAAAAGTATGTTGCTCTGAATCATGTAATTTTTGTATTTAGCTATGTTTTCAATCGATGTGATACAAAACCACAATCAAATACTTTAATAAAAACTATTGTTCCATGTAAGAAAATCCACCAAATAGAAAAGTTTCCTTGTAAATGGAGTAAGATGGGAAAGTATCTAAATTAAGGTAGATGTCTTATCTTTTCCATATTTAGGCTTGAAAATATTTTAATACATAGTACTGGGGAATCATTTTTACAGATTTATCTCACCTAGTATTAAATTGGTGGCAGGAACTCGCACTTGATTAAAATGGACCTCAAAATGTCCTCCATGCAAATGATCTATAAAATAGGAAATAAAATTTTAAAGAGCAAAATGACTTGACCAAAATATAGTCACATATAATTAATCTACTAAAGTATAGTTACTCAAAGAAAGTGGAATTTAAAAGCCTCATATGTCACAGACATTCCTAGGTAGATCTGAGCCCTGAACTTCCAGCATTCCTTAGTCCAGAAAACTCATCCAGTGTTCAAGTTAGAAGAGATTTTAGAAATCATTTGATCCAGAGGTTTTTGGACTCATTCTCTAAAGTTGTAGAGTTAATAAAAGGGAAGATGGCCTCGTAGCACCAACCAGACTATTTTGTTATAGTTTTATTATTGCTTCTTTTTTGAAAATTTTTATGCAATCTTCCAAAGAAAATTTTGCTTGGGAAGAAAAATAAAAAGGTTCCAATTTTTCAAAAATTGAAAGTGACTAATGTAATTCAAGTTTCTTAGTTTATCATTATGGAAACTAATGCCTGATGATGCAGAGGCTGCTCAACGGGACAGAGCAGCCTCAGCATTAGAGATAAAGCACAGACTGGTTTACTCCCAATCTAGGCTTGTTCACTATGGGTTTGCCTCTTGAAAATACTGGCATTTGACTGAAACTGGGAACATATTCACACTTTGTCTTTACAGAACCCCTGCTCCCTGCCAAGTTCTGGAGATAATCTCATGCTAACTCCACACCCTTTTCCTGTCAGATTAGACATTAATAATCAACCTTCTCCACATTGTTTCTTTTGGCCTTGGGCATAGGGAGTTGGAGAGGTGATAGTGAATTTGTCATACTGAAAATTCAAAGATAGGCTCTGCGATAGAGAGTATTTGCAGCCAACCTATATTATAAGCCCATTTTTGGAGTCATTCAGGCTATTGGTCTGCAACCCAGCTTCCTCACACACAATTTGCTCCAGTGAGCTTGTTCATTCCCATCTTGCCAACACTTAACCTGTAAGTACATTCCACCGATACATTCTACAGAGGGTGATGATGTCAAATGTTCTACAAAACTGCAAGTCTTACATCTGCTACTTAAACTTTTTCATTAGGTCATATTCAATGATAAAGAGAAGGTCAGAGTTATCACAGAACCGGAAGTTCAATACACTTTTTCATAGTATTAACACCTGCTGTATAATCACCATGCTATTTAATTTCCATACTTATGTGTCTGTAGTTATTTCCTACCTCCTCCCCCTGCAGCATGCAAACTATGTGAGGGCAGAGATCTTAGTCTGTTTTTTTCACTAATTTATTCTAAACCTTGAGAACAGTGCTCGGCATTTAATAAATACCTGCTGATTGATGACCTGAGTAGAAAGCAAACAGTGGACATTAGCTTGAGGTGGGTAGCAGGAAACAAAAGTATCCTTGCTTCTTAGAAATTACACCAAAGGAAAAGTTTTGCATTCAAATCAGTCAAAACTCATTGCTTATTAACAGCTCTTACAGGTTGATTAAGAAAGCTAAACTTTCTAAGGCTAAGATGAATTTTATTGCAGATAAACTAGATTTAATTTTTCTATATATATTTAATTAATCCATCCTCCTGGATGGCAGAGAGAAGACTGGTGGTCAGAGCTGCTGTTCCTTGAATACAATCTCCCCTTTTCCAAAAGTAAAAAAAAAAAAAAGAAAAAAATGAAGTAGAACCCCACACCACCTCTTTTTATTTGCCGTATTCTGAACACTGGCATTTATATTAAGATGGTTGGTTGTCAGGGCCAAAAGATTTCTGAGACACACCTCATACACTGAAATGCTATCTGTTCCCTTCAGTATTACTACATGTGCTAGTCTTCCTGAATGGTCATGTTGATTGAATACTTACCTACGTAGCCAAAAATCAACAAAGGCCTTATTATTTCTACTCCAGGTGTGTCAATAGGAACAAGAATTATGCTGTGCTGTTTGTGTCTGGTCAAAAAGAAAACAGATGTTAGGAGAAGTTTGCTAAGTGGAAAAATAAAACGGATGTTAGGTGGTCACAACTGTCTTTTTGTTGTTGTTATCATGCAATTATGTAAGTAATAATGTCTGAAATGGGGTCTAAAAAACATTCATCAGGCACAGTCAGATGCAGGCTGTAATCTTGAATGATAAGGATTTGAAAATAATTAAGTTATTTGATTGAGGCTTCTCACTGCTCAACAGTGAGAACTGAAATACAATACTAAACATTTTTCAGAATAATTGCCTTTGATCTAAATATCAATTACTTAGAGACAGTTCTGAAAATTTCTATATCTTATAATCTGATTAAAAAAACTGAGCATTCAGCAACACTTTTAATACAAGAAATTCCACACTGAAGAATGTATAGCAACACTCCTTAAGATGTTTCCTAAATATATCTTTTAGCAAAATTATGAAGTACAAATATGTGACATTTAATATCATATTATGATCTGTGAGCCCAAATGGTACATTTTAAGTAAATTAAGTGGATAGAAAGACTCTTATTCCTACATAGATTTCTCAATCACAATTGTTTTATTACCTCTCTGCAGAGCTGGTTTTAGTTATTCCCAAAACAACTGCAATTTTGCACTTTGGGTTCCCAACTCCTAAAACCAAGAGAAAAATGAGCAGAATACATCATAGAAGGAAATTTTTAGTCTGACATTGTATCCTAGAAGTTCTAATCCTTCCAAGTTTATCTCTGGCAAAAAAACAAATAGGAAAGAAAACCTTAATTTATTAAATAAAAATAATGCTTATGGACAAAACTACATAACTTAAGAAAAATGACTAGGCAACGCCAACAATGGACTCCGTCAATGAAAATGCTGCACAAAAATAACAAGAAGCCATGAAAAAGCTGTAACCCTTAAGGCAAAGTGACAGCTCTCCCATTCATACCATTTCAGATGTCAATATGGCAGAAAGGTTATGAAATTCTGGTGTATTTTCTCCTGTTTAGACCTCATATTTTCTGACACATGGACAAGAAGGTATTAAAATTCATGTTTACTCCTCAACCAGTAGCTGAGAAAAACCTAATTTTCCCAGCAATGGAGTTGGGTGAGGGTGAGTCTGTTTAAGGCTCTCGGTACCTATCCAGACAGTATTTGCCCTAGCTATACTGTAGAGCAGCTGAAAATGCTTTTCTTGGAGCTATCCACATATATGAGGCTCTAAGTCCACCTTCAGTAAGCATAGGTTCACATTTATTTATTAAGGGTTAGAAATTTAAAAATATAGTTATTCTCATTTTAATGCAAACTTTTATTTTATCACAGTTCAGAGGTCTATGGTAATTTCCCGAAGAGGTCCTACTGGAAAACAAACAAACAAACAAACACATTTCATTGTTACCAGTAAGTCTAAGAACCCGGGCCCGCAAGGAAACTACCATTTAACTGGCTTTCTAATTACAAAACTATAAACAACTGGGTCAGATTGAGTTAAATATGTCTGTACAAAGTCTTAAATTATCAGATTTCTTATAAAAAGTGCTGTCAAAAGGTTTGAAATTATATAAAGATTCAATAAGAAATGTTAGGAGTTATGTCAAATAGTTGAAAAATGCCATAAAATCCCAGGAGTTAACAGGATAAACTCCATGGAACATATGAAAAGACAATGCAGAGATGTAATCGGCAAAATCCAGACTATGGGAAATTTGAGACAAATAATCCAGTTTCTTAAACAATTAAATTGCAATAAAAGAAAAAAAGAGAGGGAGCTTACAGATTAAAATATACTTAAAAAAACATATCAACCACTTGCAATTTTTAGACCTCATTTAGATTCTTATTCAATCAAACTTAAATATTAATAATTTTGAAACAATTACATTGTGAATATTTACTGGATATGTAGTAATATTAAGTGATTTTATGTGTGCTAATGGTATATGGTTACATTTTGAAAATAGCTCTTATTGTGATACATACTAACATACTAAAATATCTGAAGGAAATGATGTGACATCTGGGATTTATTTCAAAATAATATGAGGGAGGAAGAATAGGAGTAGGGATGAACCAAGACTGATCATGAGCTGGACATTGTCGAGTCTCAAAACTGTTCAAAGAGTATTCCTAGGAGACCCTAAATGTGTAGCAGAGATATGAAGGAGAAAATATGGGTGGTACATTGAAATGTCTGGGAACAGCTCACATAACAGTGAACATGAGGAGTAAAGGAGAGCAGGGCCCAGAGGAAAGAGAGAACTTTAACTCCAAAGATTGAGAGGGAATTGGGAAAAGGACCTAGTGAAGAAGCAGTGCTATAAGAAAAGATTACTAGGCAAGAAACAAAGCAAGGCAAGAAGAGGTAAAAAAAAAGAAGAAGAAGAAAAGAACAGGAAAGAGGATAAAATTGAAGAGTAAAGTTAGAAAGAAGGGGTCTACTTTAAATCCTAGCACTTATATTTGAAATTTTGAAACTCAGTACAGTTGAATCTCTGGCTCTATAGAAGAAACAAATGAAATAGAATGTACAACTATAGCTCTTGTATTTTCGGTTCATTTGAGAAGATACCAAATAAACAAAGAAAACTATACAATGGAAACAATCTAGAATTTGCTAGAGTTCAGAAAAGAAACTGAATTGATAGCTTTTCTGGCCCCAGAATCAGAAGGTGTGACTGAGAAGTGAGGCTTTGAAAGAGAGAATTAATCCAAGATTTATAAGTGGAAAAATGTACCAGGTGGCACTTAGAGGCAGGTATCTGACAACCTGAAGAGAAAAGTACATATGATGTGTTACAAAAAGCCTGAACAAAGTCATTCTGAGACTTAAAAGCTAAGCTTCCCATCAGCTGACTCCAGAGAGTCCCAGCCCTGTTTCACCCATTTTCCTTACAGAATTCCTACTCAGAAGAAAAATATGTCTGGAAAAGCCATGTTAATAATGAAGAAAACCAGCTATCCTTTCTTTTTTCTTAAGCCTGATCAGAAAAACAAGGCTCAGAGTCCACAGCATTAAAAAGAATGGCTGACCAAAATCAATTGTAAAATGGACGATAGAGGAACATAATAATAATAATAAAAAAAAGAAACAGAGAGAACATAAAACAAAATTGAGCTAAATTCAACAACAAAAACTCTGGGTAATGTAATCTGAGAGAGCCAAATGTATTGTAGCCGTTAAACCAATAAAAGATGCTATGAAACAGGAACAGAGAACAAGTAAAAACTCTCAGAGATTTATACATGACTGCTAAGACAAAGTTTAATAGAAATGCTAAAAATCAAATCAGGAAGAGTTCCATAAGCAAAGGAAAAAGTCAGAGACTGAAAACAGGAAAGCAATGATAGAGATACTTAGAGCAAAACGTAAAGTCCAACATCAGAAAAGAGGTCCAATAAAGAGAAAAATAAAGGGAAGAATTTATCAATGACTTGTAAAAGAAAAGTTTCTAAAACTGAAAAAAAAAAAGTCTTCAGATAAAAAGAGCCATTGACTAGCAAGAAGAATCTATCTTAAGATATGTGTTTGTGACACTTCAAAACATCAACAATAAAGGGAAAATTCTAAAGGGTTTCAAAGAAGAAAAACAAGTCACCTACAAAGTAATGAGAATTAGACTTGCATCAGACTAAAGACTCTAAGAGAGAGGTCTCCAGAGAAGAAAGAAATTACAGGTATAATTTAGAGGTATGTGTGTATGTGTAAGAAGGAGGAGATAAAATATGATAAAAGCAAATAATGCAATGAAAGAAAAATGACAATTAGAAACTCCAAGAAAATAATTTTTAAATGTACAAAATATGACCCAAATATAAAACCAACTACAATATGGCATGGATTTAATACATAAAGCATAAGAAAAGCTATTCTAATTGACCTTGATGCTAGAAACACTTTACTTAGAATGGCCAAGGTGACATTTTATTGCATCGGTTAGAAAAGGACAGAAATCTAACACGCTGTTTAGACCAGCACTGAGCAATATTCAAATAGTCCTATAAGGCAAGTGCTATGTGTTAGTTTTCAAAGGTTAGAGTCATCCTATGATCAACCATGATTGTGGTTGCAAGATAAAACATAAATGTTAGTTATCCTAACAATGTACAAGTAGAAGCTGTGGCTGCTATAAGATACAATATGAGAGGAAGGGATAAAAGGTAGAGAAAAGGTAAGTGCACTCATGTTATTATGTTATAAAATGAAGCTTGAAGAGATTCTGTCCAATGAGAATACAGAAGAAAGACTCAGAGATCATTAAATGTTTAAAAAGTAAAAAAATTTTGAAACAATAACATATCTATATGAGGAAAGGGCAGAGAGTTATAATAAAAATGAGTGAAACTGTCATTATTCAAATTGGGGAGTCAATGGATGGATAGTATCTAAAATGAATAAACTGGGAGAGAAAAAAAGCATTTTACCTAAAATTATAGCAGAAACCAGAGAACTAAAAACAAACTGTTAGAAGAGTTTTCTCTAGTGTGTGATATTGGGGTGTGGAGGGATGGAAACTGTATGCTCTTAGATTATTTTCTGATTTGTTACCATTTCTAATTTAATAATAAAATTTAAAAACATTAAAAAAAACTAGCCTACCATCTTGTAAATCAATCTGTAGATCCCAATTCCAGGAATGAGACAGAGACTTGTAGAGTAAACTGTAATGTTTTTTCTCTTTCCTAATTTCCTTTTAATTTGAACATTTAATCTGCTCTCTGCAGAAGAACCAGTTCCTGCATAGGGTGGGGCATTTCCCCACTTCCAAGTGATAAGGCATAACTCCAGAAATCCTAGTGTATACTCTGCTTTATCCAACACTTAAAGTGATTTAAAAAAATAAAAATAAATTTCATCAGAGAAAGAGAGGGAAGAGGAAGAAGAAGGTAGTGTGCCTAAAATGGGTGACTCTTCATCCCCAGATTGGTAGTGGAATAAGGAAACACCCTAAACTGATTAAGATCTTAAACCACACAACTGCTTTCCCCATGGTCAAAGCTACCAAGCTTGTCAGAACATGCAATCATATATACATATATATGATTTTTATCTGTGACCAGAAAGTAAGGGAGAAGCCTTTTAACTAACTTAGAATAGGACATAAAAAAAAAAAAATTAAGTTGGCCATTAGATGCCACACTGCAATCAGATAACAAATATTAAGCAAAATTGTCCCTCTAATTTTTTCCCAAATATGTAACTTATTGTCCATGTTATGTATGAGATAAATAACAATACCATTTTCTCCACCCTTCTGGGCTTTTGCAATATATTCTTATTACTGTTGCAAATAAAGTTAAATTAGAAAGTTATAATATTAAAAATAATGTTTTTCATTAAAAGAAAAATGCAAACATTTTCATAAGTACAAGAGAAATGTTATGTTCAATAGAACACTTCACAGTGCCTTGAAAAGTCAGCAGTATATGTATTGACATTAGACAACAAAGCCCCTTAATTCACGTTAAACATACTTATTTCAACCAATAAAAGGCAGTTCTAGAATTTCTATAACTTGTGTGTATATGTGTACACTTTATTTTAGAGCAGTTTTGGGTCCACAGCAAAATTAAGAAGAAGGTACAGAGATTTCCCATATACTGCCTGCTCCCACCCATGCAGAACCGCCCCCCCACCTCCATTATCAACATCCCCCACTAGAGTGGTACATTTGTTACAATTAATGAACCTACACAGACATTTCATAATCACCCAAAGTTCATAGTTCATCTTATGGTTCATCCTTGATGTTGTACATTCTTTGGGTCTGGACAAATATATAATGACATGTATCCATCATCATACTATTATTCAAAGTATTTTCACTTCCCTAATCATCCTCTGAGCTCCACCTATTCATCTCTCTCACCCCCAACCCCTAGTAATCACCGATCTTCTTATTGTCTCCATAGTTTTGCCTTTTCTAGAATGTCATATGGTTAGAATCACAGCCTTTTCATTTAATAATATGTATTTGTTTCCTCTATGATTTTTCATGGTTTGGTAGATCATTTCTTTTTAGCACTGAATAACATTCTATTATCTGGATGTTCTTCTTTTAAATGGCAATCTCTCCTTTTCTCTTCATCTGAAACTCCAATTACATATATTTTAGACTTTCTGATATTCTCCCACAGCTTCCTAAGACTCTTTTAATTTCCTTCCATCTTTTCTTCAAATTGGTTAATTCCTACTTGTTTATCTTCAAGTTCAATAACTCTATCCCTGTCATCTGCATTATATCATTAAGCCCATTCTGTGAATTTTTTTCAGATATTTTACTTTTTAGTTCTAATATTTTAAATTGTTTATGTCTCTTCTGATATTTTCTTTTTATTTTTTAACTTCATTGAGCAAATTTATAATTGCTGCTTTAAGTCCTTGTCTGATAATTCCTATATCTGAGTCATTTGGGAATTGGACTTTCCCCTTGAGAACTGGTAATGTTTTCCTGGTTCTTCATTTGATGAGTAATTTCAGATTGTATTTTAGAGATTTTGATGTTTTTTGTTTTGAAGACTCTGGATCTGTTATATGTCTCCCAAGGGCATTGATGTTTTTGTTTTATTGGGCAATTAACTTAGGTAGAGTTCAAGTGTAGAATCTGTCTCAATACAGGAGGGTGGAAGATCAAATTTCAGTTTAGTTCTTTTTACTTAGGTGCAAAGTGCTTTGAGTCTGCCCTGTGCATGACTGATTCAGGAGTCAGCCAGAGACTTGTGCAAAATTTACACATAAAACCTGGAGCTCCTCTTTTCTGGCTTTCTTCTTTTCTGGAATACCCACCCTATTACCTCATTTTCCAGCAGCAAGGGCTGCCCCAGACACTGTCTTCTGGTTTCACAGACCATAAAAACCAGAGAAACTAGAGAAGCTTCAGCTTTCTCATGCTACAGTGTGTCCTCAAACCAAAGTCTAAAAATGAAAACTCATCTCATGCCTATATCATCTTCCAATTTTGACTCCAAAATCAGCCTCCTTTGGTCACTCCCTAGAGTTTTTAGGTGGCTTTTTAGTTGTTATCTGTGAGAAGGTTGATCTTAGGTGCTAATCCCCCACACCAGAAGTGGAACTCCCTCAGAGGGCTTCCCTTACCCATTCTTCACTTACCTAGTGTGATAGTTTCTTATATATTCATGTACCTATCATTAGTGTCTGCAGAAGTTTTAGAAATGTAATGATCACCTCAAAATATGACCATATAAGAACTGAAAATCTTAGAAGCTTAAAAATTTTAAAACCCATAAAACTAAGAGCTTAAAATTCTAATTCCCTCATTCTGTCTTGTAAATTATACATGTAAATTAAAATATAGTTAAGATTAAAATGCAATTGTTTTAAAAAACCAATGCTTGTAATTTGGATTCTTTCAAATTTAACAGAATCTATGTTTCAATCAGTTCTGACCCAAAGAGCACTAGGATGATTAAAACGGCAGATAATAATACTTTCATGTCATTGTAGATCTTATCTGAAATTTCTTATCTGAAAATGCTGGGCTGGGGAAATTTTTTTTCACTCTTTATTGGTCATAGCAGTGCAATAATATGCAATCATGCTTTGATTCTTAGTTAGAAATTATAGAGAATGACTTTTTTCTAGAGAGGCTCATTTTTAATTTTTCAATTGGATATTTTTCTAGTTGGGGTTTTTGAGGTTTTAGTTGTGGGAAAGCTTGAGGCCCACAGGCTGAAGGGTCAGACCACTTGCCCCATATAACTGTCTCCTTGGTGAGCATACTTCTGAAAATCAGATTAGGACATAATGGCATGATTTGGGGTTCATCTTCATTGGAGATCCTTTTCTTTCTCAATTTCTATCCTGGTAATCAAGAACATTTTGAATAAATCTTTTAAGGTTTTATGGCTCTTAATCCTAGATAACCAGAAGCTGAATCCTTCAAAAGTAAAATCTTCTCTACAATTCCCTTAGGCTCTAATTGAAAGCCCTATTTTTCTAATACTCAGAATATATTTTTTTCTTTAATATTTCCCAGTAGCCTTTCTTGCTTTGCTCTTTCTGTCATGAAAATATGTTGCCACAGTTTTATGTAAACGCCCAATAGATTTCAAATATTGAGTAATTTTGAAACAAACAAACAAAAAACCTTAAAAAAAGGCAAATAATTATTTGATTCTCTCTTGCTCAATCTAATATGGAAAACAATTCAGATTAAAAAAATAAAACTTCTAAATTAGCTCTCCTTTTGAGGTCATTAAGTAGAGGAAGGGTAAGTGCTTAGATTATACATTTTGAAATGTTTTGATTTAACCTTGATATTTCAGAAAATGGGAAAAATCCCTCACAAATATATCATCTCATCTTAGCTGCAAACAGAATTTGGCACGTACAGCAGCTGAAATGTCCTTCTTCTAAAGAGAGATTTTGCTCTTTTATATTATTTTAGTTAATGAACAGGATACCAAATGTCATAAATGAAATATATTAGGGGAAATCTGAATAGAACAGTAAGCATTTAAAAATATCTGTTGTATCACAGGCCTTCATGAATGAAAACAGATGGCCTCGATAAAATAGTTTTGTTTTTTATCCAGACTCTGTGGTATTTCATGACTGTTCATGAGTCAGGATTAAGTCAGGCTGAAAATGACATCTTCCTGGTATTTACTGATGAATTTTAATTTTTTAAGCTCTTACAAACCACATGGCTATCACACAGAATCATTCTGTAACACAAGGAAAGATGACAGGTGGAGAAAAAACATGACCATTGGGTATAGGTGTGGTCTATAACAATGAAGTGACGTACACAATTACATAGAACATACGAAGAACAGTTAGGTATACATAAATTCTTGGGGCTATTTCTTTTACCAATATTGACTATCTGAGGTGAAATACTTAAACTTAATTTGGTCTTAGCTTTAAAGCTAATAGATAGCTTTAATTCAAATTGGAATAAAAAACCATTATGAGTTAAGTACCATTTTATAATGAAATTTCCACTTGTTAAATTAATGTTTATCATATAAGCATACAGTTAAAAAAAACCCACTAAACTGACCTATTGAAATTCATTTACTCTACCTCTAGTAAGGTTTATATCTAATAAGTATTCAAAGAATGTCACATGCTACTGTTACTGTTTCTGTTGTTACAGGATATGGTTGGATCAAAATCAATTCAAAATAAATCAGAATTGAAAAATTTTTTTACATTTAATAAGCCATAAAAAAAACTAGAAGAAAAGATAATTTAATATTTAAGAAGTCTCTGGGTAGGAAATAAAATTTTAAACCTTAAAAATGATAAATGAAATCAAAGAAAAAGTTCAATTGGTTTGTCTATATAAAACTATTATACATTAAAAAACAATTTGGGGGAATATTTCATATGTGGCTGGCAAGGGCAAGGGAAGAGTACTAAATCTGTTACAAGTCATTTAGAAAGCAACGTAGTAGTCAACACATTCTATTGTCAAGGTTCTAGGGAAATAGACACCTCTATACATTATTGGTGGGAGTACAAGTAATACCATCTCTATGATGTACAATTTAGCAATATCCATCAAAATTACAGATTCATTTATTCTTTAATCCATCAATTCAACTTCTGGGATTTAGCTATTTCTGAATGAAATGAGAGATGCACAAGATTTTCATTGCAGTAGCATTATTTGTATTTGCAAAGAATCGGGCATAAACCAGTATCATTCAATAGGAGACTATTTAAATATATGGTGGTATGTCCATATAATGGAACTCTTCCAAAAAACTTAAGGAAGATTTCTATGCACTTATCTGAAAGAACTTTAGAATTATTCTACAGTGTGAATAATAAGAATGCTATCTTTTGTGCAAAAAAAAAGGGGGGGGAGGGGAATAGTTATACATGTTAGTCACATTCTTCAATATTTATCAATAAGATTTGATTAAGTTCAGTTTCCCACAATATATACAAATATGCTCTCCATAACATCATTTATAATAGCAATACATTGGAAACATTCTAAAAGTCCTATATTACTTGAATGGTGAGGCAAATAGTGATAATCCACAATAAAAGCTAAGATGTATAAGAGATAGTATGATAAAGTGAAAGTAGTCTATGATTGAATATCTGGATCCAAAATTCCAGGTCCATTGCTAAACTTACAAATCTGTAGAGGCTAAGTTACTTAAACACTAACTGATTGATTGAATGATTCATCTTTTCATTCATGTATTTAATTTTTATTTAGTAAGCTGTTCCTATGGGTAAGGCACAAAGCTAAATGCTAAGGATACAGCAGAATACAAGATTGCTATAGAAGAAAGAGTATTTTACTAAGTACTAACAACAGAATGAGATAGTATTATCAGAGTAAAGAGTATACATATCTGATCTAAACCTTAAGGTCAGACTGAATCTGAATCCTAAGTAGGAGTTAGGGAGTGAAAGTGAATGGGATGAGTATTCTAGATAGGAGTGATAGCAAGAGCAAAGGCCCACAAATCAATATTGAATACACATACCATATAGATAAATGAAAGAGATTATGTAATTGTTAATTATGGAGGCTGTAGTTAGACTATTCATTGATGAAGTATAGCATCTACTACTGATCAGGACGGCTGAGTAGGTAAACGCTATTGCTCGTCTCCTTCTATGATCACATCAAAATTACAACTAAGGCTGATCACTTTGTAAGTTATATAAATGTCTAAACACTATGCTGGTGTAGCAATGCTGATACCAGACAAAAGAGAATTTAAAACGAAGGCTATAACAAGAGACAAAGAAGGACATTTCATAATGATAAAGGGATCAATTCAACACGAGGATATAACATTTGTAAACATTTATGCACCCAATGTGCATAAATGTGCATAAATGAGCACCTAAATATATAAAGCAAATGTTAATGTACATAAAGAGAGAGACTGACAATAATACAGTTATAGATGGGGACTTTGACACTCCATTGACATCAATGGATAGATCATCCAGACAAAAAATCAAAAAGGAAACAGCAGCCTAAAATGACATGTTAGGCCTGCTGGATTTAATTTCTATTTTTGGAAAACTTCACTCCAAAGCACATTCTTCTCAAGGGCATAAGGAACATTTTCCAGGATAGACCACATGTTAAGTTATAAAACAAGGCTCAATAAATTATGAACACTGAAATTATATCAAGTATCTTCATTGCTCATAATAGCATAAAACTAGAAATCAATTACATAATAAAGACCATATATGGCACATCCACAGATAACATACTCAGCGGTGAAAAGCTGAAAGCTTTTTCTTAACATCAAGAACAAGACAGGGATGTCCACTTTTACTACTTTTATTAAATATAGTATTGGAAATCCTACCTACAGCATTCAAACAAGAAAAACAACTAAAAGGCATCCAACTTGAAAAGGAAGAAGTAAAACTGTCATTATTTGCAGATAACATGATACTATATATTGAGAACCCTAAAGATTGCACCAAAAAGCTATCAGAACTCACAAAGGAATTCAGTAAAGTAGCAGGATACAAAATTAATATTCAGAAGTTGGTTGCATTTTCATACACCAATAACAAACTGTCCTAAAGAGTTAAAATTAAGAAAATAATACCACTTAAAATTTCATCAAAAAGAATAAAACACGTAGGAATAAATTTAACCAAGGAAGTAGAAGGCCTGGAAAACTATAAGACATTGAAGAAAGAAATCAAAGAAGACACAAATAAATGGAAGGCTATACTGTGCTCATGGATAGGAAGAATCAACATCATTAAAATGTCCATACTACCCAAAGTAATCTACAAATTCAATATAATCCCTGTCAAAATACCAATGGCATTTTTTCACAGAACTAGAGCAAATAATCCTAAAATTTATATGAACCACAAAAGACCCTGTATAGCCAAAGCAATCTTGAAAAAGAACAATATTGGACATATCACGCTACTTGACATCAAACTATACTACAAGGCTATGGTAACCAAAACAGCATGGTACTGGCATAAAAATAGACACAGAGGTCAACAGAACAGAATAGAGAGTCCAGAAATAAACCCATACCTATATGGTCAATTAATCTATGACAAAGGAGGTAATAATATACCATGAGATAAAGACAGTGTCTACCATAAATGGTGTTGGGAAAACTGGACAGATACATACAAAAAATAAAACTAGGTCACTTTCTTACACTACATATAAGAACAAATTCAAAAATTTTTAAAGACTTAAATGTAAGACCTGAAACCATAAAACTCCTCAAAGGAAACATAGGCAGTAAACTCTTTGACATCACTCTTAGTAATATTTTGTGGGGGTTTTTTTGGATATGTCTCCTTGGGCAAGGGAAGCAATAAAAAAAAATAAACAAATGGGAGTACAACAAATAAAAAAAGTTTTGCATAGCAAAGGAAACTATCAACAAAATGAAAAGATAACCTACTGAACAGGTGATAGTCACCAATGATATATCCAATAAAGGGCTAATATCCAATATACATAAAGAATTCACACAACTTAACACCAAAACCACAAACAATCTGATTAAAAAGTGGGCAGAGGGCTTGAATAGACATTTGTCCAAAGAGGACATATAGATGACCAATAGATCATCTATTGAAAAGATGCTAAACATCACTAATCATCAGAGAAATGAGAAATGACAATTAAAGCTACAATGAGATTATCACTCACACCTATCAAAATGGCTATCATCAATAAATCAACAAATGAGTGTTGGTGAGGATCTGAAGAAAAGGGAACCCTCATTCACTGTTGGTGAAATTGCACATTGGTGCCACTACTATAGAAAACAGTATGGAGTTTCCTTAAAAATTTTAAAAAGAACTACCACATGACCCAACAATCCCATTTCTGGGTGTTTATCTGAAGAAACCTAAAACACTAATTAGGAAAGATAATGTATCCCTATGTTTACTGCAACATTATTTACAATAGCCAAGATGTGGAAGCAACCTAAGTATCTATCCATAGATGAATGGGTAAGATGTGGTATATATGTATAATAGATTACTCAGCCATAAAAAAGAATGAAATCTTACCATTTCTAACAACATGGATGGACCTAGACAGTATTATGCTAAGGGAAATAAGTCAGAGAAAGATAAATACCATATGGTCTCAATATACAGGTAACCTCTATACCTATATACATTTATTTATAATAAATAAATTTATAATAAATAAATTTATTTATTTATAATAAACAAATAAATTTATTTATTTATAATAAATAAATAACAAAACTCATAGATATAAAGAACACATTGATGGTTGCTAGATAGTAAGGGATTGGGGGGCTGGGTGAAAAAGGTGAAGGGATTAAGAAACACAAATTGGCAGTTACAAAACAGTCACAGGATGTAAAGTACAGCATAGGGAATGTAGTCAATAATATTACAATAACTATGTATGGTGTCAGGTGGGTACTAGACTCATTGGGGGAATGACCTCGTAAGTTTTGTAAATGTCTAACCACTATGGTGTACACCTGAAACTAATATAATATTGAATATCAACTCTAATGGAAAAATAATAAGTTTTTTAAAAAGTATAACATCAAGGGCAAGTAAAATGGGATAATAAACAGAAGGAAAAGTAGGTTATTTATTAATTCAAAATATTTTAGGCACTTGGGATATATCAGTGAACAAAGTAAATAAAAGTACCTTCTCTGATGAAACATTTTATTACAGGGCAAGAGGCAATAGACAGCAAACATAATAGAAATGATATAATACATTAGTACATGATAAGTGCTATGGATAAGGTGGATTGGGAGTATAGACAGGGGAAGGGTATTTTAAATAGGGAAGTCAGAGACTGCTTCAGTGACGAGGTGGTAACTGGACAAAGACTTGAAATAGATGAGGGAGTGAGGCTTGCAAATATTAGGAGGAAGCATCTTCCAGCAGATAGAAGAGCGAGTACGAAAGCCCTAAGAAGGAAATGTGCCTAGTACATTCCAAAACAGCAAGGAGGCTGGTGTGGCAGAACAAGCGAACAAAGGGGCAAGTAGTATGAGAAAAGGTTAGAGAGGCAATGAGGGATGGAGGCAGACCTTGTGGGATTTTGTGGAAGGATGCTCATTCATTTCCTCCTGCTCCGATATACATCAGATTAAGAAGAAAAAGAGGTAAGAAAAGGGGAAGGACCAGGTAGTCTAGAGAGGGCATGGATAGGGATAATATTAAAAGCAGTGTCCTTCAGAAAGCAGCAAGAAATTAATGATCAGTCACGGTACATACAAGAGATGTCTATTTTGGGAGAAGTATGCTAGAGCCTGTGTAGGAGAGGTGATTGTTCTTGCCTCTTAGCAGTTTTGCTTTCAGTAACTTCACATTGGTATCTTGAAATTGACCATGGTGGAACCATTTACACAATGGAAAATGACAAACACCACCAATCTAGGCACACTAAACCAGCTTGGTGAGTTGGTTTAGCTGCATGCAAATGACTCTTCCTGGAAGAGTAGCAGATAAGAGAGAATCTGGCTGCACCTTCAGATATGTACTGTGGGAAGATGATGGAAGATAAAGGCCCTAGAGCCTCTTTTCTGTGATCAATGAGTTAGATCAATTGCTTGGAGAAAAAGACAACAGGGGTCTAAAATAACTTCTGCAGGTAGATACTGAGCCCAGCCTTACATGAACATATAATAAATAAGGGAAATGTTATGCAAATGTGAGGAAGAGTCAAATTCAATAAACCACAAGGGCTAAATCTACATAAATTTCTCTTTAATTTTCATTTGTTTGGAAATGCAAGAAGAATAAACAACCTGCTCAGACATGGGATCAGATGCTGGTCTTTGAAAAAAAAGGTTACAAGAAGGCAGGAGAATTTAAATTCGTGGAGAGAGGATTCTCTGGGATCAAGGATAGAGAAATATAGTGAAGTGGAGGGGAGTCTAATAGTAAGTAAAATATTAATGTGGCATTAAAAAATTAAGTGAGATATATGCCTAAAGATTACTTAGAATTTAGGCTTTGATAATTTACTCTTCAAAAAGATAACTTTCTGGGATAAAATGTTTGTTTTCTTTCCTAGACAAAATAATGTTAGAGAGCATTTCTCTAGCTGCTGTCTACAAGTGCTTGTTGGCTGTCTTGTTGCTCTCAGTGGATTCTTTTGGTTTGGCAGTCAGTTCCTCAGCTTCAGGCACTTTCTGATTGCCTTCAACTGAGTGGAAACTAGGAAAGGTCTGTAGTTACTGAAACAAGATGGAATTTTTTTAGATTTGTATCCTAAGACACTTAAGAACTTGGATTTGATTTCACAGAATGGTTATACATGAAATAAAGATCAAGTGCTCACAAGATTAAATTTCAGGAAAGCCCTCTTGGATGTAAGACAAAGGCGGGGTATAAAACGAAAACAAAAGTAGCCTGAGTTAGAGAGGTCACTTGATTTTACTCTGCACTCAAGACTGCTCCCCTCTGCTCACTGAAACAGGTTGGTTTTTTTAATTCTTCTCTCATTCTGACTGGGATATAATATTTTTTTTTAAGCGAAAGGACTTTGTATATTTACTTATATAGAGGGAGTCTTGATGCATAAAATTCTAAAGGTTTACATGTGCAAAAAAAAGCTATTTGAAAACAGCTATATACTTTCACCTTAAAACAAAATTCTGAATATAGCAAGAAGAAAATATATTATTTTAATACCATTACTTGACTATGAGATTTTAATGAAAAAATAGGTTTTGTGAAAACATTTTTTGCTTTGTTTTACAAATACTATTTTTTTTTGTTCTTGTAAAAATTATAAAGACATCTAAATGTGTTTCTATGTATCTGCCAGAGGGTCATTTCTGCAAATAATTTCCATTTCTGCTCTTAATTATGCACATTTTTAGTAAAACTAATTTTTTAAAATATCCTTCCTCAATACTTTATGTTATTCCTTATTATATGGTTCAAGATTTCTGCAATAAAAGAGAAGGGAAGAACAAAGTTCATATTGTGTTAATAATTAATGCATAAGAAAGTGAAAATCACTTCTGGAGTAATCTTCCAGACTGAAATGTTTCAAATAATCTTAAGGATAAGAGTAGTCATTTAAAATTGTCAGCACCTGTTTTTACATAATGAAAGTAGTTCTTTTATGTGGTATCTTTCCTCAAAAGACCTTCTTTACTTTTTACTCATTCAAAAAGGGTTACCAAGTGTAAAAATATTCTTTTAAAACTGTACCATAGTTGGCACTCTGTTTTGAAAATATTTTCATTAATAATTCTATAAGAGTATTTGAGATTCTTCCAAGGATAAAAAATAACCAAAAGGAGACAGAAAGGCTAAGGAAAAAAGAGAACAAAACTCAGCACTATAATAAAAACACTGAAAGTCATAATTAAATACATTTTAACACTCGTGAATTCTGTGTAAGCTGATCTTATTACTACAGGGTATTAATAGATAATAGAGTAAAATAACTTAATGACGAAGACAAGAGAGAAACAAACTTTACACCTGCTGGTAAAACCTTTGAGAGAAATTTACAGAGCAACTAGTATATGCCAGACGTTCATCAAAGTATTAATTACAAACATAAATCAAACAGGTCATACTCTTAGGGAACTTAGAGCATCAAGAAAAAAAGCAGTCTTTCCACCTTTTTCATAGGATAGGGTCAGTTCTCTGAGAGGTATAGATATATAGCTTTTGGATCAGGAAAGTCTTCTGGGGAGGCCACATCCAAATTACTGGAGTAGGAATTGGCCCTTCGAGGGAAGGGCAGGAAATAGTATATCAGATAAAGGAACAGAATGAGTAATAATATAGACATGTGCTACACCATGATGTGTGCCAACAAACTGCTGGCAAATCAGTACAATTACTATCTATGGTATGGGGTCCATTGTAGAGATATGTGGCAGGAACTATAGGTAGAACCTCATTATGTAGGAGCCATGGGTATCATGCTAAGGACCTTGGATTATATCTTTCACATGAAGATATGTGACTTTCAGGTGAGGGGCTAAGCAGGGGAGTGATAGATTGGCATTTTAGAGATACAGCACTCTGACAGCAATCAGAAAAATGGGTTTGACAAGGAGGTGGTAAGGAGAAATAAGAACAGTAGAATACCAGTTAGGAAGATATTGCAGTAGACCAGGTAAGAAACAATAATGGTTTAATTGTACAGATGTATCAAAGAGCAGATTAAAAGGAGGAGACAGGTTCAAGACCTATTTGGAAGGTAAAATCAGAATTTAGGGGCTGACTGGAAATCAGAGATGAAGGTAAGAGAGAAGTCAAGGATGGTGCTGGCTTAAGGCTTAGGTGACTGGGTGGAATGATGGTACTACCAAATAGTAGTACCAGTTAAGTATGTAGTGACAAGTTTTGGAGATAAGCTAACTAGAGAAGATTGTTTCATAAAGGCCAACCAATGAAATTAAGTACAAATGCTCAGACAATTTATTTATTTTAAAATAAATTTATAAGTAAATAACAAAAGTAAATTTAAGTAATTAAAATGTTTTATTTCTATCAATAAACTATATCAGAATTACAAACTTGTATATGTAAGAATTATAATATTTTGACTCCTTTTTGTTGAAATCTGACTAAATTTTCATAGTTTAAAAACTATGTTTAAAAAAAGCCACTACTATTATTTGTTTTTTAATGATTAAGAAAATCCCCTAGGGTATTATTTTTAGCTTCCCTGTGTAAATTCTAGCTCTTGCATACAGACTTGTGAAAACAAAGGATGCAAAATTAGTCTTGGGGATATGCTCCAATGTGGCTTCCAATTAAAGGATTTCAAAGAGTGGCAGATTCAGGCTCCTGTATGTTATTGCAACAATCTATTCTCTGGTAAAAGAACAAAACATATGCTAGATAAAAAGTGTTTCCTTTTAAGCAATATTAAAATGAATATCTTGTACTCTTTTTGCCATTTAGATTGCAGGCATGGCTTCAGAACACAACCAGTCAACAGATTACTATTATGAGGAAAATGAAATAAATGGCACTCATGATTATAGTCAATATGAAGAAGTCTGTATAAAAGAAGAGGTCAGAAAATTTGCAAAAGTTTTCCTGCCTGCTTTCTTCACAATAGCTTTCATCATTGGACTTGCAGGCAACTCCATAGTAGTGGCAATTTATGCCTACTACAAGAAACAGAGAACCAAAACAGATGTGTACATCCTGAATTTGGCAGTGGCAGATTTGCTCCTTCTATTCACTCTGCCTTTTTGGGCAGTTAATGCAGTTCATGGCTGGGTTTTAGGGAAAATCATGTGCAAAGTCACGTCAGCCTTGTACACAGTCAATTTTGTCTCTGGAATGCAGTTTCTGGCTTGTATCAGTATAGACAGATATTGGGCAGTAAGTAAAGCTCCGAGTCATTCAGGAGTGGAAAAACCATGCCAGCTCATCTGTTTCTGTGTCTGGATGGCTGCCATCTTGCTGAGTATACCTCAGCTTGTTTTTTATACAGTAAATCACAACGCGAGGTGCATTCCCATCTTTCCATACCACCTAAGAACATCAATGAAAGCCTCGATTCAAATGCTGGAAATCTGCATTGGATTTGTGATACCCTTTCTTATTATGGGAGTCTGCTACTTTATCACGGCAAGGACACTCATCAAGATGCCAAACATTAAAAAATCTCGACCCCTCAAAGTTCTGCTCACAGTGGTTATAGTTTTCATTGTCACTCAACTGCCTTACAATATTGTCAAGTTCTGCCAGGCCATAGACATTATCTACTCCCTGATCACCGATTGCGACATGAGCAAACGCATGGATGTTGCCATCCAAATCACAGAGAGCATCGCACTCTTTCACAGCTGCCTCAACCCAATCCTGTATGTTTTTATGGGATCCTCTTTTAAAAACTACATTATGAAAGTTGCCAAAAAATATGGGTCCTGGAGAAGACAAAGACAAAGTGTGGTGGAGATTCCTTTCGATTCTGAAGTTCCTACAGACCCAACCAGTACATTCAGCATTTAAATGTCAAACTGCCCTGTGTCTTGCTTCGATACACATGAATGATGCTTCTTCCTCAGATAAAACATCTGCATTATTCTGAAACTCAAATCTCAAACACTGAGGTGGCAACTTATACCAAAGAATAGGTTGGGGAGAGGAAGGACAGAAGATAGAAGCCAAGAAGAAGAGGAAACAAAGTAATCAATGCGTAAAATATGAAAATTAAAATGAACAATATTGGAAGACAGTAGTAACAGGCATAAGTCATAAAAACACTATTTTATAAGTTAGGCTATCTAAAACATTAATAAATATTAAAGGGGAATTTATAATTATTTTAAATTATCTAAATTTTAATATAAGAATGATTTCCCTGCATAATTTGAGTACTTGAATAACTATAGAACAAAATTTAAGCTATTTTTCTTTACCTGTCTCTTAATTTGTAAGTTAATAAAACTCCAGAAAGAATAATAATTAACAAAAACAAAAAATACATAAAAAGCTTTTCTAACATTTTTAATACATTCCTAGAAAGTTTCTAAATGCATAATTTGCTTCCATGTGTCAACTTTCTTCAGTAATATGCTGGTTATCCTGTTAGATTTATCATGTATACTCTAGAAGCAATTCTCAGATAATTATATTTACCTAGGTTCTAATTTTTATAACTTTCTAAAGGGTTCATCCATTTATACAAATCTATTACTGAAGGCTGACTAAATAATGCATTTTTCTATGAATACCGATTTTTATTTTTCACTTAAATACTTAAATACTTATATTTTTAAGCAATAAAAATATGTACCACAATAAATTATTTTTAATAACATGTATAGTTTCTCTCTTTAAAAACAACTATATGTAAATGATTATAATCCAGGTAACATGTCCCTATTAAAATTTAATTCTGACAGAAATTACAGTGGTCAAAAATATTGTGCATTAATATGAATTTTATCTCTCAAAACTGTAAAAGACATTTTCTGCTCTTTAAATAGACATCACCTGATCAAGACATATTTTAAAATTACTTTTCTTTTTATCAGCTATTTCTAAATTTACAAATGCTTTCAAAGGCAGAATTTAAAGAACTGTGATCATGAAACAAATAACTATGTATCATATTATTCTAGCACAGCATCTAGCACAAAGGATCAGTTTGAATACTCACCACTAACCCACCATTTCTTGCCATTAATCACATAGCTATCTCCATCTTGTTGGATGTTACATTCAATATTTGTGGCATCACTAGACGCTACACTGGGCTCTATAAATAAGCAGAGGCTGAATTTACCAGGAAGGCCGATACCATCAGTTTACAAAAGAGACTTATTTAAAGAAATGTGACCTCTCTGAGGACAGAAAAATCGTCTTTGTCTTTTTCATCTTCTGTCCTTCCCCTATTCCACTCTGATTCTCCCATAACCTACACATAGTAGGTATTCAATAAATGTGCATTAGAAGAATGAATGAATGAACATTTAGAACACAGATCAGCAATCTGAATTGTGTTCTTGGCTTCTTCACTGATACATAACTTGGACTACATCTCAATCCTTTCTCCAGTCATCAAAAGTAGGTTAAAAATATTGTTCTTTCCATAATGAAATCTGTACTAAATATCTGCAGGCCAGATTTCCCCATCATACAGTCTACTATCTTAAATACTTTCTAATTGTGCCTTGCAAATTCCATGAGGAATGCTTTCACAGATTTATTTATTTTGTATTCTATAAAGCCTGCTCAACACATGTCTTTAGAAAGTTTTCCATAGGACACCCTTACACAACTGCTTTAGTGCATGGCATTTCAGAATTTATAGGCTAGCTCTATCAATCATAGTAATCTGCACTTGTTAATATGCTGCTCTTTTAAACGGGTCCTTCAGATATTTTATGTGTTCTTTTTCTAAACTAGAGACTCAGCCTCTTTAGAAAAGGAGCTGTGTACTTATTTTGTAACCTCAAATTAGTGCTTTGTAGATAATGCATCATACTGTAGGTGTTCAATAAATGCCTTTAACTGATTTAAATGGAGATCAGTTTTGCTATTATACATGTATGCAGTGTTACAGAAGATAATAAAATCTGGTCAAAATTATAGCCAAGTGAAATTTAGTTTAATTCTTAACTCAATTATGAAATGATGACTTTGTCCTTCAAAGAGTTCTTAATTACTGTTTCCTATGTACAAAAGGTAACAAACTTATTTTTATTAACATGCTCCTAGTTTTATTTCCGCATATGATTACTCTTTGAGCTTTATGACCAGTATTAGTTTTTAGTATATGTGCTGTCAAAGCGAGCACTATGACTAGTATTAGTGAAAGTTCTATTTTTCTGGGGTTATGTAGAGTTACGTATAAATATCAATATAAAATTATCACAAAGATGAATATTTCATACATAAGGGCAAAAAAGATCATAAATATCCATAGATGGCAATTTTAGAAATGCAACTCAAAAGATTATGAAACTAGGTTTACCCTGCTGCTAATGCCTAAAGTATGCTATCAGTAAATATCATCTGGTGTCCTCCCAAAAGGGAGGGCAATTTTATTCTGCACATTTAAAAATGCCAAAATTTAAGGCTGAGCTCAAAACAAACATATTCACATTTCTGGCCATGAAAATTTTGCCAGAAACACAGAACCACATCCCACATTTTTTCAGCTCATCCATAATAAGTCTAGGATGCCTGATTGCACAAGGAAAAACAGTGATTTGCTTTTACCTGTCATACAGAAGCAGGAGGCAATGCTCCCTTGAAGAAGAGGCTCAAGCCACTGCTTCTTCTGCTTTTCACTTCCATATAGGTGGAGCAACTCCATGTTCCCAGTGTCTATGCATAATAAAAAGAATTTGTTTTGAATTTAAAAATTTACCAATATGAAGTCTAAACTTCATGTAGTAAATATAGACATGCATCTTTTTAAAGTAAATATTTGCTAATAAAAATATTTTGAAGTATATAGTAAATATAATTTATAATGCAGGTGTGCCATAGTTACAAGTATATGGCATTCAGTACATATTTATTCATCTGAATCACAGATGCTTGTCCACTTCATCCCAAAGAAGCACGTCTCTAATGAGACCTCACTCAATTAGGACTGAGGAAAACAATTTACTGGTTTAAACTTTACTTGCTGACTTGCAAATATGTTCTGCTAAGAGTGACTGCAATGCTCCTGGAAAATAATTAACATTATTCTACTGAGACTCAGGTTCCTCAAACATACCCTTGTGCTTTCTAACTTCAACGTGTTTGCTTGAGCCAGGCTTTCTCTCAAGTGAAATTTTACCAATTATTCCTAAGTAAATTCTTGCTTCTGAGCTACCACCACTGTGAAGAATCTCCAATTAACCAGTCAAAAAGATCTCCTTCCTCTGAACTCACATAGTAATTACTGTCTCTGCCTCTAACATTGCTCTTACTTTTGTATACCCCATACCATCTAGAAAATCACTAGGTCATATCTCAAGAATGCTAAACACAGAATCCCTGCCCTGGGTGGAAAAATGACAGTAGATAACTTCGAAGACACTCTCCAACCCTCAGAGGGTATTGTTCAGTACATGATAACACTGTAGTATCACTCTTGGGTAAAAAAGAATGCTTTGTGTCTGCTGTAGAGCAAATTGCCTTTCTCTGATTTTCAGTCCTATCAAATTTCTAAAAATATCATCTAAAACCTTTATCTTGAATATTGATTACTTATATATACAATTTAGAGGAAAAATGTTTCAGTATCACCTCTTAAAATGGCTTTAGGGATAGTCACTGAAATGCCTATGAAAACTGAGTTAAGCCTAAGTCTCTCAAAATATATTTGTACTCTATTCAGACACTCCTAACAGAGCCAAAGTTATATTAAAATGCACCAAATTTCTAGTAGATTAACACAAGCTTAAAATTCTTTTTGATTGAAGGAGAAAATGAGTCCTGAGTTGAAATTAATGAAGCTCATTGTGTTATTTGCTTGTTTTAAATTCAGTGTTTCTTGTTACAGTTCACATGAGGTAAATATTGAATAAAAATTTCCAAAAATTACCAGTTTATTCTGAGAAGCTGGCAAAACAAAGCTATCATTTATGGGTTGGAAAAAAAAAGCCTAGATAAATTATTTCTACAATTTTTCCCCCTGAATCATCCCAATGGCCCCCAAATTTTTCAGTAATAGTTTTAGAATTAAAATTGCTATTTTCAACATTCCAATACAATCGAAGGGCAAAAAACATAAAAGACATATTGGAAGATAATGTATGTTTCCCATAAGCTTTTATAATTATCATAATTTGGGCAGCTTGAGTAGAAATTCATATTTTATATTTAAAAAAAACCTTACAAAGTATTTAATTGACATCATTTATATATCATTCTTTATCTGCTTTATAAGTGTTCCAAAACACAATGCCAGTAAGGCCTTTGTGAAGATATCTCCACTACAAAGAGAAAATGCCTAGTTTTCTACTTATAGTTTTACACATTTTGTTTGCTGAGAAAGGTTGTTAATCATACTTTGATTGAAGAAAATGTATTTCTCTGGCCAATTTAAAAATTACAGCAGTTTGATGATATCATTTAGACAGTACAACTAATAGACATGTAAAATTTTAATACAAAAAAAAGTCCATGACCACCTAGTGAAAAGTGAGTTTACAAGTCAAATGGAAAAACAGCAGCAGAGCTATATCTGCAAAGGTCTTCCATAGCATTATTTTTCATATTATGAATCATTAGTGTGTTATCAAATTAATATGCTAGCAATCTCTAACATATAAGATAAATCAAAAGAGAATATGTTAGATCAGACTCAGTGGAAAACATCTGAATGCACTGCCTGTAGTAAGGGAAACTATTGTTTTATGAAGACTTTTTTCAGGAATATATAAGTATCTCTCTCTCCCTGACCCCAAACCTCCATCCGTCCATCAGTGAACACACAGAACTACATATGCTACATACTGAGTCACAATATAAAATATATTTCTTACTATAAGTAGCAATAAAAAAGTTTTAAACAAAAGACTACCAGTTCTCTTTCCATAAAATTATGCTACCTACATAGCATGATATAATAGCTTCACACAAGTGAGATGAAATCTTTAGAAACTCCATGAATAGATTTCCTTACTTTTGGAATAGCCTCATTATTAGATTAAAATGTCGTAGTGTGGTAATTTGATAAATTAGTGTTTCGAAGAGGGAAAATGGCATCAGGGACAAGTTCGACCATCATCAGAAGTCTATGAAGTGTCTCAATAGTTCCAAAGAAATAAGAGTCAAACTCCAGTGAGGAAATACTTCCCTAAACATACAGATTATGTCTTCTCTCAGATATCCAATATACCTCTTTCTGATAGTTTTATCCTTCATTAACTCTTTTTGCAACAGCTTTAGCACCAAGGCCATATAGTAAGCACAAAAGGCCTACCTTGTTCAGGAACACTATAGGATGTCATATCATCATCCTTCTACTACAAATCGAATGCAAGCTCTTGATTGGCAGCATTAGAATAACCAGAGTGACTTGGCAAAAAAAAAAAAAAAAAAAAAAATACAAAAGACATTCCCAGGGTCTACCCAACCTACTGAATCAGAATCTCCAGGATGGAGTCTATGAATCTCAATTTTTAAATTTTTTTAAAGTTACTTAGGTGGTTCTTCTGCAAATCCAGGTTTGAAAACACCTTCTAGAGACTACATCTCAGATTTGTCCATTCCACATTACTTTTTAAAGAAAAGTTGGCCTCCATCCCTCATTCTTCCAATCTTTGACTCCCCCATTTACATCCCATGTCCAATCAGGAAATCCTCTTGGCTTTGACTTCAAAATATATTTAGAATCTTTCCACTTCTCACCCTTCTGCTGCTAGTATCCTAGAACAAATCACCATCATCTCTCCCCAGAATTATTATAACAGTTTCCTGATTCCCTCTTTCCCTTCTTTTGTTAATTCTCAACATAGCAGCCAAACTGATCCTTTAAAAACTGAAGTTACATCTCATCATTCCTCTGCTTAAATTCCCAATGGCGTCCCGTTTCACTGTTATAAGCCCTTATCCTCCCTATAAAGCCCAACATATAAGGTGCTTTCCTCTCTGATATCTTCTACTATTCTGCCAGCCACATTGGCCTCCTTAGCTCTTCCTGGAATACACCAATCACACTATTGCCCTTAGGACTAGTGCATTTTCTGTTCCCTCTGCTATGAAAACTCTTCCCTAGACATCAGCATAGCTAACTCTCTCACCTTTTTAAAGTGTTTATCAAATGTCATTTTCTAAATGAGGCTGAGCCCAACCATTTTATTTTAAATTGTAATCCATATTTCTTGTCCCTCAGTATTCCAGAACTCCCCTATGGTGCTGGGGTTTCCCCCCAACAAAGCACTTTCCTCTTCAGGCTTACTACATTATTTACTTATTTCCTACATTTATTACTTATTTTTGTATCCCTCCATTAGAATATCAGCTCCATGAAGGCAGTATACTGCCAGTCATTTTGGTGGCAGCTTTTTTTCCACTAGTACTCATAATGTAATGATGTTTCACAAAAGAGTAATTCACTGAAAACATTAGATCCATTTTTTAAATATTTAAATCAAAGTAACTGAAAAGTAAAATTACTGACACATTTATAAATTAATGACTTTATGTAGAAAAACTTCCTTATCATAAAACAGAAATTTTAAACACTGCTAAAAATACCCAAGAACATCTGTTTTTAAATAATGTGGTAACCTGGTGCTTGGCAGTTAAAGACATATGGAGCGAAAAAGCATTTTCCTGTTTCTTCAGCAATCAAGGCATAGTCCACCTGGTTGAGACCGCTTACAGTTGGCAAAAACAAGTTCCAGAGGCCCTCTGCTTTGGCCATTTCCTGTCAAGATGATGAATATGTCAAAGTGATCATAATTTACCATGACCTAAAATAGTTTATTTTTATAAATATACTGGTATTTTTGCCTTTTGAAATTTAAAAACACTTATGCAATTATTTTATTGTATCCTAGTGTGCTAAGATAAGTAGTAACTAATTCATCAAAAATCATCGGTTTCTTAACTGTTAAAGAAATAACTTTTCCTCAAAGTTTCCTTAGATTTGGCTGAAAAACTAAATTTGCTTGAGTACTTGTTGAATCATAGCTATTACAAAATCTCCCACATTTGAGCATAATTATGCCAAATATACAATTTAGTGCATTTCAATTTCTAACACATTTTGCTGTTAGGATTTGAAAACATGAAAATTTGGATTAAGCCCATCTGAGACAAATGACCTGCCTTGACTTCAGTCTCAATTAAGTAACAGGTAGTACTAAGTAGTGTTGATTATATATTTTTTTCTTGGCACAGCTGTAAGAGGCTGTCTTCATTACATACCATATACAAAACACTAAATAACCTAATTTATTACAAATTCTATTTTTAACTTTCTTTAAAAAAATTATTGATATAATTACCCTCTACATACATAACAACAAAAGCAACAACAAACTAAGGTGTCTAAAATCACCTGCACATAAATCTTCCAATATTAAATGTTTTCTTATTTTTTACCTTGAGTTTATCAATCACTAAAGGTTTTTTCCACTTGTCCACTGAATTTTTCTTTTGAACATAGAATTCAATTACCTCCTTAAAAAGAAAAAAGTTCATTAAGTAGAATTAATACTAAGTAAATAATGCCATAAGCTTAATATCCAAAGTAAACATGTTTAGGTGAAGAAACTTTTTCAGCTGCTATTAAATCAATATTTCTAAAACCAGACACAGAAGTATAAAAATTCTAGAGGCTTGCTGTTAACAAAATTATGCTGCCTCAATATTAGATAAAAAACTTCCAAAATATTATACCAAGCTTTCAGTGTTCCATTTTCAGCAACAAGGCAAACTAGATGGTCATAGAAACCCCCTTCCAGGGTAGTACAATTAAAAATGTCAGGTAAAATATTAAAAATAATTTTAAAAATACATTTAGTAATGCATTTACTAAATGAAAGGAAAATAAAGAAATTCCTTAGATGCCAGGAATAAAAAAGCCATTCTCATGGGTTTTTTCAGATCTTGCATTTTTCATTTCTAGAAGATGTATTTGATTCTTTACTAGCACTCTAGGCAATTGTGACACACTCCAAATTTGGAAATCACTGCTCTATTATGGTTGAAAAATAAGATTAGATACAGATGAAGAAATTATTCCTTTTTTGAATGAAGCACAGAAATTCAACAAAAGGAAAAGGTGAGTAGTTAAGGGACATGATGAGCACAGAGTTCTCACATAAGTCTAATTGGAGCCCTAGAAGAAGAGAGTGAAGAGAAGGAATGTTGGGGAAAAAATTATATCTAAGAAGTGTTCAGAACTGATAAAAGATGTCAATCTTCAAATTCAGAAAGCACAATGAAGCCAGAGCACAGTCAAACTGCAGAACATCAAAGAAAAAGAGAAGCTCTTAAAGGAGAAAGGGTGGGGGGAGGCAGATTAGTGATAAACAATTAAGACCGAGAGCTGACTTCTTAGAGCAATGAATGGAGCCAGAAATCAGTGGAATACTAGATTCAATTGCTAAGAGAAAATAACTGTCGTCCTAGATTAAGAATTAGGGGAAAATAAAGATATTAGAAAGAAAGAAACAGAGATAGAAATAGCTAGCTAGCTAGATAAGGATATGAATCATTACTTCCCTCTCCCAGGCAAAAAAAAAAGAAAAGAAAAAAAAGAAAGAAAAGAAAATGAAATTAGAAAAAGTCTACAAGAAAATTCTCATGAAAGGAACTTGATCCTAGAAGAAACATGAGAAAGAATAAATAGTAAATAAAGTGATAAACACATGGGTAATAGCCATATAAAACAATAACAGTAATCTCTAACTTGTACAACTAAAAGAATAAAAATGAACTAAAATATAATGGCATTCTATAATGGCATTCTCCAGTATTTTGCTATCATAGTATCTCTGTACCTATTATTTTTTTCTACACATAGGCTAGAATTACTGGATTAGAGGGCATATAAATTGCCAAAATTTCATATTTCAAAATTATTTTCTAAAAATGTTCCATCAATGTACAGTACATAAGTAATATACTAAAATGTTCCTTTTATTGAAGCATGGCTAGTCTAGAGTACTGCTGTATTTAGTGAAAACTTCGAGAAGACAAAGGACAGCTCTTTCAAAGGCATCAGGATGAATACCACTTGTTATTTCTGTCAGGAAGTGACTTAAATAGGAAGATTTCCTGTTTACAGTTGCTTATTATTTCCATTCATCATATTGCCATGAAAATAGTCAATGCTATTGTTTTAATAAAAAATATATTACGCAATACATTTACAAATTCCTCATCTCTGGCTACCTTCCTATAACACTACAGTTCTGAGAAATTATGCCAGTGGTTATATATTTAAAAACATAATATTTAATACTTCCTAAACTCTGTACATTTAGAGATTTGAAAAGTCTATTTGTGGTAGGAATCAGAATTAAAATAAAATACCTCATTACAAAGAAGCTTTCTTTAGTTCTTAAAGTGTTAAAAGAAGTTTATTGGTAATAAAAAAAAAAGTAAGCAGAAAATATGCTTGATGCCTGATCAATTCTCCTCAAACAGGACCTTTAACAACTAACTTCCTTATTCACTGATTGAGATACTGCTTTGGAGTATGTTGTTTCAGAATCTTAACTCTGAGCCTACAAATAATTTTGCTACATAATGTTTTTCACTTTAAACTTAAGTTCATTATAAAGAAGTGACAGTTCTTTCCTAGTACATTATTAGACTCAGTGGGAAAATATGGCTAATGTTATGTTAAAAGTGTATTCTCAATAATATGCCATGTTGCTAGTTCCTACTTTATATGCTATTTTCAGGACTTCTTATCCATTTAAAATAAGATTTTCATAGATAATGGGTTCTTGTGTTCTAAATTTATGATATCCAAGGAGTTTGAAAAGGTCATTGGAATAGTTTAAATGAAGCCTATTTTTTCCTGTTATAGAAAATTGGAAAAAAGTGTAAAAGTATTAAGAAAAAATCAAGAGCCTTACTAGTTAAATTTATGTACTATTAAAATGATGGTGTATTATGTAATACAGTCTTGCTTTTCAGACATAACTTTTATTTTTTGTAAAATTAGTTACAGTATTTGATAGAATTTTGTAGGCTGCCCCCTTCCATTCTGAAAAAGGTAATTAATTTTCTCCAAATATCATTTCATATGTGTACATTCACAGATAGGGATTAGTATTGTTCAGAATCATTCTACGGGATAAAACATTTTTACAGATGTTGGTATGTTCTTAAAGAAAGAAAAAGCTACATTATTAAATGTGCATATCATCCAGATTTGAAAGATCTACAAAGACAAAATGGTTGAGGCTTTCCTTGCCGCACAAAATACTGACAATCTTCCCTTTAAAGGTATAGACTGCTTTTTTCTTGTTATATTTTCCTTTATTATGAATTCTTTGTAAATATTTTAATAGCTGCAGGATATTAGGTTTGGCAGATGTATCACAACCCAACTTGTGTTACTTCTCTTCTGTGTTGCATGTTTCCCTTGATTGCCTGTTCATATTTATGAATGAAAGAGCAAGGCTACTTGGTTTCTTCTACTAATAATAGCCTAGCATGTCAACGAATAGGCTTCATTTTAGGGTGAGCAGTTAGGAATCAGGCAAGTTGATAGGCAAGCTGAGGTCTACACCAATCCTCCACCAGGGGGAAAAAAAAAAAAAAGCCAAGAACTGAAGACTCTACTCTAGAGCGCTAACCCTCATGCTGAAGCCCAGACTTCTTTGAAGCAGATCATTTGCTTTTTTAGAGTACTCTTGCAGCCTTGTGTCTACAGCAAACACCACTACTACCTAGGAGGTGTTAGAGACTAACCCCAAGCAGCCCACCTATAGATTAGTTCTTCAGTCAAACATCTTTCTCTTGCTCTCAACACTAACCAATCACAAGGGAGTCCACTGTTAAAAAAAAAAAAAAAAAAAAAAGGTTACCACCCATGCTACGGCCTTCCCTTCAAAATTCTTTTTAGATGTGGCTTCCTCTGTTAAAGTTTATTCTTTGGTATGATCTAGTCCACCTTCCAAATCCAATTTCCATTCTCTTTTCAAAACTTTTAGTTCTCTGATGTATATATCTCTTGTTTTTGTGCTATTACTAATTTATTTCATTTAAAAAATTTTTCTTTATTGTTAATTCAATGGAATTTTATTTGAGAAAGGAGAGGAAAATGCTGCCATCTTGAATCAAAAGTGTTGCATTTTCTTTTTAATACCTAAAAGTTCAAAATTTTAAAAATCAAAATTGTATATATACTAACTATAGCAGAAAGTCTACAAAGTGATACTTTAAGCACTGAACACATAGATTTTAGAATTTCCTCATATTTAAGAAGTATTTTCTTTAAGAATCTGTACCCCAATCTGTGAGCAAAGTTAATCTCAAGCAAGATCTTTGCTAAACTGTGATTATTATTCACAATTTAAGTAATAACACTAACACTCTAAAAACACATATCAACTCTGAACATTTTTGTTGAAAGAATTTGGTCTTTTTCAATTTCCTATTTGATTTTGCCAGTCTAGCTCTAGCCTTCTCAGAATCTAGAATATTAAAATGGGAATTTATTGTATACCTATAAACATTATAGATGAAAAACTCGAGGTTCTGAGAGATATAGTTATTTGCACAAGACCGCATAACTTGTGGCAGGAGTGGGATAGAACTGAACCCTTATAATTTTATGACAGTGTTCTACCCAAACACATATTTCACCACTGCATATATTCATAATAGCTTTTATCTTTTCTTCACAGCATTTATCATCTCTTGTTTAACGTCTGTGTTATGCTAAAGTATAAGCTCTGTGGGAGTATAAGCCCTGTCTTATTCCTTCTTTTACTTTCAGTGGTTCTCCAGGTGCTTAATCTATTATTAGTTACCTGATAATTATTTGTTAACTGAATGAATGAATGTACCATGTTACTTCCCTACCCTCAGTGAACTAACTGAAACCCAATACCTTAAAATAGCAGCTTGTGGGGAGAGTCGTGGTAATATCTGTGAATGCCTTGAAATAATATGCAAAATTTTCTGGGTATGCCCATCTTGTTTTGTGTATAGTTCTCTTAATTCCCAAAGGGGTCCATTAAAAAAAAAAAAAAAAAGCCTAAAGTCACTGCTTTAGGAAAGGGCCTCCAAAGTAGTGTTTTACTTTAATATACTTAAGATCTCAACTTTACAAAAAAAAAAAAAAGTTTATTCCCTCTGACTTAATTGTAATTCCACAGACTTTTCCATGGCATTCCCTTGGCATACTTTAGAAGCTTAGAATTTTTCAGGATCAGGTTCTGTAGAAGCTCAGTGATAAGGTAAGGAGGGGCATCAAATTAAGGATTGACTGCAAAGTGCCATGATACTTCTAGAAGCGAGATAAGAGAAGTAATTCATCAAATACATTCTGTTCATACAATACTTACCTTTTCAACTGGAAGGATGTGCTGTTTCATAAAGTACTTTACCCTAGTAAGAACTTCTTGGCCTCGCCTAGTCTGTACAAACAATCCTTGGGTAGTACCAATCTGTGATAGTGTAGTTCTAAAAGATTTTGTAAGAAAAAAAAATGTTATGAAGATATCCCAAATCATTATTATATATTTCTGAATATAATGTGAAGTCTTCCTTAGCTCCCCAAAAACAGCTCTCAGAAAGAATTGCCATATTTTGGAATTTTTAAAGTTTTTCATATTATGAGGTAAATGCAGAATCACTTTATTTTGAAAATCAAACTTTAATGCTTAAAGCACTATTAGGGAAAAACATAAGCCTGGCATGACCCCAATCAATGATAGTTTTGAATCTTTACTGAATCACTTGTTAAATTTGTGTACCAAAGAAATTGAACATAAATTTAATAATTACTTTTGTCTATATCTCACAAATACAACTGTTGGATGTTATTATAAACAAGACCTGTAAAGAGCCACATCATCAGTTGTTATATTGTGGTGATCACAAACATCCATCTATAAAATGAACTGTAAAAAAACTGCCCTAATATTATGCCACAGGTACTTGTGGCTTGGGCAGAATTTCCAGGGACAGCATCATCCACACATTCAGTAAGTGCTATATATCACACCATTTAAATGGAAGTGTGACTGGGAAAGTGTAGTAGATGTGCTTCACTGATGGAGACATGGATTTCAGAGATGCGTATGAAATGTCTCAATAAAATTTCATGACATATGATGGTGGAAGATAGCAATATTTTTAAATTTAATAAATCACCTTATATAATTTATAATTTTAAATGGGTATATATAACAAATATTAGAAAGAAACATTTAAGAGTTTTATCTATATCCTTAAAAGTTTATACACTCAAGTTGTCAAAATACTTTTAATCATAAATGTGGGTAATTTTCTTTATATTTGAGGTCAATTTATTTTCAGGCAGATAAGAGATTTACCAAACAAAATATTGCGATTGGCAGCAACAATCTTGGTGTAAGAAATGAAAACAATCCCTATTCCTCTGAAGTTTATAAACTTCACAAACTTAATAAAGGCTCTAATTTGAGTTAGCCAAGGACTCTATTTTGCTTACCTTTTTGAGAGCTGCAATCCAGTTTCTGCCAGAGGTTGCACAGCACTGGCAGCCAGAATGCTATTCTCAGATGTATTATTTTCCAGAAGATATCTACTATATACTCCCTATAGTTAACATAAAGCAATTAAAATTCATTGAAAACCATTCTTCAGCTAGCAAGTCTTTCCAATTTCCCAGTTAGTTATATGAGTGACTAAATTTACAAGGTACCAAGATATAAATCAGATTAGCGATTCTATTAATTTACATGAAGAAATCATTTAAAGAATCATATACTTGTATCATCTATTAACATATTTTCATCCTAACAGAACTGTAACTGAGATTCAAACCAAACTTGCACATGGGCTCAGCAGTTACTAAAGATGCCAAATGGCAAGTTATATCATCTCTAAAGATCACTGTTCTCCGTTCACAGTGGGGGAAAATCTCAAGAAACCAAAACAAAATCGAACACTATAAAACCAAAGAGAAGGAAATCAAATGACCTCTAAGAATATTTTATCTTCCTTTTGGACCCCTACTTTAGGTGAAACTGTCTCCTTTGAACAGTCTTAGCTAAATGCTAAGCAGTTTTTCTTTCTTAATTATCCATATTCTATACTTCCAACATAATATACTCTCCTTTTCCCTGCTTCCCCACCAAAACCCAATCAACTGAATTTCATTAGTTTATTTCTTTATATAATTCTTTGTGTAATAAAATACTAACAATCTTTCCATCATTTCTAATTTCATCTTTCCAATTAGAATGGAATGTTTATGATCATCTCTAAGGCTACTACTATAGTTTATGACATATATATTAATTTCAATAATAACTCATGTCAAACTTTTATTTGAAATGAAAATCCAATAAACTTTAAATTTGAAGCCTATCTGGTAACTGATTTGTGAAAACTGATGGATATAGAAACATACCATAAATCCTATTTTGAGAAACCCATCTAATCGACTTGATTAATATAATTAACATGATTGTAAAATGCAGGATGATATGCAGCACAACTATTTCCTAGAAGACATTTCAGTTGTTCATGGATAGCGTGAACTCTGAGGACAAAGAGTTCTTTTCCTTAATTCTCCTTTTCCCATTTCTTTGGTTTCTAAAATTTCTTATTTACCTGTTCTTCCTCCAAGCCCTAGCCCCTTGCCACTTATGAAGTATGTCAATTTCTTAAATAAGCCCCCAAGATTCAAAGTACATGGAAACTGAATTAGAAGAATACATTTGTTTAAATGGTATTTAAAAAAAAAAAAACAACTGAATTTATGCTAAATTTTCTCTCAAAATAATCACATAAATATGTTGTTAAAAAATGGAAAAATTTACTCACCTATTCACTCAAACATATATATTAAGAGGCTACTATATGCTAGGTACTTGTGCTAGGCTTTGAGAAGTTAAAAAATAAATTCTTTCCTCATCATCAGATATAGTTAATAAATGGTTTTATAGTCTGAAACAGACATCATTAAAAGATTTTAGCTCTTTCTTACATTGTATGTTCAGGATATAGCCAGTTCTCACATGCTTCTCTTTTTGTCATGTCTTTCTCTCTTCCTTCCTCCATCTTTTAAGTTTATTATACCAAACAGAGGTAACACATTTTGCTACTCATATTTTTTCCTTGCTAACTTCCTATTCTGGATTTATATTTTACCCATGTCTGGTATTTGTCATTAAGAGAATTTAAATGACTTAAGGATAAAGAATACAAAACCCCTGAAGATAAGAAAATACTGTCAACAGTACATTTATAAATAATGGTGAAATACAGGTTAAAAACAATTAATTACCTGTAATATTCCAGCCATTTTAAAACATGAAAGGGCAAGAAAGAAATTCCAGTTAGGAAGACTAAGATTAATTCCTCTGTGGCGGCAGTATATTGAAATTAGTTCTTCCATTGATGGTATCCCTATAAAAACAGCACATACTATAAACTTTAATTAAAATCTCATGGTGAATATTTTAAAGTGTCATAATACTGCCTATGTACATTAAATATAATAACCATTAGTCCACTTAACAAAACATGTTCTAAATGTTGATTTCCAAAAAGAACACTATGTACAAAGGGGTATATTTTGTCATAAATTACGAAAAGTGGAATGCTACATTTGGAAAAGTCAATAAAGAATAAAATATTTAGAAACATTTCAAGAAACAGAAGCTATCTAAAACTGCATAATTTAATTCTATTTTTAAATTATGAGGAACGATAAAGATAATTTTATATTACAGCAATTCAAGCGACAATATTTTTTCTTGCAAATAAGAACCTTGATTTGTCAATGAAACTGTCCTTGGCCAAAAGTAGAACAGGCAGAGATGAGCTAAGTCTGAAAAAGGATGACCGAAGGTTGAAAGCTCCCAATCCAGTACAGCAATAACTCGAGACTGCAATTAAAATGAAAAAGGTTTGAACATACTAAATTGAAAATTAAAATAATCAAATAAATGAAATAGAATACATTCAAAACCACATTTTCCATCAAAAGCAAAGAGGAGGCCATAGTTCACAGTCTTTACACACTGTGGCACATCTCATTTTTTAAACTATTTAGTCTTGATTGTGTAAAGCCAAGTCCTCTGATTCCATTACTGGTCATCTTACTTTACAGTCTTAATATCTCTACTAATAAGCAGAGGCAAACACAGTTGAAATCTCCCAACTGGGAATAACTGTGGTAAAGAAGTAATTCTAATAATTACTTATTATAATTTAAGAATCTGTGTTATGCCATGTATAATTAAAAGTTTGCTCTGGTAATGAAACTTACTACACAACAAATATTACACTCTTACGGCAACAGTAATTTTTTAAGTAAGTTATTTCACACTGTAGATACAAAAATATAATTGTTATAAAAGATGCTGTTTGTTTTAGGAATATAAAATCCACCATTATATAGCAACATAACAGTCGTATCATTTGGAACCAATAAAATAGAAAGGTTTCCTCATTTTACTTTGTAACAATAGGTAACAAAGAAATATATACCTTTATGTTAAGAACACAGGATATTCAACTATAAATACAAGTGGAAAAAACAATTCACAGACTATGTAGTGTTTTTGTTTAAATAATAAAGCTATAGATGAATACTCAAAGATAGAATGATATGTACCAAACTGAGAGCAATGGCTGTGGTTACCTCAAGGGATTAAGGCAGAAGGGATAGGGTATAGGAAGGGGAACCTCTATTGGAGGGTTCTGTATAGCAGCAGTCCCCAATCTTTTTGGCATCAGGTACCAGGGCTCCTTTGAGAATCTAATGCCCAATGATCTGAGGTGGAGCTGAGATGGTGATGCTAGTGCTGGGGAGAGGTTCCCTTGCCCATCACTCACCTCCTGCTGTGTGGCCCAGTTCCTAACAGGCCACGTACCGATATTGTTCTGCAACTCAGGGGTTGGGGACTCCTGAGAGAAGTGACATGATAGGATTTGCATTTTGAGGGTCACTCTGGCTGCTATGTTTTGAATAAACTGTAGGAGGGCCAGTGAGGAGGCTGCAGCAATAATCTAGACAAGATTATCCAAGCCAGATAAAACAGTAGAATTTATTTGGGCAATACAAATTACTGGGCTTCATGCTTTACTCTTCTGGCACTCTTGTACACATTATTGTAGCTTTGTGGAAAAATGTGGCCTTTGGAATCAGATAGATCTATATTCAAATCCTAGCTCCACCATTTACTAGCTGTGTGACTCTGGACAAGCTAGTTAACCTCTCTGACCATTTCTCAGCCATAACATACATTTTTTTTGCACAGAGTTAAGTGTGACAACTGACGGTAGGGAGTGTGTTTACCAGTCCATAGCAAAGTACATGGCACATAGTAGGTAGCCAACATGTATTCATTCAATGAATAATTACAGAGCCTGGCATATAGTAAGCAATCAAAATTTTCTATTAAGACTATGGTAAAGATTAATCACTTCTCCATTTGACTTTATAAGGCCTTTTATTGTTGTGGTTATATTGTATTATATGTTACCATACTAGCTAGATTTGACAAGCTAAAAAAAAAGATTGGGTGCGTTTTTCTCTATACTATTCTGTTTATTTCTGTGCTCCTAACATCCAAAGAAAAGAAGATGAGACATTTATGCTATAAATGTTTACCTTTTTTTCAGTGAAAATTAACTCCTATGGAGTTAAGTTTAAAGATATTTGAAACATTTTTTAGATAATTACACAAAGCTATGAAACAATAGTCGATGAGAAAAGTTGATGGTTCATTAAATTGTATCGATTAGTATAAATTAGCAATGGTTTATTAGAATCTTGTCTATGTATGTTGTGTACAGAGCAATAAAAAGCTCAGCATAACTCCTAATGGTTGAGATGAATATTTACCAGTTCATCTTGCTGCTAAAGAACTTATTAATGATTTCTGACAGTTCTTCTGAAACCTCAGCACAACCGAAGGCTTTTTTTGCTGATAAGTTCTACACTGAGTTTTACTTTTCTGTGTATGCTTTTTGCACTATTGAATTTTATTAATACATATGTATCTTACCTTTTCAAAACAAAAGAAACATATGAAATCTGACAGGACAAACAATAGATGAAGAAGGCAGAAGAAACTAGGAGCAAGGTTATCACATAAAATTGAAATCATGGGTCATATATAGTTGTTAGTGTAGACAGTAAAATTTGCTCTGATTTGCCTATGGAAAAAATAAAGTGTGAAGCATGATCATTCACAATGTTTATAGTGTATATACATTAAAAAAAAATCAGATGTTCAAGAGTGACAATTTTTCTTGACAATGAGGCTTAAGAAAAATGTCACCTATCAATCTGCATGAAAGAGATATTATGTAGATGGCTGAAATGTCTTCAACAACATCAAGAGAACTTCAAGGGACACATAATCCCCAGGGAGCAGCTTGTGCTGGAAAATAACTAAAAGGACAAAAATGAGTCAAGTAGAAGGCAAGACCATATGCTGAGAGTCAGAGTCTAGATGAGAAAAGCAACTTGAGGGTTTGAGAAGAACAGAAAATGTGTGAAAAAGCCATTTTTTAAAGAAGTCCTGGGTATTATGAAGAGATAAATTTATAGCTTTGATGAAATTATGCAGCATATATATGTCCCAGACACAGCTAACCTGACCTCATGACTATTCTGCAGCAAAACTATGATGACCCAAGATCAGGGTTGGAGATTATGTAAAGTCAAGAGGTGAGAAGATTCTGGAACAATAAGTAATGTAAAGTCAGGAAACTTTATAACTCATATTGCACACATCCACAGTCAAAAAATTATTAATTCAATTAATAATTTAAAAAGGTAGTTTTTTAAGTGCTTGATCATGCCTATATGGGCCAGGCAGGATAAGAAGTCTTTCTAAAGTAAGAGCAACCAAATCTGCAGCCTCTCAGGGGTGGTATAAAGAAATAAGAGAAGCAGAAGGTGAAGAAGGCATGGTCAAAGACTAGGCACTTAAATTCCTAGATCACTGAAATTAACCAGTTCCAGTAAAGATGAGAAGCAGGACAGTATAGAAGGAATTATACATACAGTATTGGAAGTCTGCAGACCTGAGTTCAAAACCTGGCTTTACGAAAGAGCATTTACTAAACAGTATTTTAAAAATATCTGTAAAGTAGAAAGACCGAAAAAACCCAATCCCCAGATCTTTTCTAGCAATAAAATTAAATTTTACTACTATGCTTTTCTCCAACTACACTGACATTTTAGAGACAATAGGGGGGAAATTAAAAAGAAAAAGTCATTAAAATACAAGTTTTGTTTTGCATATTAAACCATTCTTTTCTTCATACGTTAATACATATAAACTGCAAGGCAGATTACTTCTGAAGAACCAGTGTTCATATATTTGTTATCTTAAATACATCTGATGACTAATAGATATAGATGAAATATCTATGAGTTTATCTGTTTCTAATAAAATATATTTGACTTTCAAATTGAAATGGCAATATGTACATGAAACTCAAAAATCTTAAACATGTCTCTGCCAGATGGGTAAGACTTATATTTAGAAAATTAACAGTATTTTCAAAGAAAAGTGGATTTCTTTTGAACATTTCTGTGAGCATGTTACACTGCTGAAATACATGCTCAAACATGCTTCAAATACTTTATACACGAGTAACTGGAAAATAACTAGGGGTTGCAACACTGAGTAATATGCTTTTGTTTTGCCATACCCTTTAGTAACCCTTGACTGGCTAACCACACACATTCTTGGAAGATTTCTCAGTTAAAATTGTTTTTGTTTTCTTTCTTGTTTGGTTTTCTGACGATAAAAATAAAAGAGGCTGTTTAACAACAACAACAAAAAAATTCATGTCTATAGCCATGCCACCCTGAACATGCCTAATCTCATCTGATCTCGGAAGCTAAGCAGGGTCAGGCCTGGTTAGTACTTGGATGGGAGACCACTTAGGAATGCCCGGTGCTGTAGGCATTAAAAAAAAAATTAACAACAACAAAATAATTCAATAAAACCTTAAAACTTAAACATTACAGGAATGTACAATTTAAAAGTCTCCCATGATTTATCCATCCCCTACAATCACCAAGTTTTAGTAAATATCATGAATGATTACTTTTATCTTAATATTTTTCTAAAGAATAGAGATTGATAGCCTTAGAAAAGTAGAATAGAAAAACAGCGACCCTGAAATTCTGGTGTTTTATTCCCAATTTAAAAGGCACACAATGTGAATTTCCTGGCTTTGATAACATATTATAGTTGTGTGAGATCCATTTGAGGAATCTAGATGATGGGTACACAGGACTCTTCTGTGCTATTTTTACAACTTCTTTTGAGTTTAATTATTTCAAAATAAAAAGTTAAAATAAAAATTGAGGGACAGAGAGGAGTTAAATAATTTGCTTTAAGGTCAGTCACACTGCTAGAGAATAAAAATTAAGTATAAATATGAGATGGAAATAGTGATTAACTAAAATCAATTCTTTCAACAGATTCATGCAGAAACATGTAACCACTGCTACATAAATGAATAAGATACAATCACTATAAAGGTGCTCTTAGTCTAGGAGGTCCATATTTATTGAGCCTCTACCATATAGAATTTAGAGGCGAAGGAAAGAAAAAAAAATTAGACATAATCCTTACCCTCAAAGGAAAAATAAAAAGCTTTCAATCATATCCCTAGGAATATATACAGATGAGCATGTGTGTGTGTGTGTGTGTGTGTGTGTGTGTGTACACACACACATATTCAACACCAATTTGTGGAGTGCAATCATAAAACAGAAAGTCTAATTTCCTATTCAGTTATGAAAAAATTTTAAATGAGGTGGAAAAGATAAACTATTAACTAAAATTAAATTATAAAATTTTAAAGCTCTTAATGCCAGTATATAGTGGGTATCTTTTCTTCTTTGACTGCTCCTGTAGTTTACTTTGTATGATATACTTTAGCAATTGGGTATATATTGATCTCTGGTATTCCTAAATATCTTTTATCTCCATTTGTATTTTGAGCTTATTAAGAGCTGTATTTCCTTCCCAACACCGTGATCAGAGCACACAATTGGTAATGAGTAAATGCTAGTTGACTCGTACTTTGCCAACCATATATTACTTCCATAAAAAATTAGCTACAATATTTATAAGAGGCAGAAACTGATTAAAACTAATAATTATAGAATTACTGGGTATAAAGTAGAAGACATCTTACTAGCTACTACATAATCCTAAAACATTAAATGATAATGATATATGTAACAAATTAGTATGGCAACTAAATAGTTTAAAGCTGTGCTTCTACCAGTTGGTTTTTTTCCTTAAAGTCTCTCCCTAACTACTGAATATTCTACTTGTCTAAAGGAAGATGATACTTGTTGGCAAACTTTAATCCTGTAAGAAATAACTTTCTAATAAGAGATTAAATATTAAAAGAATAACTTTTGGGTACTTACTGTAGTTTGCCATTACTTTCAACATATGATACTAATCCTAAAATTTAAACATTTTAGTAGACAACACATAATTCAGGAGATCTAAGTCTTAATTTTTTTCCTTTGCTTAAGTAATGAATAGAAAAGAACTATAGTTACAGAACTCATAGAGAGCTCTGACATGCAAAGATAGGCTTCTAAAATATTAATGAATCGAGTGATATAGTTCAAAAATAGATCAGATCCTGCTATTTTAAGTTATAAACATTTACTATTTTTCCAGATTATAAATTAGAATTCTTTAATTCTCTTACTCTATATTTAACAAAGTTAGAACTCAGAATTCATCATTGCTAATACTGAATGTCAATTGTAATGGAAAAATCAAAAAAAGGGCAGGAGACAGGGAGGTGAAGGGGATAAGAGATTCAAACTTCCAGGTATAAAACATATAAGTCATAGGGATATAATGTACAGCATAGGAAATATAGTCAATAAGATTGTGATAGAACTGTACAGTGTCAGATGGTTGCTGGACTTATCATGGTGATCACTTCTTTAGTGTGAAATAACAATGGTGTACACCTGAAACTAAATAATATTGCATTTTAGCTATATTTTAATAAAAATAAGAAAAATAAAAAATAAAAAATCATCAGTGCCATTAACAAAAGATTATACACATAAGTAATTAACATACTTAATTTTAATAATCAAATTGACTGTTTTAGGAAAAATTTGATCTTCTTGGTTAATGTGCTCATATGTCCTTATATCTGAACTTTCAATTGATATAGTATTACTTTGAATTATGACAACAATGCAATTAGAATGCTATTTTCCTCCTGTCCTTTTCCTATAGAAAAAGAATATGAAAACCCGGAAATTTAGCACATTAATTTAGAGCAGATATTCCTGCCCTAAAACGTCTTAGCATTCTGAGAAAACTAACAAACCCAGAAAACCATCCTCTAAGAAGCAGGACTCAGAGAACTGTAGATCTTTCCAATTAATGTCAGAATACTAAGGGCCAAGTGTCTTGCCCAAAGGCATATAGGTGAGGGGAGAATTACAGTAGTTTCCTCATTCCCACCACACTCCTCCAATTCTAGGTAGTCTTCACTGTCAGTGTTCACAGGAGGAAGGTTATAGTTTTGATTTGTTGTAGTCTTTATAAAGATTACACTGTATACATTAAGCAAAGCAAGGTTACATTAATCTCATGCAATTCTTCAGGTCTTAAATAATAAGGCTTTTGGAATTCTGTTTTTTTTCTGAACTTATAATAATCAAATTAAAAATTCTTCATGAGATAGTAAAAAGAAATGAAAACAAACCAGAAGAATATGAACATTTATAAACTACATATTTTTAGATGAAAAATGTTTTTGAAGAAAACAGCAACATGCATATAAATTCCCAAATCTAATTTAAACAGTAAATCTGATATCACTCAAGATTAGACCCATCCTTAAAAGTTGGCAGTTACTTATGCAAGAAAATCTGCAGGACTCATTTCTAAAAGTTTTGAGTGGTGGATAGTCCCTGAACATAGAAGAGTGAGGATGGGTTGGACTCCTTAGTACTTGTGCTCTAACTCAGAGCTACTTAATATACTGTAAATATGGCTTAAAGTACCTCTTTAGGGTGGAAAACTATGTTATCTAGTTTGAAATCTCCATGAATCAAATTTTCTTCATTATCATTATCTGGTAAGTTTTTCATTAGCCAGTCAGATAGCTGGTTCATGGCAGGGATGTCCTGATGAGCTGCAGCTTCATATTGCTTTGTCCAGGTTGATACCTAAAGATACATGAATAAGGAAAATGATAGAGCTGAAAATGGAATGCAAGATCCAATAATTTTTAAATTAAAACAAAATTCAATGATATCAAATTTGGTTTCATTCCTAAATGCTCAAGACAAATGACTGTGATATAGTATCAGCCTAAAACACTCATACCAGCCTAAAAACTTAAACATTTAAGTCTCTCTTCCATCTAGTTCCATTTTACTTACATAGATTTTTTTTTTTTAACACACATGCACGTGCACAATACTGGCCTAGGAATCAAGAGGTATGTTCTGGTCTTTATTTGGTAACTATTTTGGAAGAAAAAAATGCATACAAATACACATACACATATATGCATAAATAAATATGCACAGAAAATTTCTGGAAGGGTCACAAGAAACAGTTCCTGAAAAAGGGAATACAGGCCCTATAAAAAGAAGGGAGATTTTTACTTTTCATCTTATTACCTATAGAATCTTCTAAATATATTATAGGTATGAGAAGTACAAATACTTTTTATTGTTCTTAGAACTGACTGCAAACAAATCAACCTATTCTCAAAGTCCTCCATTAATTGAGACATTATTGCTTATCTGCTTATCTCTCTCTCTCTCCCCACTCCCCACAATAACACTGTTCAAATTATTTTTTAATTAAATTTATAGGTTTCAAGTGTACAATTCAATAATATATCATGTATATATTTTGTTGTGTGTTCACCACCCAAAGTCCAATCTCTCTCCATTACCACATATTTGACTCCCTTTCTCTTTACCTACCTACTGCTATAAAGAGCTTCAACTTTGGAATCATATAGACCTGTGTTCAAATTATGTATAAGCCACTTAAGTGTGTATTACTTGATAACTGCAAGCCTCAGTTTCCTCATGGGTAAAACAGAAGTAATAATACCTATGTCTTAGAGCTGTTACAAAGATTAAAAAAGAGTAGGTCCACAATTCACCTAGCATGGGAACTGGCATATAGTGAGTGCTCGCTAAACCTTAGCTCCCTTCTCTCTCCCCTAAGCTCCTCTGAAAAGCACAAAGGAAAACAATCCTATACACATCTGGTCTTTTTGTTTGATTTGAAATGTGCCCCATCTCTTCTTTACCACTCTAGATTTTATCCTTCCTTAAGTACACAAGTATAAAATCTCTTTCTCCCAGGAAATATTCTCCACTTAAGCAAGGGCGTACTGATATCCACCCTCTGAATGGAACAATTTTCATGATGAGCACCAAACAATTTCTACTAGATTACATATTTTTTTGTACCACATTCAAGTTTCATATAAATTAGATTCATGTATAGTTCTCTCAAAAATGACCTTAAGTTCCTTTAGAATTTATTTCTATTTTTTTTGTATTTAACACAGCACCAACTACATATTAAACACACAGTCATGCTTAATAAATGTCTGTTAACCTAACTTAAAGAAAATTGTATAGAAAATATGTTGGTAAATTAAGTGGAGAGGCTGAAACAGCTTTAAATTTGCATTCAGGTACATGTTGTCAGTTACAGAAGCTTTTGCTGAACAAAACCTAATTTAAAAATACACAATTATTTTATGCTTAAAACACAAGTTAATCTGAAAGCTGATATAAAAAGTTATAGACAAATTTCAGAAAAAATATTTTTTAATTTGACTAATAATATATGTTATTTCCAAGAACTCGAGAAAAGAAAGCTCTTCATGTGGATGAATTACCTGTCTTTTGCAGTACCCAGCACCTATACCATATCCTTCCAGCTGTAATGAGTGTATATTCAAGGAATGTAACTGAGCCAAGGTTTCTATCATAGCCACATATATGGCTGAGCGTTCTGCTGGGCTAACTTCAGGAACTGAGAAATCACGAAAGATTCGACCCTATGGAAGCAATTGCAACAGATAATTTAAAACAAATCTTTTCAGCCAGTTTTTTCCTGTATCATTATCTCATACTGCCTATAAAAGAAGATCAAGATAACAGTTTTGCAATCAAAACCAATTCTTTGCAAAACGTGCTAGAAAAATGTTCTTTTGTGAAACATGTATAAGAGTATATATGCCAAAGAGAAATACAATATATGCCAAGATGAACTTAAAGGACAAAAACTACTTTCAAGTTAATTTTTACAAAAAAAATTTTAAACAATTTGAATTTATTGTTCTTAATGGATTGGTTTTCTATTTGGACTAATTTTCCCCCCATTCTGACAGGCAGTTTGGTTATTGCCATTACATATGGCTCTTTACTGACACCTGGAGGAAAATTTAAGAACAAGTCAATATGCCCTAAAAACTAAATTTGCTCCTAGTCTGTTTCATCCCTCCCACATTGTGTGTGCTTAGGTTAAAACTAAAGTTTAAGCCCTTGAAAAGCAAACTAATTACCTAAAATATTGACTAATAAATTATCATTGATTAACATATAATTTTATAATTAAAAATAAAAGCAACAACAAAGTAAGATTAAGTGTTAATTTACCTGCACATGTTCCATCACATAAAATTCCGTTCCAATAATAGAAGCATTGCTGCAGTACAACAAAGGCTTGGGAACAGGGAATCCAACTGAAATTAAAGCTTTCTGGACTTTAAATTCTCTATCAAGCTAGATAGGATGATAGATTATTAAAAATCAGAAACAGAAATTTAATAACTACTTGTGAGCTAACATTAAGGACAGAATTTTGAAATAGTATCAACAAATAACCTAGAGGATAATAATTTTCTGATTATTGCCCTTAACCATAGTCTTAGTCTTAGTGCAATTATTATAATTATAAATTAGGCCAGCACTAAAAAATAATTTAATTAGGCTAAAAAGATAGACACATACATGAGGCTTAATCATGGCTCCAGTAAGATGAAAGCAACAGTTCCTGACCACAATATTTCAAAGATATCATCATAAAACATCTCTTTGTTCCCACCTGTTTCCTGATGACTGGCTAACTCTTTCTCTCATGTCTCCCTAGGAGGCACAGGTGAGCATCTATTCTAATGCTTTGGGCATAGTCAGCTACAGGATGCTGGGGAGGCCAGTGAGTACTGTTAGAAGGGAAAAGCACCTGCTCTTTCTGGAGATCGATGGAGGAAACTTGTTTCCAAGACAGGGGTATAAGGATTCTTCTTGGTGCTTGGGGCTGCTGTGAAGCTCAAGATAACTATTGGGAAAGGAGGAAACGAGAAGCAAGCCAGTACTGAATCAGGAGCCCAAATAAGAGTGAAAAGAAAAACACATCCTCAGCCAGGTCAGGTGTATGGGCCTATCACTCAGGACCTGTGGACACAGTTAACAGAGTTAAGATGCCAACTCATCTGCATGCAAAGTCCCCTTGCCCCAGACTCAGGTAGTGGTGAGTGATCACTTCTAAGAAGAAACCACGAGCTCACTTTGAGACTGCAGGGATAAAGCAGCAACTGCTGCAGGAGCTAGAGCAGAAAGTGACTAAATCCATGACCAAAGTAAGAGAAGCCATCTGTGCCAATTGCTGTTAGAAAGAAGTGTTCATAACCATCCTGCTGCTGGAAATGGGGATGGGGTGGGATAGTGGTGGGGACAAAAGGGTTAGGGAGTCATTAAGTAAATGACAGTATGGGAACATTGCTTTTTTCAATGCAGACTTGGGAAAAAAAGGAAAAAGTTGAAACAAAGTATTCTAGATCCTTGAACTGAGAGCATTATATTATATTCTGTCTTCTGATAGGATGTTATCAAAAAGAGAGACAATAAGAGCTGCTTTTGGGGGCATAAATATCTGTGTAGGTATTCTCCTTGAGTTGTGCCACATTAAGGCTTAATAAAAGTCACCCAACTTTTTTGATCTTAAGCATCCAAGTTATTTCATGTTTCTGGGAACATGATGTGGGACTAAGAAAGTCAGAATTAGCATTCTGCATTACTGTGACAGTAAGCCCACTCCTCAACAGCCCTTCCCCAGTCATCTGGGTCTGGGAAGCACCTGTTATATATGATTATAATAATACTCTAAATATGAATAGTGCTTTTCATATTCTTCAGGACTTTGATTTCTGTCCTCTCCTGTTTTCTTCTCTAAAAATCCATAGATAGTATATTTTCTGAAAACAGACAGACTCAATTTTTAACAAAAATATTTTATAATTCTTACTAAGTCTAATATTTAGAGAATACTATAAGATGATTAAATATTTCTTTTTATCACCAAAAGATCAGGGGATTGTCATAGAAATATTTTAGAATAATTCAGTAAGTAGGTATAATAATATGCTTTTAAAAACATAATTTAAATATATAACTAAAGTACAAAACACTTATGAATGAGTAACACTGAAAATATTCACTGGATAATGATATTTCTAGCCAATTATACAGGAAGGAATAAAATCCACAAGAAGACCGGGTGTTGATCAAGATTAATAGCTGAAAGATTTAGATTTCAGCCTCAATTCCTTTTTCAAGACAGAAAGGTGGGATACAATTCAAGCAAAATTTTCATCTAAGAAATAAAATTTTCTAATATTTAATAATTGTGAATTTAAAAGCAATTTAAATTGTTTTTAACTGTATAAAATGCATTTCTTTTTAACAAAGAATGTATCATTGCATTTGTATACCATACCTTATGTGCCTTAGGAAGAAGTGGACCAGGTGGTTTTTTCCTGAGTACATATTTTTGAAAGCCCTTCTGTAGATAAAAGGTTGGATTGGAATATCCCAATCTAGAAAAAAGTAGAGAAATGATCAGTTATAAAAATATATTTACCTTCTTCCCCAAATCCTATTGAAATGTCAGAAGAAACACAAAAATGAAAATAAATCAATTTGAACGTTGGAAGGCCAAGAGGGGTGCTACAGCATGTCTGAAGAGAAGTTTTTAAATGATAAAAGCAGATGGTAACAAATATGGGAACAGCTGTGTTAGCGTCTCCTTATCTGCTATTGGAGAGATAACCCCCATTGGTGTGACCAAGATTGGCACCCAAGTACAACTCCCTACAATGGGAATTCTGATAAGGTTCTAGAGTGAATATCTGGACCAGAAAAGTGCAAAGTTGCCCCAGGTAACTTATACCAGGGCACTGACTTTCTCCACCAGGTGAATAGAAATTCTCACACAGACGAAGGGAATACACTCCAGCTACCAAAACTATCCAATCTTCACTTCATTTACAATATGAGCAGTTTAGAATTACCAAACTTTTAAAGAATCCAACAGCATGAAAGAGAGGCCTTAAACTAAACATAAGAATCAATCTCTGAAGTACTTTCTTCAAAGTTTCTCTCTAGGCCTCCAGCCTCAATCCACAAAGAACAAGTGTTCAGACTGAAAGCAGCAGCAGCTCCAGTGTCTACATCTTTCTCCTACAAGCTAGACCCATCTACCCTAAAAATCAAATCAAAGAGCACTGATCTTGGTATCTAATTCTGCGCAGGTGCCTTTTAGCATAAGGAACTGCAGATCACTGCCAATGATCAGGAAATAGGACCTCCTCAAGCTATGTGTCTATCGACACGGAATAATTTATTCATGATGCTGCAAAGAGTCAAGTTGACATGAACCTTACGAAAACTTTTTTTTCAGCTTTATTGAAATATAATAGACAATATGCTCATATTTATATTGTGCAACTCAGTGAGTTTTTTCAATTATAGTTGGCATACAATATATTAGTTTTAGTTGTATAGCATAGTGATTAGAGATCTATATAACTCGCAGGTATCACGCCACTAAATATAGTACCCTTCCACCTTCTCATATATTTATTACATTAACTATTTTCCTTATGCTACACTTTATATCTCCATGTCTATTTTGTACTTGTTAATCCTTTTGCTCTTTTTCACTATCCCCCTACTCCTCTCCCATATAGTAGCCTTCAAAATATTCTCTGTATCTGAATTTATTTCCATTTTCATTGTTGTTGTTTATTTTGTTCTTTAGATTACACATGTATGTGAAATCATGCGATATTTGTCTTTCTCTCCCTGACTTACTTCATTCAGCACAATACCCTCTAGGTCCATTAAGGCAATATCTTTTTTCCATCCCCTTCCTTTTAGTCTGTGTGTGTATTTTAATCTGAAGTGAGTCTCTTGTAGGCAGCATATATAAGGTCTTGTCTTCTTATCCATTCAGCTACTCTATCTTTTTGTTGGAGCACTTAATTCTTTTCCATTTGAGGTACTTGTTGATAAATATGTAGTTACTACCATTTATTTATATAAATTTATTTATTTAAATTAGTTTCAATAATACAGTACATTGGTTAGATATCTATAACATTCATAAAACGATCCCCACAATTGCTCCCACCCTTCCCTGGCCCTCCACTTAGCCATCATATTAAATCTAACTGCGTTCCTTCTGCCATACTCCTCATGCCCAACTGTCAACTACTAATTTATACTTCTTTAACCCTTCACCCCATTCTTTATTCATGTTTTTGATATATGTTTTTTCTTCTTAAAGAAGTTCCTCCAACATTTCCTGTAATACTGGCTTGGTGTTGATAAATTCCTGTAGCTTATCTTTGTCTGGGAAGCTCTTTATCTGTCCTTCGACTCTAAATGATAGGTTTTCTGGATAAGGTATTCTTTGTTGTAGATCTTGGGCTTTCATCACGTTGAATATTTTGTGTCAAGCCCTTCTGACTTGCATAGTTTCTTTTGAGAAATCAGCTGCCAGTCTTATGGGTGCTCCCTTGCAGGTAACTAACTGCTTTTCTCTTGTTACTTTTAAGATTCTTTGTATTTAACCTTTGGCAATTTAATTATAATGTGCCTTGGTGTGGGCATCTTTGGGTTCATCTTTTTTGGGACTCTGAGATTTCTGGGGTTGTATGTCTATTTCCTTCACCAGGAAAGTTTTCCATCATTATTTCTTCAAATAGCTCTTCAATGTCTTGTTTTCCTTCTGGTACCTCTATGATATTTTACATTTAATAGTGTCCCATAAGCCCCTTAAATTATTATTATAGCTTTGGCTTCTTTTTTCTTGCCATTCTGACTGAGTGTTCTTGGCTTCTCCATCCTCCATATTAGTGGTTCGATCCTATCCTTCATCCACTCTGTTGATTCCCTCTAATATACTTCATCTCAGATAAGGTGTTCTTCGTTTCTGACTGGTTCTCTTTTATAATTTCCATTTCCATTTTTATGTTTTTTATCTCTTTGTTAAAGTTCTCACTGAATTCATCTACACTTCCTCTAAGTTCATTGAGCATCAGTATAACTAGTGTTTTGAACTCTGCATCTATTAGATTTTTTGACTTCATTATTCCTGGATCTCTACTCTGTTCTCTCCTATGGTTTCTGCTTCTTTGTCTTCCCATTTTGGCTACCTTTCTTTGTCTGTTTCTGTGTACTAAGCAAAGCTCCTAAGTCTCCTGGTCTTATTAGAGTAGCTTTGTGTAGTAGGTGTCCAGTAGCACAATCCTGAGAGGGGTTCAGCTGCAGGTCAAGTTTAGCCCCATCCTGTGCCCTTTCTAGGGCCACCTGTTAAGATTCAGCAAGAAATACACAGATGCTGCGCTTATAGTTGCCTCAAGAAACCACACCAAAAACTGAGGCCAGTTGCCACCAGTGTGAGTCTTGGCGCTGCTTAGCAAGGAGCACCTGACTCGCTGAGTACACAACTGGATGTGGCTTGGGTGGGGTTGTGAGTTGGGGGAGGTGGAGTTTCAGGGAATCCTCTGGACTGAGCAACCTCTGTTATCTAGTTTGATGACATCTCAGCTATGGTGGCACTAAGCCTGCATGCTGGAAGGTGGGAGGGCTTAAGAGAGGAGCAATGGATACCTCGGGCACTTTTTCCTGGGATAAAGCCTCGCCTCCAGTCCTCACTCTGACAACTCAGTGTCCTCCTGTAAGTCCCTAGCACCTCCCATGCAGCCTACCCAGTGCTGGTGCTCAGAGTGAGCAGGACCATCACCATGAAAATCTGCTCTTGGACACAGCTCCTTTAAGAGGTGTCTGCAGCTGCTTGTTGCCTCTGCCGTAGCCTCTGTCCCACTCAGGGGCTTGAGACCAGGCGGCCTTGCATCTTCGCCCTGTCCTACGTTCTACTGTTGCAGGTTGATTAATTATTTCTCTCCTAGTTGTAGTGCTTCTGTTCATCTAGATCCCAGGCAACTTTCCTTGCTGTTTGCTCCTTGTTTCTGTCACAACTTTGATTTAGTCACAAGAGGGATGAACAAAGCCTCTATCATCTACGCCATTTTTCCCTACCAAAAAACAACAAAAACTTTTTTTATGCCTAACGTGTCATTGGATGCTTTTTTGATGATGCAGTCATATATGAAGTACTGGCCGTTCATGATGGTAAATGACTCAGGTGAAATATAATCGGAAAACTAAAAGCTTCTCATTGAAGTTACCATATGAGTAACCATATGATCCAGCAATTCCACTCCAGGTATATATCTAAGAAAACTAAGTTCACACAAAAACTTGTACAAGAATGTTCACAGCAGCACTATTCACAACATCCAAGAAGTGGAAACTACTGAAATATCCATCAACAAATGAATGAATAAACCAAATGTGGTATAGCCATACAATGGGATATTACTCAGCCAGAAAGGAATGAAGTTCTCTGAAAACATTATGTTAAGTGAAAAAAGCCACTCACAAAAGGCCACGTAGGATATAATTCCATTTCTATGAAGCATCCAGAATATGTAAATCCATAGCAACAGAAGGTAGATTTGTAGCTGCTGGTGGATGGGAAGAGGGGATAACTGGAAGGCAAGTTTTTTTTTTTTGGGGGGGGGAGTGATGAAAATGCTCTGGAATTATATAGTGGTGACAGTTGTACAACTTTGTGAATATAATTTTTAAAACCCACTAAATACATTTAAATAGTAAAAATTTTGAATTTTATGTAACATGACTTTTATCTCAAAAACAAATAAACAAAAAAAACACCCCCATACACAAACAATAACAAAAACAAATCCTCTTCCAAACTTGAAGCTTTCCTCTGATTAAGTACCTACCAAGGTTCCAACAAAGGCTTAAAAAAAAAGCCTATCTTGAGAAGATATGTTCACCAATATAACATAGTACCAGCTAAATTTAACCATGCCAAGCATCAGGTTTCCATATAGTCTGGAACTCACTCATGGTATTACTATGATAAGAATCATCAATAAGCCAGAAAGGAATGCTTTGTTTAGGACTTGGGCACTTGGTACTGAAAGAAATGTATTAACCTATAACCAAAGAGGTGGCATTTTTGATTTGTCCAACCTTAATTAATAAAGATGAAATTTTTGCATTTATATGTGTAGTAAGAAACACTCATTTGGTCAGAGAAGGCTTTGACTATACTGTCAATCTCACAAGACCCTAACAGGCCACTCTGGGCATTGGTTCACTTAGAAGCATATGAAGACAGGAAACACAGCATGCCAGCATGGCAGCATCAGATGACTTTCCTCAGTGGAGTCCACACAGTAATCCATTTCTCAGACTAGGATTTATTCTATGACCCCTGTGTTCCTTTGATGACAGCTTAGGTTTGAAGAAATGAAACCACAATGGGTGAGTATGGGTGCTACCCTGGCTTAGAAGCCTCATACTACACAGGAGCCATTATCTCTGGTAGCAGTCCTCTGCGTACAGCTTTTAGGGTCCTGTAAATGGATATAACCAGTTGCAAGAACTTACTGCATTTGGGAAAGTCCAAAGTAGCCTACCAAACCCTGTAAATGCCAGTGATAAATGCCACAAGTATGTGATTCTGTTGTAATGTTTAAGGCCTTTCACCACTATTATTTCATTTACTTGCCAGGATTACTCAGAACTGGCAGGTACTTATCACAGATTACGAAACTATCAGAATTTAAGTAACATATTTAAATTCTCTGTCAGTAAGTGGCAGACCTAATTTTGTGGAAGCCAGGACTGTTTTTGTAACTCTTTTTTTTTTTTTAATAAAACTACTATTTTTAGGAGTTTATTTTAAAATTTATTTTCTATTACAAAACAGCACTCTCAGTACTGTCATCCAGTTCTATTCTCTCACTTCAAAAAGAAGTAAAGGCCAAAGTGGTGCTGTGAATTAGAATTAGAATTCGGATCCCCCTGCTGCTACCATTAAGCTCCTTCAAGAATACAGCCAATTATAATGGAATTACATTTGCCTCTCTGAAGAAAAAAAAATCTAATGGTTATAGGACAAAAGTTGAGATAAAGCCTTTTTATATCCCACAGAGCTTCCAACCTTAATAGCCTCAGTGAATCCTCGAGGTACATAATTGCATCCTTTAACAAAAGATTCCTTCTCACAGCTGGAATCGTGACTGTTATCACTTCCGTTACAGTCATCGAGTTAATACACAGAATAGAACGCTAGTGACAGGTGAAGGCGGGCGTCAGTACCTGTACTGGGCCACCGTCAGTTTGGCCTCGGGCTCGGCTGCAAAGCCAGGTAAGTGCTGGTTTAGGTAGGCCTCCAGGGACCTGCAGTCGAACTTATGCTGGGGCAGCACTTCTGCCATTTCGGGTTCGCTGGAGGCATGCATCTCCATGACTACCGTCGCAAGCCGCAGAGGCCCTAAATCCACATACACTTCTTTCAAAAGGAATGTTACTTTATAGAGGAAGCGCAAGGCCAGGGGCAGGGCCTACTCCAGCCAATCACACACAAGTTAGGAGCCATTGCTGAACAACACGACCCAGCTGAATCCCATGACTTAGCGGAAAAGTCAGGACCTCTGGGTGCTGGGCTGTTAAATTTTAGTCAGAGTCAGAGTCGGAGACCTCAATTCTAAAGATAACGAAGTCACGTTAATTGCTACGGACAAAAAAAGAACGCAGAGGCCTTTCCACCTCCAAATTTAATGCACCAGCAGGTAGAAGGCCTATAAGGTTCGGTTCAGAAAAGGGACCGTCAGGAACTGGAGCCCAGGAAGAAAAGATCCTGGTGTCTTAACTAGCTAGCTACCGGGTTGGAAACGCGACATCGTAGGCTGCTTACTGGCTCTGGACGCTTAGGACCTCGGCCTTGCTGACGCCTGATCTCTTAGGACCCGGCGAAAAAGGAAATTAAAAGGAGCGGATGTTTTCTGAGGGGGAGCGGTGACTGCAACCGGAAGTGCTACTGTGAGAGGCCCATAGGAGTGGTGGAGACGTGTCCATCTGTGAGGCTCTGGGGGTACTTCCCCAGGGTTGCGGGCTAGGAAAGCCACCGCTAGGTGCTTCCTTATGCACCCCTCACGGGCTTAGTAGACCTAGTAGCGTGGGACGGCGGCAACGGCGACGGCGACGGCGACAGCTACGGCTGGGGCGGAAAGCATTGGCGGCCGGGGACCCAGCCATGGCTGAGTCTGTGGAGCGGCTGCAGCAGCGGGTTGAGGAACTGGAGCGAGAATTGGCCCAGGAGAGAAATCGGCAGGTCCTGGGAGACGGCAACCGGGGAGGCGGCCGGGCCCGAATCGAGAAGATGAGCCCGGAGGTAGTGGACTCCAATCCCTACAGGTGACCTGCGTCATGGATCGGAGGCTGGTGAGGGGAATGAGGTCCCGGTTCCCATATGGTCGAGTGAGGCACTCCCCTCCTGTCCAGTTCCCGGGGCTCCCATATCTCCTTTCTTGTTCTGGGGACCCTTTTCCCAAATGGGCAACGCCACGTCTTAGTATTGGTCAAAAGGCGTTTTTTTCTCCTTTTTAAAAAACCCAAGTGAATCAGCCACATAGTGCTGCTCCTGTGCCTGCTGAGGACATGTATCCAGTTTCCTACCGCATCTGACTCAGTCTACCTTGCTCTGCCTAAAACTGATAGTGACAACTTCCAGAAAATGACATCAGATGTAAAACCCACTAAGCATTAACTTCCAGTTTCATAAAGGCTTCTCAATGTTTCTTAAATTGGAGCGTGGTGAGAGAGCTGGATTAGCTCTAAAGCCATTTGACTTTAGCAGTTCTGTCCCCTGCTTTTTTCGTTTCCCAAGGTTTCATAACCCAGGCAGAATATAGTGTGGTGGTTAAGGGTAAGGATTCTAGAGTCAGACTGAATTCAAATCTCAACTCTTAGTAGTTGAGCAGCCTTTGGCGAGTTCTAAACCTATCTGCTTAAATTTCTCACTTGTAAAATAGAGGTAATAGTGATAGAGTTGTGAGGATTGAAAACATCAGTGTATGTAAAATTCTTAGACTGGCGCTTGTACGCGCTAAGCTTTGTACAAGACTTTATCGCTCAGTGCAGATACTAACATTAACTGAGCTTTCTCTACCTGCTAAACACTTTTCATGCACCCTCACTCATGTGTTTTCCTCCTCACCACAACCCTAGTAGATAGACACTATTATTTTACTCCCATTTTATAGGTGAGAAAATTGAGGCTTAAAGAACTGCTATGACTTGGTTCAGGTCATAGAGCTAATAGTATATAATAAGGCCTGGACTGGCATTAGGTTTGTTTTACTCCAAAGTTCACATGGAACTGTCTCCCCAGTAAAAAATAAGACACTAAGTAGTATGGCTAAAAAGTTGGATAGTTTTAAAGTAGGTGAAACAGGAAAGATGTTATTGTTGCTCTTTCTCTTGAAAGAGTAGAAGAGTTTGGATTTTTAAAAAATGTTTTATTTGTGACATATATAAAGCCTCTGAGTAAGTCTTAGGGTGCATGTATTTTTTTTAAAAAAACAAACCTAAAATTCAGACCACTATTTAGGTACAAAGATGTTAATTATATTATTTATAATAGAAACACCAGACAAAATGCTAATTGTTCCATATTAACCCAAATCAAATGAAATCATGCCAGATGCTTGCTTTTCCTTCATTCATCAAATCTAATAGGTTTGCAAGTAGTCTTAATTCTTTTTTCTTTTCTCCTTCAATTTTATTGTGATATAATTGACAGAGCTGCATGTATTTTAACTGTATTGCCAAATATGAATAAGCATGAACTGACATCTCTAGTCAGAAGAAGTGGAAACTATTCCATTTGCATCCTTAAACATTTTGTAATTTTACAAATGAAAATTTTGAAAATTTTCATCTAAGAATAAAAAAGAAGTGTGGATAATATATTTAGAATCAACTAAATGTGATATGTGAATCACTTAATGTGAGATGATCCCTTGACATTTAATAATCGCAAACTTTCAGAACTCAAATATAAACATTTACTATTTCCTATCTTATTTGCACCCTTTATCTTTTGCTACATAGGAAATGGCAGTTGTCACCCGAAGCTCCTCACTAGTACATGGAAAATTGATAAAGTTAAACCTTAATTTTTTTGGATTGTTCATTCAGTAAATATTTGGTGAGCACCTTTTCATCTCCAGCCTTCCTGGATGATATTATTTACCATTTATTGAATATTTCTTATGCAAAGACACTGGGGATACAAAGTAGATATTGTCATTTCCCTCCAGAGATCACCAGATCAGCATTACATAGAAAGGTAAACATGGGATTGCAATACAGACATTAAGAGTTCTGATAAAGTACAGGGTTATCGAAAAATAGAGAGGTTTGTAGGTGTTCAAATCATTTTAATTGGATCAAGTAATAAAAAGGAAATATAATATAAAGCCTCTGACCCCCCAAAACTGTTTGCTTTAGTTTGGGAGACTCGGTGGTTGTGGAATAATGATCAAACAACACAAGTAACTATAAAATTATGTGATATATACTATAATTATAAGCATGTGGAGAAAATGGAGAGGGGAGTAGAGGATTTAACATTAGAAAACCTGGTTTCAAATATTAGCTGAAAAACCCAGCTCTGAATACTTGTTTGCCATTTACCTGATCTTCGAAAAAGTTAATTAACCTGAATCTTTTTTCAAATTTGTAAAAAGGGGTTGCAATACGTTCTTCTTAGGGTTATTTATAAAGATTAAAGAGAGCATCAAAGTACACATGGCATATTGATCAAAGGTATTTATTATCACTGTCTACCCATTTCTATTAAAGTGACAATAAAGAAATTTTTAAAAAGGAATAAATTCCCACTGAAAAAGTAGTGGGTTTCTATTAATAATTGGGATGGATGGGTCCCTGTACTTGAAGATTATAGTAATACAATTTTAGAAACTAGAAAAGGGATGGGTGACTGATAACTGATTTAATGATCCAAAGAAGTTGACTCTTAAGCCTCCAACCCACTTTATACCACAGAATTCCCCAAAGGCTCAGGAAAAGCAGATACTTCCAGATGGGGTTAAGGTAGGGCTAAAAAAGATGTGGTTGAAAATCTATTGAAGATACAGCCTAGGTTTCCTACACTACTTTTTGTAGCTGAGCTAATGCTAATGCCTCTTGCCTACCAGGAGAGAAGACTAGAGATTTACTCATTGGTGAGAGTGAAATAGATGATTTCTATTAATTGAAACAGGTATTTGTACTTGAAGTAAGGGGCTTAACTGAATGTTTGCATACTGAATGCTAGGACTCCCAGCCTTGCTCTTCCACTTAACACCCCAAAACTGAGAGCCACAAACACCTTTTAGGCTGGAAAGTGAAAGATTCTTTAGGGAATCTAATCAAGCCAAGAAGAAAGACTGAAAGACAGTGACATTATGGGTTACAACTAAATAGTCTGGCCAGATCGCACTACAGTGAAGCCCAAATTCAAACAAGCATTGCCTATCCTTTCCTTTATTAGTGTCTGGCTCTTAAATATAAGCAGAACAAAGAATGACAAAAGCTCCTAACATGAAAGAAACACAGTAAAAATAGTAACTTAAACAGACTATGAAAGGGGAACACATCCTCAACATTATCCATATCCCCAGGTGAGAGATGATATATTGGAAATGAAATGGAACAAGGTGCTACACACACACACACACACACACACAAATCATTCAGATGATTTAAAAGAATTCTTGCAAATGGAGAATAACAAAAATGAAAATCTCAATAGAAAAGTTGGAAAATAAAATTGAAAGACATCCAGAGACTAGAGCAGAAAACTAAAAACATGGAAAATAGGAGAAAGAAAATAAGAGTAGAACACTAGTCCAAGTGGTCCAACTTCCAAATAATAGGAGTTCCGGAAGGATGTTCCAGGAAAAGTAAACCAAACAAGGAAATCACCAAATTCTTCAAGGAAATTTCCCAGAACTGAAAAACGTGTTTCCAAATTGAAAGGGTACATCAAGTACCCAGCACAATGGGTGACAATAGATTCACTCGAAGGCACATAAAATTTCAGAAGCTAAAAGACACTGGAACTGTATCTTAGAAATTTTGAGGAAAAATTATTTCCAATTAAAATCTTGTGTGTTCTGCACCTGGGAGGGTTTTCAGGCATGAGTGTTTTCAAAGCTGCTCTGGTAATTTAGTTTCATCTGGTAAATCCAGCTGAAAGATTTCTTTTCTTTGAAAGGCTTAGTAGTGATTGAGTTTCGGTATTTATTTTCTATGATGTAGGTTTACCTATGTCACTATTAAAAGATTGTTAGTTTTAAACATTTTTTTTTCTTTGTTTTAAGCCGCCTGATGGCATTGAAACGAATGGGAATTGTCAGTGACTATGAGGTATGATAAACTTTTCCAAATTTTTGAAGATGATTTCAGTAAATGGAAATAATTTCTGATGACATTTTTGATGAAGAGTTATTAATCAAGACATATAATTTTACATTTCACAGAAAATCCGTACCTTTGCTGTAGCAATAGTAGGTGTTGGTGGAGTTGGTAGTGTAACTGCTGAAATGCTGACAAGATGTGGCATTGGTAAGGTAAAAACATTTCCCTTTGCCTATCATATAGGGAACTACTCACTTCTGGGGTAAATCAGGTACATATTAGGATTTTTATTTCTCATTACTAATGGTTGTTGATTTGTGGTGTATTTATTCAGAGTGTTCTACCTGAAGGGGTTAAGATATAACCTCATCTGAATGGAAGCTGATATTGTTAATTAAACAAGGACTACCCAATTGTGTTCAGGAACTTTTTTTGTTTGAGTAATATATAAACAATTTGGACTTAAGTGAAAGTGAACTGGAGAATGCTCCAGATTTTTTTAAACTCATACATTTTTTACTTTTTTCTAAAATTGGTTTAGATTGTGGGTAGAAATAAGTAACCTTATACCAGAAATCAGTCTGCTGATCTTAGATTTATAAAGCTAAAGTAGTTGAATACATAAACTGTACCTAATTATATGCTCTTTAATTTGTCATTTTGACAAAGCACACATTTTCCCTCCCATAAAGTTTATGAATGCCCCAAATTCTTAAAATGCCCCATTCCATGCCCCAAATTCTTAAAAGAAAGTAATTTAAAAGTTGGCACTCTATTAATATAGGAAAGACAATGCAAAAAGACAAAATGTTTATTAACATTTTCAAGTCTTTCAAGAGGTTTACAAAAGCCAGCCAGCAATTGCTTATAGCCGATGTAAGTACCCTGGTGGACTGACCAAGGGAAGTAGAGAACCCGAGATGTGTGCTTCTCAGGTTCAAGTGTGCATCTGAATCACTTGGAAACATTGCCAGACATACCCCAGTGGTTTTGATTGTGTAGGTTCCAGGAGGACCTAAGAATTTCAATTTTTAACAAGTCCTAGGTGATTCTGATGTTGCTAGCCCAGGCCACATTTTGAGTAGCAAGGATCTAGAACAGTGATTATCAAATACTGCTGTAATTAGAATTACTAAGGCAGAATTTAAAAAAGGAATTCTCATGTCCAGACTGTACCTCATAATAGGTTAATCAGAATCTCTGGAGATGCGACCCAGACATCTGTATTTTTTTTTTAAACTCCATAAGTAATTCCAATGTGCACTCAAGGTTGTAAGCTAGGGATCTACATAGGTAAGTTTCAGAACTCTTTCTTCAATTTGTAAAACAGATAAACAAGTAGCTAATTCTTGGGGTTAAGTAGGGAAGTGGAGAATTAGAGACCCAGAACCCACTTCTTATTCCTGAAAGTTTCTGGAATCCCCAGGGCACCCTGGATTACCAGATCTAGATTAGCTGCTTTATTTTACAGATGAAGATACAGGCCGCGAAAGTCAAAGTGGCTTACCCAAGATCAGAGCTAATTAGTGGCAGAGTACAACTCACACCTCCTGTCCCCAAATTTAGGATTTCCTGCAACTTAATAAACCAGTTGTGAGGCCAACACTCAAACTTAATACTTGGCCTGATCTAATAAACATTGTTGAACGAGCTTAAATAAACGATATTTTGGACACTCTAAGGTTAGAAAATTACTATAAGAGGCATAAGTGATAGTTTTCCCAGGAAGAAAGTAAGGGTTACCTAAATGTTGTTTTTATAGGATGGGTTAATTTTTTTAGTTTATTGAGAAGAAAATTCATTTTTATTTTTATTAAATACAGTTACTGAGAATTTTATTACACAGACAGAATTTTAGATCAAGGGACCTTGGAAATCCTTGGGTCCAACCTGTTCTTACTGATAAGAAATGAAATCTTTTAGTCATTTTAAAATTGTGTGTGTGTGTGTGTGTGTGTGTGTGTGTGTGTGTATGTGTTTGACAAACACTGTCATGCCTAAATATGTAGCAGGAGACAATAATTTACGGGTTACTAATTCTATGTGTATATATATATATATGTATATATGTATATATATATATATACATATACATATATACTACATGTGTGTATATATATATATACATATATACATATATATATATATATATACACATGTAGTATATTCACAAATGGAGTCAAGCTATACTATAGTTTTTAAGTTATGGCATTTGTGTTTATCTGGTTTAAAATTTTAATTTTTCTAACGGGTTCTTGACTCTTAGAAAAATTTGGAATTAAGTATGATTTTGGCAGAATTTTTAAAAATTGGCATGAAATGGAATCAACATTAATATCTCAGTGAATCATTTAGAGGCAGTACAGCATTGTGATTAGAGTACATATGTGGACTGAGAATGCCTGAATTTGAAGCCCATTTCCACTACATAATAGCTGAGTGGCTTTTGGGCAAGTGCCCTATTTCTATCGTTTTTAAAAGGAGGATAATAGTATCTATGTACTTATCTCATATGAACATTAAACAAGTTAATATATGGCACCTAATATTTCAGAGTTATTATTGTAACTTGACAGTAATATTATTACTATAACCTGACAGTAATATTATTACTGTCAAGCTGTTAAACCCATCAAATGTAAAGCCCACTAGTTTATTCTTTTGTTTTTTTTTGTTTGTTTTTTTGGTATGTTTTTCATCAGAATATCATTATTTTCATTTTAGTTGCTACTCTTTGACTATGACAAGGTGGAACTGGCAAATATGAATAGACTTTTTTTCCAACCTCATCAAGCAGGATTAAGTAAAGTTAAAGCAGCAGAACATACTCTGAGGTAAATGGAATAGCAATTATAACCATATTTAGTGAAATCTTACTTCGTGTATTTGGTATGAGTAAATGTATAAATGGATCTGAATTTTTCTCTTATAAAAATGCAGATTTCAGTTATATAAGAATTCTCTTACCTCTTGGATCTGGGTCAGCAACATTTTTCTGCATAGGGCTAAACAGTAAATATTTTAAATTTCGAGGGCCATATGGCTCAGTTGAAACTGCTCAGCTATAAAGTTGTAGTGTTATGATAGCAGCCATAGGCAATAGAAAAAAATAGAAAAATGAATGACTATGGCTATGCTGCAATAAAATTTTATTCATGGACTCTGAAATTAAAATTTCATATATTTTTCATATGTCATAAAATATATGTGTATATATTTTAATGGAACCATTTTTAGCTTGCAGACCTTACAAAAACAGGTGGTAGGTCAGTTTTGGCCCAAGGGCCATAGCTGGTTAACCTTAACTCTAGGAAGTTTCTTTGTGGGCCCAAACATACTTGCATTGAATTGAGTAAGGAACCAAGAAGCTCATTTGGCATACTGAGCTGGAGCTAACAGAGATGATAAAGCCTTAATTCCTTGTATATAGATCGTGGGAACATTTCTCTAAGCCTTCTGACAATCTACATGTTTTGTACCTAGTCTTTGAACCTAGTCCTTGAAGTAGGACAAAACAGGTAGAAGAGGACTTTGGATTTTCTTTGACTAGACTGAATTCCATTTCTGTATTCTCTGTTAAATGATCTTTAGTTCTTTTTCTTGCTAACTTTTATGATTACCTACTAGTAGTTTTTTAATCATAACCTTTTCCCCCTCTTAGGAACATTAATCCTGATGTTCTTTTTGAAGTATACAACTATAACATAACCACAGTAGAAAACTTTCAACATTTTATGGACAGAATAAGGTAAAATTTTGTTTATGAATATTTTGCTTAATGTCCAGCTCAGTTAAACAAGTATTATTAGAAAATAGGTACTGATGATTGATTTAGCAAGTTGGTAGAATGATATTTTTGTTTTTAAAATAATTTCTTGTGTCTTTTTTATGTGCTAGAAACTCAGTAAAAAGTATATATTGTCCAAAAAACAATAACAACAACAAGATAAAATAAACAAAAAGCCCCTCATTATGATAGTATAACAAAGAATCCTCAATTATAAGTTCTGTGTTCTAGAATATATTTCTATCTGAAAGTGGTCTTCTGTTGACTCTTTTAACACAACTGGAATATTGAATTGTATTAACTTTTATTACATTTTTAGTGAAAGAAGAATAAAAGTCTGTGAAAGGTTATTGGTAAATGGTAACCTTTGTAAACAGTCTTTATACTTCTTGCATCCTTGTATGTTTTATGTAATAAGTACTGTAGTATTATTGATGTTTATTTTTAATGGTTACTCAATACTCAATACATATTGGATCTTTAATATTAAATACGTACTATGTCACAATTACACTTAAACATTTATTGAAATAAATGTGACTGAACAAATAAAGTCTATTTAGAATGTATTTGTGTTCTGATTTTTTTCAAATAAAATTTATTTTCTTTGCCCAGTAATGGTGGATTAGAAGAGGGAAAACCTGTTGACCTAGTTCTTAGCTGTGTGGACAATTTTGAAGCTCGAATGACAATAAATACAGTGAGTATTCCTATTGTGTAAAATGTTATACTCATGGATTTATCCATTTTTCTATAGATTCCATCAATATATATTCCCCATACTAAGAATAGTTATGCATTTAAACCCTTTTAGTTCTCTTAGCCTACTTTTGAAAGGTATTCCAATGGCTGCAGGACCCGTCTAGACTTGCTTTTGTGGCATATGTTTCAGTATCCTACTCTCTCTATGCCAATGATAGAGGAAACTATAAAATAGCAGATACTTCTTACATATAACTTTTTAAAATAATGTCTTATAATACTCTTATAATACTTATTCTTGGTCAGCATTGGTTTTAATCTTTTTACTTTATTTTTATGTAAATGTAAATATATACACAAATTGCATATGATCATTTTTTTCTCAGACATAAGACTGACTTTCTTTTAAGTTACTGTTTTCAACTCTTCAAATGACATTTTGCATTTTTTTGTTGCTGAAAGTATCTTAGAAAAATGAAGTTCTACATTAACCTAATAAGAAATCCAATAAACTATGGTTAAATTTAATTAAGTAGATATTTGACTGCTTACCTGTCAGTTTACTTTTTAGATGGAGAGTGGCAATTGCCAAAGAATACCATGTTTTACAACTTTTTAATTTTGAAAGCTAATTTTTAAAAACTTGGGGTAAAAAAAGTGGTAATTTAGGTAAGCTGCAGTTTTTTATAAAAAGAAGTTACAGTAGATTACTTCTTGCTCTTTTATGTTCTTTCACCTATTTCTATTAAGGCTTGTAATGAACTTGGACAAACATGGATGGAGTCTGGGGTCAGTGAAAATGCAGTTTCTGGGCATATACAGCTTATAATTCCTGGAGAATCTGCTTGTTTTGCGGTAAGCATAATTCATTTTGGGTTATTTTTCACTGTTAAGTACTAGAGTTCCTAGGGACATTGAAAATGTATTACAATTCAAAGAAAAAAGAAACTTTGATGGAATACTATTTGGGACATAAATTTTTTCCCTTTCTTTGAAATCTATTTTCTTTTATTCTTTTTCATGTAGTGTGCTCCACCACTTGTAGTTGCTGCAAATATTGATGAAAAGACTCTGAAACGAGAAGGTGTTTGTGCAGCCAGTCTTCCCACCACTATGGGAGTGGTTGCTGGGATCTTGGTACAAAATGTGTTAAAGTGAGTGAGGGCTAAATTTTCTGAATTATCTTAAATATTGGAATTATCAGCTAAGTATTATAGTTTTTAAATTTAGTTTTAAATATATATTTTTATTTTGTTGTGTATGATATACATATATTTTTTATTTTTATGTAAATATATCTTAATAGATTTAATTTCAATGTACAGTTGACCCTTGAACACTGCAGGAGTTGGGGTGCTAACCACTATGAGGTTGAAAATCCACATATAACTTTTGACTCTCCAAAAATCTTAATGAGTTGACCCTTGGTATCCACTTGGGATTGGTTCCAGGACTGCCCTCCATCCCCTGCAGCTACCAAAACCAATGAATGCTCAAGTCTCTTATATAAAATGATGTAGAAGAGTGCATACATTTGGCTCTCCACATCCACAGATTCCCAGGGATACAGCGGAGTGATTGTATAATTTTGAAAAAAAAAACTTATGTATACATGGAGGCAGCACAGTTCAAACCCATGTTGTTCAAGGGTCAATTGTATATTAATTAATATTACATATATTATACATATCCATGTTTGTGTTATTATCTGCATTTGGAATAGCTCTTGTTAAATGGAACAAATGGTACTGGTGTACTTATATATGACACATTAACTAAATGATATAAATCTACAGGTTTAACTAGGTTGGAGACTTAGGCATAAATGCACTTGTTTCCACTATCTTGATTGAACTCTTACTAAAACTAATATGAATGTGATTAAACACTAACCAGAGTACTATCTCTGCTACCTAGAAACAGATAACCAGTAACTACACCATCTAAACTGTAGCTAAAAAGGACAAAGGTTTCTTTGCAGCGAAGATTAATGTTAAAGAGTTTTTAAACCAATTCACACATTATTTAAAGCAGAACCCCTTTAGGTGTTTCCCAGTTCAGGTCAATTTTTTTCTCACTTTATACTTTAATATGCTTAGTTATGTTTCCGAAGTCTCCAACATAATAAACAACTGCAACATGATATAAGAAGGCACTCTGATATTAGAAATGTCCGCTACCAGCAAAGAAATTGTAAAAAGCATATATAAGAACTCTTAAGCCTGTTTCATATAAGAGCAGATAGCCTTTACTTCAGTAGGCCCTATCTAAACAAAACATTTTTTAGTAGGATACGAAAAGGGAGAGGAATTATGGTAATATTCTCTTATAGATGTGTCAAATTTAGCCAGCTCTCTATTGATGGACATTTAGGCCACTTATATATGTTTTTGAAATTGTTAATAATGCTACAAACAACATCTTGCCATATATCTTTGTATACTAGATTTTTGTACAGTGTGGATTTTTAGGAGTGGAATTTCTGGGTTTATGCAATATTTGATAGATATTACTAAATTTCTCTTTCAAAAGGATTGTACATTTCCATAACAGTATAGGAGGACCTGGTTCACCTACACCTTTGATAACATTGAGTATCATCAAATTCTTTAATCTTTGTCAGTATGATAGGTGAAAAGTGGGTATTATTTAATTTTCAGTTATTTGGGTAATTTGAGCACATATTTTTCTATGAACTGTTTGCTCATATGCTTTACTCAGTTTTTTTGTCTTGTATATTTAGAACATATGTTTGCAAATATTTTTTCTTTTGTTGTTTATCTTATGTACATGATTTCCCCCTACAAGCTTCTAAAAGGAATCAGATTTGACTGGGAAGCAGCACAGGGAGCTTTAAGACATACTGGAAATGCTCTATATTTTAATCCTGTAGTGATTACATGGGTGAACACTTGTAAAATTTTATTGAGCTGTACATTTAAGATCATAAACTTTATGTTATATATAAAAACTTAAAAAATTAGATTTATTACCATACCTTGGGGATTTTTAAGATACTTCTTCCACATTTTAACTTCTCTAAAATCAGTATGCTTCTTAAAGTTGTTGACTTTAATTTAATTAATTCCACTCTTAAATTAGTTTAATTAGAAGCATTTTATCTTTATTAGAGATTGATAAAATATTTCTACAGTTGATGAAATGGAGTAATATTTTCTTTCTTGTAGTCATTCAACAAATATCTGAGACAGGTCTTGTAAACAAGATAAAAAAAACAAAACAGGCCCTGTAAACAAGATAAAAAATGTGTTTTCTGGTTTCCTTGTTACAAAAATGATTACCTTCTTCAAAATCATTTTTTAATAATCCAGTTATTTTAATACTTTTCTCCTTTTATTTCTTTATCTAAATATACTATGATTTGTTTTTCTAGGTTTCTGTTAAATTTTGGTACTGTTAGCTTTTATCTTGGGTACAATGCAATGCAGGATTTTTTTCCTACTATGTCCATGAAGCCAAATCCTCAGTGTGATGACCGAAATTGCAGGAAGCAACAGGAAGAATATAAGGTATATGTCAATCTGCCAGAATGTATGAGAGATGATATTGCATAGGTATAATTTAAAAGAGAAGAAACATTTGGATTTGGAATACAAGATCATTTGATTCTGGATCCTTAAACTTTTCATTTATTCACCATACATCAAAAATGCGAATTCTGTTCTTTTTTTTTTTGCTTTTAGTAGGATAAAAAGCCTACCCAAATTCTTAATCAATGCTTCATAACTGAGAATGAGTAAAAACACTTGGATTCTGTTTGATTTTTACAGAAAAAGGTAGTAGCACTTCCACAACAGGAGGTTGTTCAAGAAGAGGAAGAGATAATACATGAAGATAATGAGTGGGGTAGGAATTCTTTCATGAAATGAAGTGGCAGCATAAAATAAACTTTTATGGGAGGGAATCTAATTATAGTTAAGATTATATAAATTTTAAATAATCATTGCTTATTAAGTTCCTTAAAAACTTTATAAGATCAAATTTAATTCTACAGGTATTGAGTTGGTATCTGAGGTTTCAGAAGAGGAACTGAAAAATTCTTCAGGTCCAGTTCCTGACTTACCTGAAGGAATTACAGTGGCATATACAATTCCCAAAAAGGTATATCTAAATTCTGATTTACCATAAGTAAATATCATATAAGAGAAAATGTTTATCTTTTTTCATCTTCATCCCATTCCATAATGTCAATGCAGTATTTCCTATTTTCGATATTTTACACTATAGGGATTAAGATGTGTGAGAGACGGAGGTATGCAGTGCTAATATGGAAATATGCACAGCACATTTAAACCATTTGAAAACATAGACATAATGTTTTGTTTGTTTATTAATGGATCAAATAAAGTAGATTTTGATTAAATGAAAGTATCATTTTTGTATGCTGGTAATTTTAGCTACAATACCATTTAAAAGCAATGCTTCAATAGATATCTCAAGAATATGGAAATTACTGCCTGTAAATCAAAAGACTGGTGGGGAAAGTAAAAGACTTAAGTCTCTCTTAAAAATTAGAAGGCCATAAATAAATAAATAATTTTTAAAAATTAGAAAGCATATTTATTAAAGAAAATTTACTTTGTAAGTTTGTTGAACATGATTAAAGCTTACTCATTATATATTCCTAAGCATCAAGAATATTTTGTGGTTATTTTTTAACTGTGTACTCTCATTTGTTGGTAGCAAGAAGATTCTGTACCTGAGGTACCAGTGGAAGATTCCAGTGAAAGCTTGGAAGACCTCATGGCTAAGATGAAGAATATGTAGATAACGGACTGCCCTCTATTTTATTTTCTGTATAAGCCTATTCCCTTGCAATGAAAAAAAAAATCATTTTAAAACTGACAAAACTTAAGGCAACATCAACTGATGTGTAATCTTCACTGAATTATTATACTTTTTGAAAATACTGTTGCTTTTTGCTCCCCCTGCCCTCAACTAAATAACTCTTAAAACTCATGTTTCATTCTAGTAAGAAAATTTCAAAGGATTATTATAGGTTGTTATATATCTTACCGAAAACTTAGTCATTGAAATGTTTGGCTTTTGTGGGAGGGGTAGGAAGAAAGGACCAATTTGATATTATACATATTCCTTTTCTATCCAGTAATTCTTTGTGGTCTGTCTCCTGAGGCCATGAACAATGAAGCAGTTCATGGTCCTGAAATATAGGGAAAAGAACAAGAGGTGCAACCTGTTGATTAGAGCTAGCAGACATCTACTCATTGTGTTTGTAATTGCTCTCTATAAGAAAACTGCCACTACTAATTTGGCCAACAAATAAAAATATCCTCTCAAATGTTTCCTGATTACAAACTGAAATGTAGTCATTGGAAAAGTTTGTAAACCAGTGAATTATATATTTGAAATAAGACAAAGGCAAATAAAAGGAAGCTTTCCTCGTGGATAAAGGTACTGTCAGGAAGTACAAATTATATTTCCACATTGACCAAGGAAAAGCATTGCATCTGTGGCACATATCTGGAGTCACTGTACTTTATTGAGGAGCAAGAAATAAATTTAGGCTAAGATCATCCAGATTATACCCATCGAATGGGCTCCTTTCTGTCTACTTTATTTAAATTTGATTCCCTAGGTAATTGGGTATTGGCAGGGGTTTGTCCTGGATAGTGGGCCTGAAGAATGCCTAAACTGCTTCTGAAATGACGGACATGTATTTATTCACTGGAAGAGTATCATTTTTTCCCTGATGGTGACGACTGAATCATAAATCGATAAACTAGTCTTTTCTGGAGTTGCATACAAATAATGAAGGCTTAGAGACCAGACCCTTGGTTGAAAAAATTCCCAATGGTTTGGAGACCCATAAAGAATATGCATGTGTAACCATTATCTGTAGGCTGTTGTTATGCTAATCAATTTTGATGATTTTTTGCTTTGGAGATATGAATGTCTAAATTGTATCTTTAGGGGGAAAATGCTAGTAAAAAATTAAAAAGTGCATTCCTCACTCGTAAAATAAAGTTCTAAAAACTGATTTCAGAAAGCTTCAAATACTGAATAAGTTCAATGTATTAGTTTTGAGATTCTAGAATCATATTGTGATTCTTATATTTAGAGTTAATGTCAGGAAAGTATGGGGATAGTTTTTCAGCTTTGAAACTTATTTATTTTGCCTTGGTAGGTCATTTGCCATATTTTAAAAATTTAGTGTTTTCATCTATAAAACAACAACTCTAGTTACTAGAGATGTTTTGAATTTCAAAAAAGAAATGCAGTCTTCCTAAATCTCACTCCTTTGGAAGCTCTGGCACATCACTTTGGCAAGACTTATAAGGTAAACATTTTGCATTTTGATAAAGAATAATAGCTAGTACTCACCGTCTTCTAAAGACCTTATTCTGCCCTTAACTTGATACTGCATACTGCTGGTGTCTTACACTACACCAAATCTAAGTTATTTTAATCTTTTGGTCTTTCATTAAAAATAGTTATTGAATTATTTTACCTGAAAAAAATTTGGTAACAGTTATCTTTTGCAACCTAGAGTGCTCTCTTGATAGTCTCATTCCCATGAAAACTTGTGTATGTAAGCAGCCGATTATGAAAAATTAATCATAGAATTTTGCATTACTAAAACCATCGTGTTTGACCAGATTTATAAACACTGTTTCTAATGTGAAAAATGGAAACACACTCCTAAAACTGCCTTTGCAGAAAGGCTCTAAATTCTAGTAAAACAGTATGTGCAACTTTAATCTCTTCCATCATTGTTAATGGGAAATTTGTAGTACTACTGGAATGTTTTTTTATGTAGTAAAGAAAGTATGTATTATGGGTTTCTCCACATAAAATTACTCCCTGAATACCTACAAACTCACTGACCAGCACAAAAAGGCAATAACCATTTAAGAATATTAAAGAAGCTTTGACACCCCCATCACATTTTTTTATATTTATTTTTATAAATATTAATGAAAATTACAACGACCATAATTTGGATCCTGCCAGTTCAGTTTTATAATCGAGTTGTCTGAAAGCTACCTTTCTCATTGTGAAGGAGTATATTAAATGTGAACAAAATATTCCTGTTTGAGAACCTCAAATACATATAAATGTCCCAGCTATTTTTCTTTTTAAGTAGGCATTCTACATGAAAACACTTGAGTTGTTAGTAAGATCAAAATAATTTTTAAAATTATATTTAAATCTTTTGAAATACAGTCATCATCCCCTAAATGAAATAGTGAGTTTTTACCGTAACATCACTTGAATAGTATTATTAACCTGAATAATAATTTTACAAGTTTCTGCTTTTCATATGTTTTCAAGTCTCAATTTTGTAGGAACAAAGAATAAATGGGTATTATTTTGCTAGATGTTCTTTTTTCAGTGTTCTAGTATGTTGATCTCAGATTATTTCCTAAAGTAGTTTTTTAAGGCATTTCAACTTATTTACTCATAATGTATTATTAAATAGTCAAATTTTCAACTCTTAATAGTTTACTTCTAAAATCAGTGTTTGGTATATTTGTAAATTCAATTATGCCTTACACAGCTGGCAAACCAAGAAATAGGTGTTATGGTCATATTGTATCTTTTTTTCCTCTTAAACTTCTCTCAAAAGGAAGAAAAAGGACGTTCTTTTAATAAGATCCTACAAATGTCTTTCATGTCATCCATGTTAGTGCCTTAGAGTTAGACCACTGCTTCTCAAACTTATATTCATCCAAATCACCTGGGGACCTAGCTAAATTACAGATTCTGATTCAGTAGGTCTAAAGAGAGGCTCAAGAGTCTGAATTTTTAATAAGCTCCCAGGTGGTGGTTCATGGACCACCCTGTTAATAGAGAACATTAATCCAAATCCTATACAATCACCAAAGCTTTGAGCAAACTACTTAATGAGTAGTGACAACTTTCAAGTCTTTTTTTTGCAATGTTCAACCTATTTCTTATGTAAATCTAACCCTCTTGTATAAACTGGAGTGGGAAAAAGAAAACTTGAAATTGTACTTTTAAAACAGTGAATTATGGTTATTACATCTTTCACCTTTGCAATTAATACATGTTGGAATCTTACAAGCATTAAAATTGAAGATTTTATATATAAATACATATATGGTACAAAACAGTATTCAAAATGTGGCAATATTTATAAAATCAAAAAATATTTAATTTTCAGTATAAAATGACAGAGTAACTTGAGTTTGAGACAAATGAAGAGACATTTAGGGCATTTAAGAAAACTCAGAATGTATGTCATGTCTCTATTTTGAATGCCAATGAGCTTGACCTGTTAGTGCATGAATGACTTCATATTATGCCAAAACATACTACACAGTATATTAACATACTGTGTAGAGAGCACAGAAAGGAGAGAGGGTTTGGCCCATTCTGCTCAAGGAAAAGGTAGAATAAAAAAAATGTAGCAGTCAGAGATTACTGTTACTAGTTAATTTTACAGAAGACAATTCATACTTTTCATAAACATCCCTTTATTCCTTGAAACTTCTTTGAGGTAGAGAATTGGACCAGACTACTTACTGTTCAAAAGCAAAACAAGGAACAAGGAGGCTAAAGGTTTTGAGAGATGAAAAGAATCATGGAAGTCTTAATTTCCTTAACTGCTCTGCCAGCTCTTGCTGAATAGAGACCAATCTATTCATGTCATCTTAGGATTCTAATGTGTCTACACCCTTGGATCTCATACAATAGGGAAATTAATTCCTTTAAATGACATTGACATAATCATGGCTCAAACTTCAGTGTAGTCTAATACAATTTCATACAAATGTCAGCTAAATCACAAAAGTAAAAATATTTTCTTAAAAACATTTTTTGTAAGTTTTAAGTTCTAATGTTCCAAGTGTTTCTTAATTATTTTATCCTAAGGTGCATTTGTAATGAATTATAATTGCTGCTACTACCTTTGTCCTTGATGAAGGAAAACATTAGGAGAATGGGTTTTTAAACTAAATGTGTCTCCACTTGATGAGTGTCTGGAAGGAGCTTTTCCACCCAAAAGTGAGGTTTCGGCTTCTTTTATTTCCATCGCCCTTTTGTATAGTTCAGCAGCTTTTTCAAAATTCCCTTCTTCATAGCTTTGAGAGAAAAAAATTCTTAATATGAGAAATAACCTCTTAACAATTTTAAATAACCTTATAGGATACAAAAAATCAACTTGTGAAAAATCGCTCATTTTTTCCAGTGCATTCACTCAGGCAGCCCAGAAAAACGGAATACCCAAACTCTTTTCCTTTTTATTTGTACTGCTAAGGAAAACTTCAGTGTCTACATAGACACCATTAATGTTATAATGGATACAGTAAAATTCCTAAGGGAAGGTAGGTATTCTCTGTATCCTGAGTTAAACAAATACAAAACAAAAGTCAACATGTATTTAATGGTAAATCAGCTCTGAGGGCAGCAGATGGCCCATATTACCCCAGAGCCAGTTGGTTGCAAATGTAAACCATCCTTCACTATTTGTCATGATATAATGCTTTACTAAATAGATTGTGCAGCCTTCATTTTGCTTCTAGATACTACTACCATATCTCAAAGTAGGTCACACCAAAAACAACACTACCCCTTCTCCAAGAAAAACCACATTCAACAATAAGTATTTTTTGTTATTCTATGATAAGTCAAATTAAAGGTTCTAAAATAGAGTTTGGCTGTATGAGGAAAGTGAAAAAATTCTTACCTAAGCACAGCTAAATTTTTTAATGTTTCTCCAACTCGAGGATGCATCCGACCCAGACTGTCTTCATAAATCTTTAATGCTCTTTCATATAATGGCAAGGCTTCAATGTGTTTTTTCTTATTAAAAAAAAGTAACAACACTCACTTGAACACAATGGATTTCCGATATTACTATTAGCGTATTCTAGACTAAGCTGACCAACTTGGATAAGCACTTTAAAAATGTTAACATCCCCCTTAGAGATGTAGATAAATGGATTAATTTATGAATAATCATAACAGGAAAAGCATTATAACAGAAGCTCAGAAGCCTGTTTTAGACCTAGCTTGGTAACCGCTGACCTTTATCCAACTATATAAGCACAAACCTGTTCTTTATTGCCCTGTGGCTACCATACCGGTTTCTCAACTATCAGAGGCAAATGTCACAGCTTAAAGACAATACTAGATACAAAGATGTAGGGAGTTTCCAGAATTTAAAAAAACTAAGCCTGTGCAATGAACTAAACACTCAGCTCATGTTTTACACTAAGAGGAAGGGACTATGTTACAAGTATAACTTCAATAATCTCTCAAGTACTAAAGGAAGCATTAGGAGACAATATTAAATTCCCTTGAATTATTTTCACTGTGCCACACCTAATTCATGTTAACCTATTATTTCATACCTTTAAACCATTCATTTATAAAGAGTTAAAGTGTGGGTACTTACCATTTGGCTATAGAGAACAGCTAAGTTCACCATGGCAGTAGCTACACTAGGGTGCTTTGGGCCAAAGGATTTCTGCCGGATTTCAACAGCCAGTTCATACAAAGGTACAGCTTTTTCAAGTTTCTCCTAAAACGCAAAAGTGAAATCTAACAAAAATATTAAAGCACTAAATACTATCTGATCAAAGCTTATTTATTTATAAATAAAATTTCATATTTTGAGGAAAAAAATTTAGAAGCGTTTCCTCCCAGTTTATTGATTAAGTTTATAGATAACTGAAAACTAACAGAATATGTAAAAAAGCTATACTGAATATAAAAACATTTTCTTTAATAATTCAGAAAGCCCTTCAGGATCACCCATTATTACTATTTCTGGTGAAGTAAAAACATGTCAGTTAAAATATGTTTGCTTCTATAGATAACACAGAAAAGGCATTGAAATAAAATCTCATTTCCCATCAAATCCCTTCCAGATTTTTCCAATTATTTCCTTTCTATTTGTTGGGGAGAAATAGTAACAATGGAGCCTTCTTACTAAAACAGCAAGTTCAGTGTCAGGATGATCAGCAAAGGAGTCTCACAAACAAAGTCCAGAGACAGTCTGCACAACTCTGTAACTGAGCTAAATGAAAGCCAGCTTCTCTGGCATTTTTCTGGAGAACGATAAAAGTTCCAAATATCACTGGCTAGAACCTTACGGCAAGGAATGGTTACATTTAATTGTGGACAAAGAAAAGAGTAAAATTAAAATGCTCACTTAATCAATAAAAACTCCTCAGCCCTGACAATTGGGTGATTTGTAATGTTTATGGTAATTTAAGAACAGACTTAACACTGGTTGAATTTTAGCACTTTTGAAATGTAATATACGTTTAATTGGAATGCTAATGAATACATTTGTACTTAGAACGTATTTTAACAAAATCAAACAAATACTTTAAGTCTGAAATAATACTTTTAAATGCTCTACTCAACTATTTGTTAAAAAAACTAAATCATGATTTAAAAGCTCATAGAAAATAGTGAGAGAGAAAAGGAAATCCTTGTGCATTGTTGGCGGGATTGCAAATTTGTACAGACACTATGGAAAACAGTATGGAGGTTCCCGAAGTAATTAAAAATAGACCTAGCAATTCCACTTCTGGGTATTTATCCAAAGAAATCCAAAACACTAATTCGAAAAGATATATGCACCCTATGTTCACTGCAGCATTATTTATAATATCCAAGATATGGAAATAACCCAAGTGGCCATCTATAGACGATTGGATAAAGAAGGGGTGGTACATGTATACAATGAAATATTGCTCAGTCTTAAAAGAGAATGAAATTTTACCATTTGCGACAACATGGATGGACCTAGAGCATATTATGCTAAGTTAGATAAATCAGGCAAAGACAAATACCATATGATCACACTTATATGTGGAATCTAAAGAAAAAAATAAACAAAACAGAGACTCACAGATACAGAGAACAAATTGATGGAAAGGGGTTGAGGGGCTAAGTGAAAAAGGAGAAGGACTTAAGATGTACAAATTGGTAGTTATATAATCGTCATAGGGATGTGAAATACAGCATAGGGAATAGAGTAGATAATATTGTAATACCTAGGAATGTTGTCAAGTGGGAACTAGACTAACTTGGAGGATCACTTTGTAAATCATACAAATACCACTATGCTATATGCCTGAAACTAATATAAAATAATACTAAAGGTCAACTGTAATTGAAAAAGAAAAAAAGAATCTATCCACCAGAAGATAAATGATTTTGCTGATAGCAAGTATGGTTTAAATGGCATATTATATAACACATGTAAGCATGCCAAAGATTACTTACCATTTTCTTATACAAGATCGCAAGATGCTTCACTGTATAAGCCAAAGAAGGATGATCAGGAGCTAACGCTCGCCTCCGAATATCTAAAGCTCGTTCATATAGTTCTTCTGCTTTTTCATACTGTTTCTTTTCATTGCATAGAGCTGCCAGATTATTCAAAGACTGGGCACAGTCAGGGTGATCTGGTCCTAGAACTCGCTCCCTCATTTCTAAGGAACGCTTCAGAAACTGGTCAGCTGTACTATGAATAAAAGCCGAAAATGGTTTAAACAGTTTATTCTCTAGAAGTCAGAATCCCTAGCCCTAGTTAGATGGAGAACTGAGGCATCTTTATTCTTAAATCCAAGGTTGTTAAAATGAAGGATTCAGCTCAAAATCCTCTCTCCCCCTCTTCCCAAACCCTCTTCCCTTCTAGCTCTTTTCCAAAAATTAAAAATGCTTTCCTGATGGTGTGAGGGCCTAAAGTATCTGGATGATTGCCTCAATTCTCCACTTAATTTCTCCTAAAAGACAAATCCATAAATATTTTCCAAAACAAACTTTTTATACCTTTAAAATTATCAGACCTAACTCAAAAGATTTTGGTATTCACTCCTCCCTTTGGGGTGAATACTAAATAATTTTAAATGAACTTTTTGTGAAATAAGCCTAACAATTTGCTACATTTTTTTGATATTTGAAGTATCATATTTGTTATGTTTTTCTGACATCCACAGAAGCCACAAAACTTCTTTTTCAGAAAGTATAAATATTAATGTCATTTTGAGTCTTCTGTGTCCAATTAAAATGCAGACTGAAACCAGCACCCATCTACATTGTTTTCTTCATTCTCCTTTAGTCCCAAGTTTCTTCTCCTGCAATGTCTCATGTACAATATCTATACAAACTCACTTTTCCTAACCATATATAACATACCAGGGAAAGTACAGAATAACTTTGCAGTTACTAAAAAAACAATGTAAAAGGAAATAGTTAAAAAAAAAAAAAAAAAAAAAGGTCATGGTCTTTGTTAAGTGTGGCTATGTTCATAACATACATGAAATTTGGCACAGTTTCTATCAATTTCTTCTAGCTTGACTTGATAGAAATGTGAAACAACTTTGCACCTAGGAGACAGAATAGATATCTGTTTTCATAAGTAATACCATGGTACTCACTCCAAGTTATTCTGAAGGTAGTAGAGAACACCCAGTTCATTGAGGGTCCGAGCATTATCAGGTGTGTCCTTACCTAACGTAAGCTCTTCTAACTGCAGGGCCCGTCTACGCAAAAGGGCAAATCCATACTGGAGCAAACACAAAAAATTCACAGCAATCACCAAGAGTAAGTACAATCTTTGATTGTGAAAGAATATACTGGGGTCCTAAAAACTCTTTTCACCTTTTTTCCCTCTCTTTAAGGTATATTATAATTATTTTAAGTATTACACTGAATTAATTTCACAGTTGTTGAAAATATGCATATTTCTACATGGCATCGCATTCCAAAATTCATTAAAAACTGTGAAAATGATTATGACATATTTTAGCAAAATGAAGTGAGTCCTAAAGTGCTTCGAAAAAATCAGGAAACAGAATTAACTTGCAGATATTTACCAACCCCACTATTGAACACTTAAACATCGGGCATTTAAATTGCACATAGCATTTGCAACTAGAAGACAAATAAGTCTTGAAGACTGAATACACAGTATAATGAATATAGACGATATTGTATTATAATCATCAAACTGGCTAAGAGACTAGGTCTTAATTATTCTCACCACAAAAAAAGAAATAATAATTATACGATGTGATACAGGTGCTAACTATCACTTCACTGGCAATCATATTACAATATATAAATGTATCAGATCAACATCTTACACACCTTAAATTTACAGTTACATATCAAATATATTTCAATAAAAAACTGCTCATAGCACTTCAGGTTAAAACAAACATGCTATATTTAGATTTTGTTAGCAGCTTAGAAATGCAAAAATAATTCTTTTGTGTGCTTAAGGGTAAGAACTTATTTGCATTTAATTCTAACATTAAATGTTAACTAAATTTCTTTTACTCCTTTTTCCAACGTTTTAAAGAACTGAAGCAGCTTTAAAGTCCATCTTCCAAAATTTAACCTTCGAATGAACTTGTTTAACTTTTCAAAAATTAAAAAGCAATTCCCAGATTTACTGAGATATAACTGACATATAACATTGTGTAAGGTTAAGGTGTACACATGATGGTTTGATTTACATATATATCAAAAAATGATTACCACAAAATATAGTTCCACTTTTTAAGAGTCTACTATGTTATTCTTCCAAGTAATACTAATATTTAAACATATATTATAAATAAGAATATTTTAATCAGTACTTTTCTAGAAGCCACTTTAAAATCTAAAGTTCTTAAACATGAAGGTTTATGTATCTATATCATTATATTCAGAATTTCTCCTTTTCTCTTTGGGTTAAAACATAACACAAAAGAAATCTCTCATTACCAAGTTGCCTTTTCTCCTTGTAGCTTTCTGACGAATTTTAAAAGATTTTTTCTTAAAATGTTCGGCTTGTTCATATCTTTAAAAAATAAAAAGTAAAGTAAGTCAAACAAAAGAAACATGTCCAAAGTATCATACTTCAGTGAAATGAAAGCTCTCCTAGTATAAAAACTTTCTTGGCTATTAAAAACAGCATTATTTCTAGAAGTGACAGTCAATATGGAATTAAAAACCTTTAACAAAACCCTTCATAAAACAAAATCTAATGAAACATATCTAGTCCTCCAAGCAGACATTTAACAGATTTATAACTGATTCGACTCACTCTGAATCTCTAAAAGAGAACCTAACTAAATGAAAGTGTAAAATTTTAATTTGATATATCATCATCTATAAAGGTTAATTTTTGGTCAAATATAAATGTGAAATTCATACAAAATGTGTGTGAAACAATACTTCTAAAAGTTAAAAGAAAAATATTCCAATATGCATCACTTATGATGAGGCGAAAGAAATGATTTCTGATAGAGGAAAAGATTTCATTCAGTAGCTGCCTAACAGATAAGAGACACTTTTTATTTTACCAGGGACCAACAAACATGTTCTATAAAGCTCTAAATAGTAAGTATTGTAGGCTTCGTGGGCCATGTAGTCTCTGTCACAACTACTGAATGAACTCTACTGACAAAACAAGAAAGTGACCATAGACCATATGTAAATGAGAAAAATGTAGCTGTGTTCCAATAATACTGTGTTTACAAAATGGAAGGGCATCTGGACTTGGGCTGTGGGCAATGATTTGCAGTCCCCTATATTAGTAATGCACTCAATGTTACAAAGCTAGTCAGTGAAGGAACTCGGATTCTAACCCAACTGTACGACTCTGAAGTCCATCCACGCTCTATCCTCCATGCACCTTCAGACAGAGATGAATCTTACAGTTTTATTTTCTGTTTGGCCCATGAAGACCCAGACCAAGAAATCATATTTGAACATGGTACATTCAAAAGAATATAGAATAAGAGTGAGCACACAGTCACAAAACAAAGCCTGCCAAATGACTGCAGTTAAGAATTGTAACTCCCGGTCATAAAACCAGAGTATTAGTGACCTACATCTTACTTATTTTGTTTCTGGTACAAAGTTGCAAGTGCCTCAAGTTCACGAGCAATTTGTGGATGGTCTGCACCATAAGCATTTTCAGAGATTTCCAATGCCTGTTTATACAGTTGTTCTGCATTGCCAAACTTCTTCCACTGCACGTATACACTTGCCAATTGGTGGAGGGACTGAGCTACTCGTGGGTGATCTGGATCTAAAGCTGTTTCTCGAATTTCTAGAGATCTCTGCAAAGGCACCACAGCCTGGGGGAAAAAAAGATTAAAGACCAGTTAAAATGAGTGAAAGGCTGTAAGATGTACCCTCTGATTAGCACAGGAAATAAAAGTTGCACTAACTCCTAGGAAACAGAACAAACATGAAAAACCCACACTGGCTCTGATTCTGGCTGGCGTTACCTGACTAAGTAGGCCGAGGTCCTTGAGAAATCGCCCCAGGGTTTCATAAAGATCTGCTAAGCAAATCATGTTCTCCTCGCCTTCACAGTTTTTCTCATACTGCTTCAGAGAATCAAAGTATTCTGCTGCCATTGCACCTTTGTCTTTGCCAACAAACTGCCAGTAGCTCAGCAACTCAGCAAAGTGCCCTCTGTCCAACAAATAACAGTAATTCATGAAAAACAAACTTTAAAACCCACTATCAAGTGAAAATGCCAGACTTCATATCAGAATTCATACGGACAATTTATTAGTAGGCAAGTTTGTGCAATGAGGTAAGACTGTGGGCTTGTACTATCATCTGATTACACTACTTCCTAGCTGTGTGATCGTAAACATGTTGTCTGACCTCTAAAACCTCAACGTCCTCATCTGCAAAAGGGAAACGCTGATACTACCTGCGTCAGGTGTTACTACAAGGAGATTATGGCACATAGCTGGTACTGCACAGTGTTGGCTATTACTATTAGTATCATTATGGTTACTCATCAATAGAAATCTATCAGAATCCTTTTTAGACAGTTCATGATATGCAATCAACTGCTTAGTTTATTCAATACGCTATTTTAAATGATGGAAATTAGAACAGAAGAAACTAATGAAACATAGGCAAACTGTCACAGAATATTTACTTTGTATTTCCATCAAGAAATTGAATGGGAAAAGTAAGCTTACTCATCTGTAGATTATGATTTCAAAAGAATCATGAAAAATTGGAATGGAGATCAGAAATGTTATGAAGTACAACAAAGAAATTTTGAGAGACTTCATTTGGGAGCCAAAAAAAAAAAAATTATGCAGCTGGTATGAGAAATATCTAAATTTCTAAGTAAAACTGAAAAACCCCCTCATGAAGTTTAATAAGTTGGTTCATAAGAAGGTGTGGTTCTGACACTGGCAAATTCAAACGTACCAGAAAAGACAAACAATATATTTATGAAAGGGGTAATCCTTTCTTTAAATTCAACACCAGTTAGATTCTCTGTAGAGCCCAGTCTGGTTTGAAGGTTACACTCTGAGATGTATGAATGCCCTAAGAGTTAGTTATCAACTCTCTGAGTGATTTAGGTTCAAACTTGCTTCAATTCAAATTTAAGATATAAAGCTATCTCAGAATCAGTCCAGGTCTGATTTTATAAAGCAACAGTACTCTTTTCTTTTTACTCTTCCTCTTGGAAAACATAAATCTCATGGCAATTTGCAAACTATATTAAATTTCTTCCATACTGCTTTATATTTCAAGTAGCACTGAAACTGGACTAATTTTCAAATTAAAAATGCTGTTTTTGTTTGTTACGCTAAACGGCTGTTTAAAACTGTTTCTCTGGGGGTGGGGAAGGTGTTCTACAAATGTTTCTTACCTTTTATAAAGGTTTTGAGACACAAAGAGATTGAGAAGGCAATTGTGCAACTTTTGCTTGTTTCCCTGCTGCTGAAAAAGCCATGGGAGTTCATCTGCACCTCTCCAAGTCACTGGGTCCTGACTAGTGGAAGGGAAGTGGTAGCACTCAGTACAATGAGATCGCATAAAAAACCTTCAGACACATGCTGAAGGAAAAAAACATATTTCACATATACCTCTGACTATTTAATTATCAAAATGAGAAACTTTACCCATCTGTCCATGAAAATAAATAAAGTGATATTCAGGGCCACCAATCAAACTTTAAAGGTATTTTCCTAAAATTGAACTATTAAAAAAATCGTCAAAATAAAAATAATTTAAAAAATGAAATGCACTCAAAATAAATAAACCTGCAAAACTCAAAACAAAACAAAAAACCCCACCCTAAATGGACCCAAATATGCACACATATTAACATCTACAGAGACATAAATATTTTTAAACTATTTAACTAGAATAAAATAAAGTAATAAAATGATACTGCATTGATTTTACTTAAGTTTAAATCTTTAACACAGTATTAAGACTTATGTAATCATCTTTTGTTCTTTTGACATTAATGGAATAGAAAAGCATTTAATTTTTTTTGGAATCATTAAAATTTTATATATTAAGTTATAAGTTAAGAAAGAGAAATAGCACCCAGAGGTAGAGGATATGGCAGAAGCTACAGATGAACAATATGGACATTTATAATACCTTAGCTGCATGGTGAAATAGTTGATTAGCTTTTGTCTATATGAAGAAATAATGGTGGTATCTTCCATGTACTCCAGTCTCACTGTTTCCCAAGCCTAAAGAGAAAAAGAAAAAATACTGCAGTCTATTTTCCATCAGTTACTGTATATCTAATCATAAATTTGTAAAAAGGAATTTATAATTATTTCAACTTTACAGTTGTATAATAAAAATGGTAGTAGAATGTTTCAAAATTCAGGATGTATTTATGTGATTAACTGATATAAGAATAAAAATTCCTGTACTAATATTTTAAGAACTCTAAACACAATTTAATTCAAACTGTTAACACATTAAAAGTCTCAGAAATGGAAATACTGAATCATTATGCTGTAGACCTGAAACTAATATAATGTATGTCAAGTATACTTCAATAAAAAAAATCTCAGAAATGTGGATTGAAAAAGTACTAAAAAGAGTAAATTATATTTAAGTGATAAATAATAAAAGAGAAAGATCAGCCTATGAAATTACAAACATTTCACTCCCCTCCTCCTCACAAATATAGCACAGCATACTCAAATGAAAGACTTCATTTGCATTGAATACATATATAAATCAATCATGGCATTGCAGATGATAAGAATTATATTAGTCAACATTTCCTAGGTATTTACTACTATGTGGCAGACATTACGTCCAGTGCCTCACAAGGACCAAGGACTATCTCAATTAATACTCTTCACAATCCCTGTGGTAAACTGGAAAGTTCTACCCCCAAATTAGAGAACCTGCCTAAGGTTACATAGCTATCAAACTGTGAAGGGCTGGGTTGTAAACAGAAGCAGACTGACTTACAGAGTCCAAGTTCTTAATACATGTATAACCATACTAGCAATTCAATGAAACATAAAATTTGAAAAAATATTTTTTCTCTTCCAGAAAGAAACTACCTTTTAAAGTAATAGCCATCTCATAAAAGTACTACATAAGAATATTATCCAATTATGATATGTTGACATGTCAAAAATCTTATTAAAATAATATTCACCTGTAGATGCTGAAACTTGAGCAAACCACAACCATAAGTCAACAAACACATTTTGTGTAAACTGTGGATAAGGGAGGTCAAGACAGCCCAGGACATTTCAGGATAGAGTTCCATCAATTCTGATTCACTCACACCATTGTGACTCACATTTATGAGGCAGAGAATCTAGGCAGAAAAACAAATGAACAATGATCATAAAGTATCTCTATATGTAAGTAACAGCCATTAAAATTACCATAAGCTTATTGACTTCTTATTCAAATGATTTAATAAACCAAGAAACAGATTTTTTTTTTAGGGTAAAACACACTCCCCAAAAGACACGAATCAGGAATAAGGCAGAGTGAAAATAAATAAAGGAAACCTCATTTACAATGGAGATGGGAAGCCCCAAAGGGGTAATATCTTATGCATATACCACTCATTGTAGCCTGTATATCCAGCAAGAAGGAAGATAAGAACTATTTTGACAATGAAGGACATTACTCACATGGGAATTTCATTTCCTGCTTTTACATAAAAGGAGGAGGATCCTCTCCTGCCCCAACAATGCACTAACCACTGCTTGTAGCCAATGAGAAACTGCCTCAACCTGGAACTCTTCTCCAATGAACTTTTTGTTCAAAACAACTCTCCTCAGTTTCCTCCCCTCTCCTTAGTTATCTGGACTTGCTTATGGTTTTGCCATAGCGTGCTTGTCCCCAGTTGCAATTCTCTGCTATTCTCAAATAAATCCATTTTGCTAATAAAAAAAAACAACTGGCTATTTATTAAGGTCAAGAATAGTGTATATATAAAATCTAGCATGTCAATGATAACACACATATAGAAAGAAGTCTAGTGAAAATTAAAACTGTAGGAATGTATTATTAAAACTAATGACAAAGTTCCAACTCTGACAAGATGGCAGAAGAAAATAACCCTCCTACTACAAATGCTTGTCAATATCAGATAACATATAACAAAACATTTTTAACAGCACAGTTGAACTGGGAGAAAAGAAAGGGAAATCCCCCAGGTGCCAGAAATAGGAAACTGAAAATCAGAGGGCTAGGTGCTGGGGATGCTGCCCCAGGGAAAGTGGGGATAGAGGATAGGCAGCAGTCCCAGTAACTTAAGGGTTTGGGTTTTTACACCCATAGTGAAGATACAAGTGAGCCTGTAAGCCCTATGAGGCAAGAAGATACAACTAGAATGCTTGCCCACACCAGTACCTTCCAAGGGCTATCTCCTCAGAGAAGAGGAACATGAAGAAAACCTCAGCCCACAGACATGGGGAGAAGACAAGGAAACTTGTGGGCTAGGAGACGGGACAAAAAGTCAAAACCCCAGGAACCCCCAAGTTGAGAAATAAGCATAAAAATGGATTCAGGTTCAAACTATATTCAGCAAAGTTGCTAAATATAATGTAAATGTTTAAAAATCAAATTGAAAAAATAGCAACGAACTATTTTAAAATGTCATTTTATTTGTCTTTCTATGTCTGACTTATTTCACTTAGCATAAAACCCTGTAGGTCCATCCATGTTATCCCAAATGGCAAGATTCCATTCTTTTTTATTGCTGAGTAATACTCCATTGTAAGTATGTACCACATCTTTTTTTATCCAATTATCTATCAATGAACACCTTGCTTCCATATCCTGGCTATTGTAAATAATGCTGGAATGAACATATGGTGGCATGTATCTGTTCAAATTAGTGTTTAGTTTTCTTCAGATAAATATCCAGAGTGGAATTACTGAGTCCTATGGTAGTTCTATTCTTAATTTTTTGAGGAATCTCCATACTGTATCCCATAGTGGCTGTATCAATTTGCAATCCTATCAATAATAGTGCACGAGAGTTCCCTTTTTTCCACATCCTCAATGGGTGAAAAAGGTAAAGGTTGGAATAAGAGGTACAAACTTACAGTTATAAAATGAATAAGCCACAGGAATATAATGTACAGCACAGGGAATATAGTCAATAATATTGCAATAACTTTGTATAATGAATGACATCATAAAGTTAAAAGATAAGAAACAAACCGGAAAAAGACATTTATCTGCAAAGTCTATATCAAAGGATTTGTATGTAATATTTAAGGACGCCTATAAATTAGGAAAAAATGAACAACTCAAAAATGTTTAAAGGACCTGAACAAGGAATTCACAGAATAGCCAACGAACATGAAAAGATTAAAAGTCTCAATGATAATCAGGAAAATGCAAATTTCCTGAGGCATCACTTGTGGCCACAAGCACACTATGGTAGCACACATATCTTATATATGCTTCAAACATATTTAAACATAAATTTAGAAAAATTTGCTATTTATTTCAATACATACAAAAATACTAACAAGGCAAAATAATCTTCCTTTTATAAGTTTATTATACTTACCTGTTTCATTAGTTCTTTATCTATATCATTTGCCATGGACTCCTGGATAGATCGCAGAACAAGTCTATATAATGATACAGTATCTTGACACTGGAAACACTGATGAAGGATTTTATCTAAATTGCCTGCTCTCCCAGCACTGTTGGAATTGAGAATAGATTTAATTTGTAACAGACTGTCAACATCTGTAAAAAATTTGGGGTAGATTAAAAACAACGTAGTCTCTATTTTTTATACTGCAACTAATAACAATTCAATAAAACATGATACAAGATAATGGTAGTTTGATGGGTCTGCTAGGGTCATCAAGTTTATTTTAGTGTACCATCTAATTCAATTCAATATACATATACTAGGACTTAATATACATCAAACAATTACTACGCCTAATAGAAAAACAAGACAATGTTCTTGTCATCTAGAAGCATGCTGACTACATAGTGGAAGCAGGAAAATAATTATAAGTAAATATGATTAGTTAGCCATGCAAATTCGATTTTATTTAGAGTCAGAATTTGGAAAACATGAGGCTAAAAAAAATCAGTAAATAGGGAGGTTCGTTTTAAAATATTACAGAATATTTACCGACAGTTTCTTTTTCACATATAGAGATATGTGAAAAAGAAAAAAAACCAAAACCAAAAAAAGGTCCATAGTTCCTCTTAAATAGATAATTTCAATAAACATTATGAAATGTATAGAAAATGACTCACGCTCTTGAATTGTACTTATGCAAACTACTGATATTCATGGAGGCCAGATTCACTGTACAATTTTGGGACAATGGGAAAGAATAGTGGAAATATCATCAGCAATACATAGTTTTAGAAGAGTTTTTCATTTCAAATTTGGTGCTTAATATGAAAATGTGGAATTGAGAGACAAGAGTACTAAGTTCAGTGTCTAGAATATGAGTTCTGTTAGAATTACTATCTATTTGATGAGTACCAAAAAAAATATTAATCTTTTTTAAAAACCTCTGGTTTCAAATAGCAAAGTAGGCTGAGACAGTACTGAAGAAGAGGCAAATGTAGTAAACTTTCTAATGCTTATCTAAAAGCAAATTAGTAATGGATATCTAAAACAGAAAAATCTATTTTAAGATGAAAGGTTTAGCAGGATTTGAGAAGAGACAACTAAAAATTCCTATCTACATACCTACCTAATATTCAAAGACACTGATAATAACATTTTTATGCCTCAGCTGACTCCTCACTTTTCCAAAGCTAGGGGGTCTCAAGCGGGTGACAATGAGCACTTATGGCTGGGCCCTAAATTAGGGCAAAGATGGCCTTCTTTTGCAACCCACAAGGATAAAGAATAGTGTGATAAAAATATTACACAAATATATTCAACAAGTGCTGATAATTCATGGGCTATCAATCTTCAGTCATAAGTCACATTCTCACAGGATGTTAGTATCACTATTACAAGAAACAGAATATGAGTGGCCCAAGAGATTGTCATAATGATGAGTTCTCTGTTTTACATAGTGAGGAAGCAGTCTGCAGCAAACACAAAACATGCAGCAGATCATGTAAAGTAACCACCACTTACCGGGCAATCATTTTTCCGAAAAGGGTGACATAAAGGGCATTACAAGTTGTAGCAGAACGACAGTGTCGTTCTAGCTTCTTCTCCTGCACCAGTTTAACAAAAAACAAAACAAAAATACATAACCACCTTGGACTTAAGTGGTCTTTCTACCAAGCCATCACAAGTATCCCTGCAGGAATGACACAGTTCTTAGCATTTCATCAGCAGCATCACTGCCGTGTGGTGGTAGACTGAAGATGAGGTTGACATATAAATGCTTTTTTTGCTTTAAAATTACTTGCTTAATAGAATATTGTAAAGTAAATCTTAAGACTAAAATCTTTTTTATTGCTTATTCTGTATCTGTTATTAGTTTAAGAGCAAATGCATTTAACAAAGTAACTGCTAAACTCCAATTTTCCTTATAACAACAGAGGTCTCTTACACTGAATTTAAAGTCTCATATAAGGTATTTTATAAGAAAGCTGACAGAGAGTAACAAAACAGCAGCACAATTAAAAACACTTACCTGCTCTTTACTCAATTTAATGTCTACAGAGTGGCATTCAGCAATTATAATAGATTTTGCATCTCTAGGATTTAAAGGATCAAGGTGAAGTGTAGGCCACAACCTTTTATTTAAAGAAAAGAAAAATGACATTCTCTTCTAATAATATCACAAAAGCTGTAATCTACTGACAACACAAGTAAAAATCCATTACAAGAATTAATTTTTTATATTGCCTATATTTATAAAATAAGTAAAACTAATCTGTTAATCGTGTTAAATATTACTTTGTTTTATTATTATATGATAATGTGTATCATTTCTTTCAGCAATTAATCACAACAAAGACATAAAATAAATAGCATATAATTAGATAGTGAAGTGGTAAAATATTTCTAGTTCTATGTTCTGTACTATCAGTAAAAGAAAACATAAGTATTAGTACCTATAATAGTACAAGACACAGACTGCCCACAAGTTACTTGTAATCTAATTGAAATTTAATCACCCTACAACATGCAATCTCAGAGGGGTGGTGAAAACTGCTTGTTTGGGAGAGGAGGTGGAAAAAAATCTTATTATTTTTATGTATAAAGCACAACTATTCACACATATCTACTTATATACATGAATTGATTTAGAGTATATGTATGGTATTACATTTCTTGGTGGGGAGATGATTAGGAAGAAATTATTTAAAAAGCTCCTTGCAGGGAGCGAGGCAAAAATAGGTTGAGAAACACTGTTTCACAGAAGTCAATCATTGCATTCCTTTTTTAAAGACTGTTAAAATGAGCTTGCATTTCAGGATAACAGGTGTCTGGTCTACTATTCCTAGCACAATCCTCTCCCTATTTTCCTCACCCATAAATTTAACTGCCCAGTAGACATCACTACTCAAAGCTATAACTGGCAACTTAAACTGTCTCTGAAAACAAACCTGTCTGTCCTTTGCGTTTTCCATTCAATTTATGGAAACACAATTTACTTAATTTCTCAAGTCAGAAACTTGGGAGCCATCTCAACCTTTACCTCCCTTAACATTCCAGATTTAACCTCCCATCAAATCTTACAGATTATATCTTTTTGCTAATTTCGTTCACTTCTCCCCATCCTCACTGCCACTTTTATAAAAAATATGAAATACACAAACACATATCAAAAACCTTTCCTTGTCTGTACTTAAAACATTTTATGTACTCTGAAAGAACTAAAGTTAGCATCATACCTCCATGCTGGAGGGCATGTTTCTACATTCACAGAAACAATTACTCTTACATTCACTGGTAGTGGATCTATCAGCCATTTCATGTGTTTTTCAACTTGCTTAAAAATATAAAAACAATCTATTAATTCAAAATATTTCAAAACAACCCCCAAATAGCTCCCCAAGTAAAATGAAAATTCTCATTAAGTTTCTTGATACTACTACAGATAAAATCTTATTTTTGGATGATGTCTCTCAGAATATTTAAAGAACAAGTGGCAAAAGACTATTGTTGCTGATTTGAAGTCTGGACACTTAAAGAAGTGTCCAGGCCCTAAAACTATGTCAAAATGAACAATCTTTGCTAATCGTGAAAATTCAGTTGGTCATTCCAAATAAGACACTAGCGTCTACTGGCATACAGTACATTTTTTAATCCACATGCTTCCTGCCTAGACATTAAACAGAAATAAAAGAAACAACATCAACATTTTATTCTCACAAATACATAACTTAAATGCCTGCTATAGTTATTACTAATATATTTGTCTCTTTCTGAGTTTATCAATAAGTTATAAAGTAAAAACACTACCTGAACTTGATCTATAGAATCAATAATGATGATGATGCTGCCTTGATGACGGGCAGAGAGTTTTTCTAGCCAACGTGGAAATTCTTCCAAAAGCTTAGCAGGATCCACCGTCAGAGCTGATACTGACCAAGAGTGCTGCATCAACTACAAGATGAGAATACATACAACTTAAAGCAGAAACACTATCTCTGAATTTTAAACCAAAATTCAAACCTCACCAAGAAGACCTGATCACATTGAGAATTATTTTTAACCTTAAGCAAAACCAAAATAAATGGGTAACATTAAAAATTGGTTTATCATCAGGTACTTACTTAGCCCCAATAACTTCTGAATCTCAATTAAAATTCCAATAATTCAAAAAGACAGCATACTATACCTTTAGAGTAAGTCGTTTAATAATCAAGGAAGACTCTGAGCTGGTTGACATAGGCCTCCCCACAAAATGAGAAAGAATTAGCGTATTAGGGGAATTTTTCTGTTGTAAATGAATCCTGAAAGAAAAAGACCTTTCAAAAGACTGAAATAATTTACTGTCAACCAAAAAAGAATTCACAGTGCATTAAGCATCAATTGCTACCTGTCAGTAATCACATGGTCATTTGGGAATAAATATGAGAAATTTCCATTTTTACCTCACTTTTAAATCCTTTTAAATACACTGTTAAAAAGTTATAGATTCATTTAAGTTATAAATTGGTATTAACTAATATAAACCAAAACAGTGTACATTTCAGGTTAAAGTATTAGAAAATGAGCATGAATTTTTAATTACAAATATGTTGTTAGAGGAAAACAAAGTTTTTGTTAAGTACAAAAATAGTATTTTCCAATCATAGCTTTAAATAAAAAAGCAATAAAAAAGAAATGACATATGCTAACTCTGAAAGAAGATACTCTTACCACTTATTTTAAATAATATGAACTGAAATGAAACTAGCTTATATGAACCTTAGTTCATAATTTGAAAAACTAGTTTGCATTCATAGTAAAGGTTATCCTTTATTTTGATATTCTTTGACTTATTTCACTCTAGTCTTTGTCTTGTTTCAAATATTTAAAATCCCAAAGAAATTTTTAAGATGAAGCCAATAATTGAAACAAGGTACATTCTCCCTAGAATTCATCCAATTCCATGTCACACTGACCTCTCCCTTACAAAGCACTCCCTTAACTCTGACCTACATAATTTATATGAACAATCACAAATGCTCATATTTCCTATTCCTTTCTGATTCTGTGCCTTTTAACATCCAAACTGTATATACATTAGGGCACAAATCTATTATTTCACTCCCTTTTGCTTTTTTAATGTTTAGCATAGACTATGCACGAAGGCAGACATGCAATATTACATTTTGTTGAATAAATTTGGTAATTCAAATGACACAATAACAATTGAATTGCACTGCATCATACCACTTAGATAAAAGAAGGGACTTTCCAGAACCTGGTCCTCCAGATACAAGAAGGGGTGGAATTGGTGCTGGTGCTGCCACTAGATCATTAAGACGTTGGTAATACTAGAAACAAAAATGAATTAAATTGTGAGAAAGTATATGCCTCTTAGGATACTAAATAGAATCAACTTCTGATTATCCTCTGAAATTATGGAGAAAAGCTGCATGAAGAAATAAAATCTGTTTTTAGTCAAGAACACCCTTATAATCGCTTATTTTTATGGCTAAACATGCCCAAAGTAGTAAACTACAAATGGGCCCCAATTTCTTCTATGCATAGTAGTGTTATAAATAATGAATGAAGGATAACACTTAAGATCCCCCATTGGGTTTTACAATATTCAGACTTTTTGCAGAATGCTGTAGGGAGGCCACTGTGTTACCCTGCAGTCCCTAAACCACCCAAAGTAGCACAGAGGCCTTCAGGGTGCCTGCAGGCATCTATGACTTCCTGGTCAAAACACGTGTCCTGGAGACCGCCTATTTCCTGGGATTCCTGGGACTAGGTCTAAACAATAGCAGGTTTTGTCTAAGGCCTCGGAGTCTCCCAATCTGCTGCAGAGAATCAGATTAGGACAGACTGCCTCAGATATTCCTGAAACTGAGTGAACTCTAGGTAAAGGCCAAGAACCATATTTCCCAGGGTTTGCCCAGACACTAAAAACCAGTCCACAGCTGAAAAGGACACATTCAGAAAACTAAAACATTTTAGTACTTATTAAGGAGATTCTAAAGTTATCTTGGGGGTTGAGATGTTTATTAAGTGTACCAGTGGTCTAAATGACAACTGTTAAGGAATTAAAAGAATATGTAATAAGTAGTTTACAGCTAGCTTTAGGGCAACAGCAATTTCCAGCAACTATACAATAAATGATAACTGGTATAGTTTTCCAATAAATTTTTCTGTTTTAAAATCTAAATACAGAATGTATTCTCCAGGAACTCAAATAACTCTGAGACCAATAATGCTTCTAAAGAAGCAAAGGCTTTATTGGTTTATGACCTTGCAAATCCTAACAATTTAGTTCATGGTTCCACCTAAAGCCCATTTGTAGACTCATTGTTCCCAAATGAAGACCCTTGCCATAGAAGAAAAAACATAGGATTTGGAGCCAGAAGACCTTGGTTCAAATCCCAGACCTGCAATCTATTCTGTGTGTGCTCTTAGGCAAACCTAATTTGAACCTGAAGTTCTTCATTTATAAAATAATGATAACAATACCTCTCTTATAAAATAACAATGACTTAACATTTATCATGTGCCAAGTGCTTTACATGCATTGTTTGGTTTAGTCCACCCAACAATCATGTGAGGTAGGTACTATTAGTTATTTTCATTTTACAGACAAGAAAGTCTAAGTTTCAAGCTAAGTAACTTGACCAAAACCCATTGTTAGGAAATGGTGGAACCAGCACATAAACACAGACAGTGTAAATTATAAAAGCCCTATAATAATATAGCTGTTAGTGACAGCTACTGCAATATTCTTTAAAATATTAGTTCTTACCTTGACTTAAAAAAGCACTCCAAATTTTTTACACTTGGACATAGATTCTTTGTACATTTCCGATTCTGTGTGTGTGTGTGTATGTGTGTGTGTGTTTACGCTGAAGGAATGGTTTGCCTATCTCATTAACTACTGTGCTTTGTTTTGTGAATGTTTGATATTTTGATTCCTCCAAGAATTGGAAAAACAGATAGCTTTACTATTTTTATCAAATTTCCTAGGTACACTAATCTTGGTCTGGTGAATTGCAATGGTAGCATAATGAACATGTGGTTGATAAATTCTCATCTGTAACGAAAAATGTTTGATGTTCATAAGGATATTTGAATCTCACATTTTTCATATAATGCATACCTGAGCACACATCTCAACATGGATAATCAAGCCATGAGGGCAGACATTAACACAAATATTAACTTTGACCACATTTAGATGAAAACATAACCATAATGCTGCCTTTAAGTGGTGACTGATCTCTGTTGGAATAATACTCCAAATGCTTACTTTCTCGAATCCCAATTCATGGGCTGAATTTGAAGCCTGTTGAAGAGTTTCTATTTGCTCTTGTTCATCATGTATATCCCACAGAACATCACCAAAATCATCGTCTTCTGGAATAGAATCTTCACTGCCCAAATCCTTAGTGTCCAGGTCTGTGTTCTCAAAGCCTAGAATGTCCTAAACACCAAGGGCAAGCACATGAAAACGAATGAAGAACAAAAAGACCTTGTAGCAGTGTTAGCACATAGGCCTAAAGTAGGCTTTACCTACTGAGGGTCAGTCCAAAACCATGGCCTTTGTAATAGTACCTACAATAATAAATTTATAACTATAAAAATAAATACTAGTTTAAACATAAAAAAATAAAATTTAAAAATATTAAAATAATAAAAACAAAGAACTCTCTCTTCTATTAAAAACAAAGTTAGAGGAGTATTTGACTCCCATGTAATCAGTTTTCCAAAAAATGTGACACTATTTTTGGTTATATCTGCCTTGGGAATAATTTTAAAGATTGTGCAACACCTAACAAATATGCTGCTTTACATTTTTGTAAGAATGTAATTACTAAGATGGGTTCTTGATATCAAATATTTTTGCCGTGGTATCTAGTCTTTATATTGTGTCACTGAAAATATGTATCCTTCAAGCGGCAGAGATGGTAAATATGTCCATTTTCACCTGCTGCCAATTATTTTGCTCAACTGATTTTATTTATCTTGGTCCTAAAGTTCATAAAGTTGAGAAGATCAAAATTAATAATGTCAATCTTTATACTATATGTTGACACTATTAAAAATGTGTTGACAGAAGTTACATTATTATGCTTTGGGGCTCACTCTTTATCTCTGATAACGAATCTTCATACTTGGAATGCAAGTTAATTTTTTAAAGTAATCTAATTCCTTACTTCTCAAGTACAGACCATGGGGGAGGTGTCAGCAGGTATGAGCGAACTCAGGCTAAACATGATACATCTTCCTCTTGTGTCCATTTTACTTGAAGATGGCGGGGATGGTGGTGGAGTATTTTTCTTTTTATTTTGCTGATATGTGATTTTAATGATTTTCTATATTACTCAGCCATTAAAGAAAAATGAAATCCTACCATTTGCAATAACATAGATGGACCTAGAGGTTATTATGTTGAATGAAATAAGTCATATGGAGAAAGATAAATACCATATGATTTCACTGATATGTGGAATCTAAGGAACAAAAAGAACAAATCAAAAATAGATTCACAAATATAGAGGACAATTTGGTGATGGACAGAGGGGAGAGGATTAGGGGGCTGAGAGAATGGGGTAAAGGGTTAAAGAAGTACAAATTAGTAGTTGATAGATGGTCACAGAGATGGGGAGCATGGCACAGGGAATGCAGTTAATATTTATTGTATTGGCTAGTTGGAGAGCCAGAGGAGAAAAGGAGCAATTAGGTGGATCATTTTATAAACTATATAAATGTTTAACCAATGTACTGTATACTTGAAACTAATAAAATTAAACTAAAAAAAATGATTTTCTATATTAAAAATAAACATAGGTATACTATGAAGCAGAAGATATAACTCACATATATTTTCAAGATAATATGAGACATCATAGAAACTTTCAGCTCAGACACCTCTATGATCCGTGACCACAGACCCCTAAAGGTGTAATTTACCCCTCTCTGCTGTTAGAGATAATCTGGTAGAAACATTTGAGAGGTATTTTTCTAATGTACAAAAATTCAAGGGGTATGCAAAATCTGAAGAGACTCTCCATTGAAATGAATGAACATTTTCCTAAAATACTTTTTGACTAGTGCTTTTGTAACCCAGTTTACACTTAACAGGTATTGAAACATCAAATAGTTTTGTGAAATGGGTGAGAGATAAAGATATATGGCACTAGTAACACCGCAGTAAAAACACAGGATGAATTCCCAACAGAGCAGTGGCACTCTCCCCAGGTATTATTTTCAGAAAACAAACAAGAGATTTTCTTTGAAAAACCCAATTTTACAGAAAACAGTCTTAAATTCTTTGGATGAAATCTTAAAAGGAATGCATATTCACCTGTTTAATAATCTTCTCCACACAAATATAAGTTTTATATACTCCTTCTGCAGGATCTCCTGAGTGATCAATGATCTGGGGGAAAAAAAGGAAGTTTAACAAAAAGAAAGAACAGTAATAGGAGGAGGTGGTAGTGCTTACATGTCATGAACTGCTCTAAGTACTTTCCAGGTATTAGCTCATTTCTCCTCAGAACCTTATGAGGCAAAGACTATGATTGCCTCCATTTAATAGAAGAGGAAACGGAGGCAAGTTCAGTAACATGTCTAGGATCATGCAAGGGATTTAGTGTGAACAATGCTGTAATAAAACAAAAAACATACTTTTTTTGCTTATGTGTCCAAATTTTATCTTACGTATTTCTATACCAGTCAATATACATAACCTTCAAAATACATCGAAATTATTTTTTATGTCAGTAAAGCTATAATTATACAAAACAAAAAAGCAAAATGTAAAACAGTAGTATTTTGAGTTTGGTGAATGAATGCCCTATCTGCAAAGAACATGTGTATTGCTAATAAATGAATAATGCTTTAAGATTAGAATAAGGCAGTGGTTTAGAATGTATATCAAGTGAACTGGCATGGAAGTTTATCCTATATTTACATTTATAATTATGGTAGAGGATCTTATTTTACCCCTATTTTTACAAAATAAATTCATCCTTCCAGTGCATTATTTTTTTGAAGTGATATTTATAGAATAGAGATAAGAAAGATAAATTAATATCTTTCCTCATGGGATCTAGTGGATTAAGCTGATAATAAAAATATTAAAGAATGAAATGGCTCTGGAGATTAACTGTAATAAAAATGCACTTTTTGGCTTAGGCTCTTCAGTGTAATGTTATGCTGGTCTCAAACTATCTTTTTAATACTAAATGATGTAAAGATGCTTGTATTCACATTTGATTTTATTTTATGGCTGGGAGCAGAGAAACAAAAACTTAAAAAAATCCTAGAGTTGGTTTCTATTGTATTGTTAACAGTAACTATAAACATTTACCAAATTATCTCAATGTGCAGTCATGCAAAGCCTGTAGTCTCCATTCTAAAATATATCTCACCATTAATCTAGGGATGATCAAATCTCTTTTTCCCACTCATCATCAGTTTTTTGCTTTTCTTAGCGCTCTTAGGAAAGGCTGGTATAAAGGCTTCTTCTTACACTAATCCTTGGTCAAAAATAGATAGAAAAGAAAAAACAAAAAAGAAAAGAAAAAAAAGCTTGGAAAGAAAAGCTAGAAAAGAATCTGAGTTGTCTACTCACAGGTATATTTTTGTCTACATGCTGCTATCTATTCCTTTCTTTCTCTCATAGTCTACAACTAATCTGTCAAGAAATCAGTTGGCTCTATCAAAATTTATCCAGAATCCTACCATTTCTTATCACCTTCTCTATATCACCTTGGTCCCATCTACCAGCATCTCTCACCTGGATAACTGCAATAGGTATCCAACTCTGCCCTCCCCTATAACCCTCCAAACCTCAGTCGATTCTCAACACAGCAGACTGAGAGATCCTTTTTAGAACAGCATTTCTTCTTTTTTGGCCTCCAGTTCTCCAGTGGCTTCCCATCTCAAATGAAGTAAAAAGACCAAGGTCTTTAAAATGGTCTCCAAGGTTCTATATGATCGGCCTCTTACCTCTCCTACTAATCTTCCTTCACTGGCTTCCTTCCTCTCTCTACACATACCAGGCTCGCTCTGCCTCATGGCCTTTGCCTAACACTTCCTTCTGCCAAGTATGTTCTTTTAAAACAACCCTATGAATTTTACCTTGGCTTTGTTGGTCTTGTTCAGGTTAGAAACTTGGTCAATCAATTGCTGGACAGAGTCAGAACTGACTTTCTCATCCTCCAAACGATGATAAATTAATCGTGGTTTGCCTTCAGGATTTTTCAGAAAAGCTTCTTCACAGTCTTTCAATAAAAAGCTATATTGGAAATTGGTATTACTTTTACTACACTGCACTGTGGTAGCAAACTGTCAATCAACCTAGGTGTCAATAATGAGGGTTTACTGTAATGCCAAGTGGCTAGAAAAGGCCCAGCGGCAGAACAACTGAAGCGTTCCAAAAAATGGATGTTTTTATAGTCTGTTCCAGCTTCGTATTAAAATATGTTCATTTTTTAGCAGATAATGAGTAGGTACAATAAATTGTGTATTAAAATTTAAAATATATACGTAATATTTTTAACCTAGTATAAAAATAACTCTCAAAAATACTCTTAAACATGGCTATAAAGAATGGATCAGACTCATGAGACTTTGCAAAAAAGTTAGAAGCCTAACTCCTGTAATAAATTATAGAATTTTCAGCTTACCTTGGTAAAGTTAAATGAATGAATAAGATAACTAATGAACTCTTCTCAATTTCCCATTTTCTTACAGTGAGGTATTGATTTTCAAAATCTATTGGAAAATATACAGCATGGAAAAAATATCCCATTGTCTCACACATTCTTTTAAGTTTAGGAGAATAGTCCTAAAAACAAATTAAAACATATAAAAGCACAGCTTATTTAACTAAAAATCTAGTCAATTGCATACTAAAAACAAAAAAGTATGCTTTAGAACAGGTTATGTTAGACATTTTCTGAATAAAAATTTTAAAAAGTATATAATCACATTTAAAAGAAAATCTTTAAGAGAAAAGGCAAGTTTCTCTATAAATGAAAATAATAATAGCTTAGCAACATGGCTGTTTCCTAGCACAGAAAATGATTTACTCTATAATAAAACCTAAAACAATGGAAGAAAAATATTAGGCCATTTTGCTTTGGTATTTATTTTTATTGTTATAAATGATTTCTATTTTATTTTTATAATGAGTGAAAAATACATATCCATATATTTGTATAGGAAATAGTGTCTACCATGATATATTAGAACACTAAACAGATATAAAATAAAAATACGTTGGTCTATAACAAATTAAGTTATTAAGTAATGACTATTGTTATGCAATAAATTAGTAATTCCCTCAATATATGTTTGGAAATAACCTATATTCAGTTAGTGAGTGAAAGCTTTGGTTTTAAAATATTTATCTTCTTACCAAAATTGAGTAACATCAAAAAGGAAGTTAAATAAACTTATTCAACAATCTAGGGGATGTTAATATAGCAGGCATAGAATGTGACATGCAGATTTATTTAAAGTTCAGTTAAAACAGACAATAGTCAGCTAATGTTTTCTGTAAAGAGACTAGTGGCAAATATTTTTACAAATCAATAATATCTTAACAATTTGGCTGTTTTAGCAGAGGTCTTTGTGGTTTACGTAGTCTCTGTCACAATTTATTCTGCCACGGTAGTATGAAGTCACCACAAAAATATGTAGATGAATGACCGTAGATATGTTCCAATAAAACTTTATTGACACTAAAATTTGAATTTCACATAGTTTTCACATGTCACAAAATATTATTTTCCATTTGATTTTTTTCAACCATTTAAAAATGTAAAAACCAGTCTTAACTCTGGGCCATACAAAAATAGGCTGTAGCCAGATTTGGCCCACAGGCTATCGTTTGCCAACCTCAGCCTTAGACTACTCCCAATGGCTGTCTTGAAAAATTAAAAACCATTACAAGGATGAAATTGTGTTATAATCTGAAACAGATTCAAGGATAGAGCTGGCAGATATCTACTAAAGCAGGTACTATCAACAAGGGTCTTAAACATTGTGAATGTGTAATGAAGCATTCAAAAGCACAAAGTTCCAAGACCTAAATTTAAATACACTAATAATACCAAGCACGATTTTCTCTTAAGAAAAGCTTGCAATGTTTCCTGCTCTTTAAAGCATATAATCTAGTAGATAATAAACTACTTGGTTTAACTGTAGTAGCATCAGAAAGGGGACACAATACTGACTAGTATTTAAATCGGCGAATACATAATTTATAAACATCCTTACCTTAAGGAAAAGATCCACTTCAGGCTGGGTTTCCTGTGTATAAATGAGGTAACATCTGACAGTGTTACTCCACAGAAAATGCGAAAACAAGGGAGTAACTTGTAATAAACTAGCTACAGCAATATCCCAGTCATCTGAAAATAAAATTTCTCATAAGTTCATGAAAAAAAATTACCAAAAAACATTTGACAAGATGATTTTTAGAAAGTCAGAAAAACACAACAGGTACCACAGAATGAAATCTGATCTCACTTATTAATACTGATATAACTTCTAGAATAACATATTGGAAGGCAATCATTCCTCTACTGTCCAATTCTATTCTGGAGCTTAAAGCAATCAATGTCACCAGTGGTCTTTGCTGGGGTACCAGTTGTTCCACAAATGTCATGGAACTGTGCCACATGGGCTATTCATTTAGTTTTCTACTTGAGTATAGCCTACATTCCCAGGCTGACCTATAGTTTTACCTACTTATTATTCTTGAAATACACTAAGTCAAAAAGAAAGTTAAAGAATGGCATAAAATGAAAAGTAACCACAATGCTATTTAGTGAGAATGAACATTGTAAGACATATTTGGCTAATTCAAAGGCATAATTTAAAAAATGGTTTTAATTTTGCTAATACATAAACAATTTTTAAAGTTTTAAGAAAAAAGAGTGGAGCTACTTATAACATCTCAGATCTGTGACCTGGTATTGAAATTCTGAACAGATCTTAGAGCTAGCTATTTTGGATACCAAATTATATAAAAATAATGAAAATATTATTCTTTTGACTATGAATACTATATTACATAACTGAGGTTTTGTTTTCTACTCTGTAATCTGCTCTAACTTTCAACACTATCAATGATGCAGAGAGAAAGACTAAAAGCTATTGTTTCTCATTAATCTACATTAGACTCTTGCAGCTCAACTAAAACACCTGAGAATTCAAACCAGAACCTCAATTATTAAGACCTGACTGGCCAGTCTGGCTGGAGAGCACCATCTGATACTTTTGTGAATTACATAACTTCATTAGCCCTGGGCAGTGACAGCACTGGTACATTTTGATTTGACAATGGAAGACACCAGCACACAAATCTCATGCTCTGCTGATGGTAGTTCTCGCCATACAGGATTACAGGACATGAATAGTCAATACCATTAGCTATGGTAAATGGCAAATGGCATGTGTTACCTCTGTTGATGTTTGCAAAGGGTCCCTCCACATCTATAGAACTGTGGGCGAACTCAGGGCCCCTGAAGGACTGCTGAAGCTGGATCATACTCCCTATGGAAGGCTCACTTCCCAAGGCTCCTCCAGTCCAATACTCACACTGGGTTCCAGCAGCTGTTGAAGCAAGAGATTTTATCTTGTAAAAACCAAATTACTAAATAGTCAAAAACTTACCATGTAAACTGAGCAGGATTTCTAATTTTAAAAAATACTACAATATTATAACAAATATTCAAACTTTAATGATTTTTAAAGTACTTTGAGACTAACTTCTGGCAAGTCCTAAGGTGCACGTTAACATAATTCTGGTTATCACCTCGAATTCAAAAAGGGAATTAAAAAAGAAAGATGAAAAAAATTAAGAATACCATAACCTAAGGAATTATAATAACAGAGAGAAGTTAAAAACATTCCTACATAAAAAAATTCTAAAAAACATTTCTAACTATATGATTTAGGTATCAATGTAAAATTTTAAGGAAAAAATTCAAAGGAATACTATTACTAGCACACCAGTAATTAGTATTGGTAATTCATTAGGTTGTAAGATAAGGATAGAAAGAATGCATCCTCTTTAATCTCTCAGAGAAACAAAATTAATGTCTGAATTAATAGGTACTTAGGAACTTACTGATTTTATATAAATGATATTTGCCACAATACCTATAGGGCATCCTTGAGTAACCATAAGAAAACTGGTAGTTAGGCTAAATCTCTGGCAAAATTGAGATGATTATTTGTAAGTCTTTGAATTTCAAATGAATGACATTCTCTCAGGAAGTCCTCCATGTATAAATCAAAATATGAAGAAAGACCTAAGAGTAAATATTAACTTGTTTTTATCAACTTGCCAAGACAATTATAACAGTTTTGGAACACTATACATTTTAACATATGTCAATACTGCAACAACCACTAGGATTAATGTTGGGGCATAAAAGCATCTTCTCAGTCACTCTAAGCCAGTAAAAATCACTTCATTTTTTTTTTTGTTCTCAAAAGTTAAAAATAAAAACCCCATGATACTGGTCAGATTCTAGTGGTACTAAAGTGCAAATTAACAGAGAATTGTCAGTTGCCATACTTCACTCTAAAATGTATCAGTTTGTAAGACTATAGTTTTTTTTTTTTTAATAAATAGGGAAGTGGCCGCATTATCCCACTGCATTTAAAATAGAATCATTTGCTTTTTTCAGTAGCAATCATACTTTATTAATATTTTCTTGGAACACGGTGAAACCTTTCATTGTATGATTCCAGGCTTTGCTTTCTAGAAAAAAATATTTTATATATTTAATTATAAAAAAAAAACTTAATTATAAAAACTTTTTGACTAGTTCACAAAACTGCATTGGAAACTACTCAATGAAATATTATGCATACATGCTGATAGTTGCAAAGAATACATTGTATGTGGAAACATAATGTGACAGAGACTAACTGTCCTCTAATACCCACTTCCCCCTTCTTTTTTAGTAACAGAACCCCACACTTTAGGTGGATACATGGCTTTCCTGCTGATTATTACATTTTCCAATCTTCCCAGGTATAGTTCAGGCCAATGGGATTTGAGTAGGAATAATTTGTATATCTTTCAGACTGTATTTTCAAGGATAGGAATGTATTCCTTTCCCTCTTCCCCTGGTTAAAATGTAGCAGTGATGGTGGGACCTGGAGGAGCTATCAGACTAGAGAGAGAAAAGCTTTGAGTTAAGGATGACAGAGCAGGAAGACAGAAGGAATCTCAGCCCCGACAACATCATGGACTTCATGGAAAAGAGCTGTCATAACAGCTGAGAAGGTTAAGTGCAATTCTATTTGTAACAGCAATCACTTATAAGTAAAAGGATACAGAGTTGGCTCTACAATATCATTACACCTATGCCAGAAGTTCAAAATATTATAAACAGGAAACAAATTTACCAGTAACATCTGTACAGTTGTCATCTGAATCAGACTCCCCAGGATCAAATACTTGGATTCCCTGAGCCTGTAGCCTTTGAAGTTTGCTCTCCAACTCTCGCTTGGCCCTCAATAAGTCCTGAATTTCATTTTCTTTGGTCTCCCTAAAAATCTTTAAAGAAGAATTTAGATTTTGAAACCTTTACTATAATAGAAAAAGTTGTCATCAACTTTTAAAGGAAAACTCTTTCATTCGTCAAACCAATATTTATTTGGTCCTTGATCACCTCTTTTGTAGGATGAATAATCCGAGTACTTCTACCTCACTGTTAATGTAACTGGAACCCAGTGGAAGTCTGTGTGCTGTGGTGTGGGGCTGTCTGTGCACTGCACAATATTTAGCAAATTTGTCCCTCCTCCACTAAATAATAGTAATGCCCTCCCATATAAAACAGCTCCAAACATTTTCAAATACCTTCCCCCATACAGAAACACTCTATTTTTTTTCAAAATCCTTATTAAAATGTTTGCTTTTATACATTTTCTTTGAAATTATCTAAAGTCTACCAGTTTCAACTCATAAATGTTAAAAACTGCTCTACTCTAGTTTTTATAACCTTCATGACTCCTACATCACTTTCTTCTATTTATTACTTCTATTTATCTATTGCAGCATTATATGAACGTGGAAAATATACTGTTTTTATTCTTCATCACTTTGGGGGTAAAAATATAAGGAATACCTTGAATTGCCTTTTAACTTTATCTCTGTCATGTTCAAATGTAGCTGCTCTCTCCATTGCTTGGTATTTGGCTTCTAAAGCACTTTCCTTTTCCCGAAGTATCTTCTGGTAAGTTTTTTGAAGTGCCTGGAATAATTTACCTCGTTATTTCTAACAAAAATAGTAGTCTTCCCAAATTTTATATTATCTTACACACATTACATATCTTAGAATTTTAACAATTTACTTACTATTTTACCAGTTATCTAGAACTGCATATTACCATTTTATTCAAACACAATAAAAAATGCAAACATGCTTGAAGTATAGTAAATGAAGATATTTCAACATTAAGCATTCGATGGAAATTAATACTTTACTGCACCAGCTCTTAATCTTCCCTACATCTCACTTTCCCCATCTTTAAAAGAACAAAAAGAACAATTTGTAAGCTTAATTTGAATAATAATTCTGGGAGACAGTGCTCTCCTTGCCTCCATGTCTTACACATGGTATTATCCATAGGCCTCCTCCAATTAATGTCTGACTGAATGGATTAATAAATATGGAAGATTTTTTTAATGTCTAGATACATAAGAAAAAAACCAAAAGAATTACATAAGTAATCAAGACTGGTAACAGCAAGAACCTGAGACTATGCTATTTGTCAACCCTTACAGCACTTCTGCCCTGGTTGGTCCAGGCTTCTTTTCTACTTCAACCTCACAGTCATTTCCAATGTGCAGTGTCCACTAGACAGTGGCCTGGATGCATGAAATCAGATATCTGAAATGCATAAGTGCATTTTATACAGGCAAGTGCATTATGCCTGCCCAATAAACTATTTAGAACAGACTGCTGATAAGTATGTCTTCCCAGATAACAATGTCAATTATACAATAGCTTATGGTGGTGGTGGTGGGGGGGGGGGCAGGTTACTAGAATCCCTAGCCTAGAAGGAAGAAAAGGAAGAAGGCTTTTTCTTTTTAGAAAAATCGGTCTGAGGTATTTATTCAGTTTCTGCTCTGATGAACCCAGAACATCTGGGCTGTCTAGAAGTCTCTTCTATAGTGAAGAAAAGAGAATAAACAAATCACAACCCTCAGTGGCACAAAGTCTCACAACCTTGCACACAGAAAAGCAACTCTTTGCTTTATGTACTATTTTAATGAGTTAAAATAGATCTACTACAGGGAGGGCAGGCAATAATTATGGAGTTTTTTTGAGTAAATTAATCAAATGTATTAAGGGAAGGGAATTTGACTACGACTCAAACACAGCAGTTAAGATGGTGAAAATCAGGGGCTTCCAGAAAATTCACTTCAGGGTCATTAAAACCTAAGAGCTATGGAACTTCACAAAGAAACTGAGACATGTGCCCCACTTTGAACGTGTGTATAATTTGTGGGGGATGGGGAGTTTGTTAACTCCTGCGAAGAGTTTGATGAGCTGCTTCAAAAGATGTAACAAGTCTTTTGTGTGTATGTGTGCCCTGCCAGTGCGAATCTACTTCCCTGAGCCCTGGAGATTGGCGTTTGCTGCTTCAGGACACTTTCAGGCTAATTGCTTCAAGGTGTCTGAATGAATGAACCAGAAATAAAAAAGGGGAGGCGTTAGTTAGGAAGCAGTTTAGACCCAACAAAATGTCCTCTCAAATTAAAACGCAGAAAAGTTTCTGCTCAACTCTCAAAACTACTTGGTTTGGAAAGGAGGCAGAATGGACGAGGGACGGGGTCAGGCATCCAGAGTCCAGCTTGGCAGTGTCGCCAAAACGCTACGCGGCCATGGGTGGGACGCCCCGGGGCCCAGTTTCCCGGGTGTCGCGGCCGCCCTCTGTGCGCGTCCAGGCCCAGAGTTACCTGCAGCTCTGCCCGCAGCCGCTTGTTCTCCGTGTCCAGCTTGGCCTCGCGGCGGCCCATGGACAGCAATTCCTGGTTCTTGCTGACCCGGAAGATCTCGTACTCCTTCTTCAGCCGCTCGTACTCGGCCACAGCGTACTCCAGCTCCGGCACCGATGAACCGGTTGACTTGAAGCTGGCCCCCAGCAGCCCGCCGCCGCCCGCCCCTCGAGGCAGCGACCCGGGCGCTGCCCCCGCCGCCGCCGCTCCCGTGCCCCGGCGGAACGAACTGCGCAGCAGGCGGGCCTTGGGCTTCACCTCCACCGGGATCTCGCAGGCCTCTCCGCCCCCCGCCCCGTACGTGTCCTCGATTACCTCCCCACCCGCGGGGCTCACGAACGACGACGCTGTCCCCATGGCGCCGACAACTGCCCCAAACCTGGGTACCAGGAGGGGGCGGGACGGCGCGAGCAGGGCGGGACCGGGTAAGCGGGTGGAGGCGGCGCAGCAGGAGGACGCGGGGGTGCGGCCCAGGGCGGGGCGAGAGGTAGGGGGCGGGGCATCAGGACGGGGCGGGGCAACGGGACGGGGCGGGGCAATGGGACGGGGGCGGGGCAGTAGGATGAGGGGCGGGGCAGTGGCTGCGGGACACGCACGCGGGACTTCTCTCAGCTGCCTCTACCAGGCTCGAGGCTCCCTGACTCACGCATGCTTCACAAGTGAGCCCTGGCCTGGGCTCGGAGTTGCTCTCCCTCCGGTGCTGCTGTTTCCGTCCAGTCTCCTCCCTTGACCCAGCGCTCCTCTCTGAAGGCACTTGGGAAATCTGAGGAATTTATTAAGCGCCTGCTGTGTGCCTCGCTCTACGTGTCTGTCGCTCAGTATGCAAGTAGCTGGAATGCCCGGCAAGACAGTACCAGCCAAGAAAACGCTTTTAGGCTTTACAACCTGAGACCATCAGGAACAATCCTTCGACGAGGTGAGGTTTTTTTGACTTTTTGCAACTACGGGCACTGAGACCACACATCAGCGAAACTGTGGGGCATCTCACCAAATAAAAGGAAAGAGAATATTACAGTATTTGGGGGAAGGGTGGGGTATAGGTGATATGAAAAATGAAAAGAAATGGGGGAACTATTTTAGATTTTAAAGTCGGGGAAAAGGTGGAGTTGGCATCTTCTCCCTTACCCTGCCTTGTGTTTTTGCCCCTTCACCTGTGAATTCGGGCTTCTAAACTCTTCAGGTTTGGAGCCCTGCAAGAAAGGACAGGAGAGAGGGCAGGAAAGGCCCTTGTTTGATTGACACTGCTGTGGGCTGGATGTTGGTGCTCTTTGGACTTAGTAAACCGTTAAAGCTGACCCCTTTTCTCTTAGAATTTTGTAAATTCTTCAAAGACTTATCCTCATAACTGGGAATGTTTAAACTGTAGTTCTCTTGATCTGGGCTGGTGCAGCTCTATTCCAGCTGTTGCTCACTCTTTTCCCAGCTGTAAGGAATCTAGTTATAGTTTAAGCATCCTCTCTGCTAATGCTTGTTCATTCCTCCAAGGTGTTCCCTTGGACAAATCCAAGATAATCCACACTGGTTCATTTCCCCCAGGGGCCTACATAGGTCAGTTTTCCTGGGACGCAGACTCTGAGATGGCAATAACCACGCAAGATGTTTATTAGGGAATATTTTTGGGGTCAACACCTATGGAAAAGATGGAAAGAAGCAAGATTGGGCAGAGGGAGAAGTTGAGCTCTGCTGCAGTCTTAATGGAGGCCTCAGCCAATCTACAGGGAGTTCTGAAGCTGAGATGGCCCTGTAAAGTTGTCCTAAATTGGAGCAGGGAGCTGGGATTTTATACCCTTATACCAGCCAGTTATCAGTTCTCCTCAGCCCAAATAATCCCTGTAGGGGGCAGTTGAGGGCTGTCTGCTGGGATCACTTCCAGTGGCTGGAGGAACAAGTCTTTCAAGTCATCATGACATATACCACAATAGGAAACACAGTCTTTGCCCCAAAGAACTCTGAGGATGCAGGGCAATTCTAACTTCCTCCATCAAAATAGCTAGTCATCCTTTCTCTTACCTTTTAGGTTTTCTTCAGGAGAGAATCAGACACCAAGCCATTGTATTCTTTAAACTTTAGGAGATGCATATTAAGCTCTTCAGATAGTTTCCTGGGATAAAGGAAATGCTCCCACCATCACTTTGCCTCAAGAATTCTTTCCCTTTTAAAGTCCTTTCTGATCTGCAACTTCTAATTCTTGTATCTTCAATGTAGATCTGTGGTTTAAGGATCATTCCACTAGGTTTCTGACCACCTCCTTTGAAAAATTCTACATCTTAGTCTTGCACCCCCTTTGGAATGTGCCTCAGCTGAAGACTTCCAATATCATGCTTGCATAATGAAATAAAAATCCATCACCCATTCTCTCCAAACCAATAACAAACTACAGTAAATTCCCACAACTCATGGATTAAATTCAGATTCTGCAGCCTGAGACAGAGTGCCCCAAAGCAATGAATCTCCTCTTTCCCACCTCTCATCTATACAGAAACACCCTTCTACCTACCTTCACCCTAGTCAGGCTGATTTTCCTCTCCTCAAATGTGGTTTCTATTTCATTTCACAACTTTTTTGCCAACCCTCACTTCTTTCAAAGTCTAGCATCTTTCTCTAAGAAACTTTCTCTGGATAATTATACCTTTCAAGAGTTTATCACATCAATCGTTTCAGCAATCTTCACCTACTATGTGCAAAGCACTGTACTCAACTATTCTCCTGACCTTGTTCTTTATTATATTTACATTCTGTAATCTTGTTTGTTTTTTTTTTTTTGGTAGTTGTTATTGTTGTTGTTATACCATTTGTTGTTTAGATTCACCACCAACAACTTATTGAACTCTTACTGAAAACATAATGTAATACAAATGACTGATGACCCAAAGAGATATCAAATGTGACTCCAGTTCTCATAAAGCATATGAGTTGCAGCTGCCTTCCTTAATATCCTTTAAGTAGTTTTGCAGATATTCCCAAACACAAATTCAGATTTCCTGACATCATGGAGACTTTTCCCTATATAGAAGTTACTGGCTGTCTTTCTCATCAAAGCCAACATATATAAATTCAGCATGCATACTGACCTTGGATAACCCTTGGTTAATACCTAAGTGCCCTGAGTGACTCCAGAGGTGATTAAATACAGAATGCTAGCAGCTACTCAGAATAGTAGTGTGTTTGGTTTTTAGCATATTTCTTAATCCTAAAACATCACAGAATTTTATAATTTGCAGCTTCATAATTTATTTCCCTTTATGTTGAATTTAACTCACATGCCTCAGTTTGTATTTTGAAAGGCTAACTTTGAATACAGACATATAGTGAGGATAAAGTCTTTGGCAGGCAGCTATGGTTGAATAAAGATGCCTACAATTTTTTTAACACTCCTCCTATAGAAAGGTAAGATTTACGATGAAGACAGGCTACATAATTTGTGGGACTTAGTGCAAAATGAAAATGTAGTGCCCTTTGTTCAAAACTTATAAAGAATTTCAAGATGGCAACAGTAGAGCATTAAATTAAGCATGAGCCCTTTTGAGTTCAGAGACCTATGCAACTGCACTTGAGGTTTTTCAAGGGGTAGCATAATCATAACTGTGGCCTGTTTGTGACTCCTCCCTTTGAATTTGGGCTCTATGACTGCTTTGAACAATTAACTGTGGCAGAAATGACACTGCCAGTTTCTGAACACAGACCTTGAGAGAATGGCAGCTTCTATTTCCTGTGTCTTGGAACACTCTCTCTGGGAGGCTTGAGCCACCATAAAAGGAGACCTACCACACCAGCTGATACTGCCAGACTGGAGTGGTTATGTGTAGGCATTTTGTGCAGCCGTCCCAGTTGGGTCCAGCCTTCCGGCCAAGGCACATGAAGTGAAGCTGTCTTGGCCTCTTCACACCAGCCTATATGCCAGCCTTTTACAACTAAGTGACTTTAGTTGATGCCATAGGGAGAGCAGATGAATCATCCAGCCAATCTCTGCCCAATTACTGACTCACAAAATCATGAGATATAATAAAATTGTTGTTGGCTTAAGTCACTGAATTTGGGGGTAATTTCTTTGTACAGCTGGAACAAGAGAAAAATGTCCACACAATTGTTCAAGGTAGCTTGTAACATTAATAAATAATGCTGCCATCTTTTTAAAAAATGTGATTTGTAGAATAAATATCATTTCTGTAAGTTAGTGTGTGTTTGGTTCCCAGACTATGAATCTCTATCACTTGGAACAGTTGTTAAAAACAGATCCATTGACTTTTAATTTCTGAGACTGGAACTTGCAAATTTGCATGTTTAGTTAACTCCCAGGTGGTACTTAGGTAATTTAAGATCTCAGAACCACTGAGACTGCATAAAAACAGTGGCTAGGGATGATGTAATTCCTTGCCACTCAAAGTCTGGTCCACAGATAGCAGCATCAGCATCACTTTGAAGCTTATTAGGAATCAGATTCTCAGGTGCTATCATAAACCTACTGAATCACAACATGCAGATTAAAAAGATCCCAGGGTAATTTGAATATATCTTAAAATCTGAGAAACACTGCTGTAGAACAATGATTCTTAACTTTGCTTGTATATCACATTTACTTGGAGAACTTAAAATACTGCTGCCTCAGACCAATTAGATCCGAGTCCCCAGGAGTGGAGATCTGGCCATTTTTTTTAATAGCTAGTCAGGTGATTTTAATCAATAGTCAAGGGAGCAAACCAATAGTTTCATGCTGTGCCATTTCATTATTGCCAAAATGTGTGCAATCCGCTTTGGTAACCATCTTAGCATATGTTTGCATGCATCTAGTTTCCTATATAAACCTTTTTTCATCACATTTTATCACAGCGAGTGCACATATGATTCTGACCATTTTGATAGCATGTGCTTCAATTATAGAGATGGATATGGCATCACAAGTGGCCAAAATATCCCTGAGAAAATTTATCATTCTGAGATAAATGACCTATCTAATTGGAAATGCTACATGGAATAATACGTAGTCTTCAAAGAGAAAGGAATTTTACAGAAGGAAGGGTTTCTAGTTCTCATTAAAATTGTCAGCCTTGAGCCAGACTGTTTAGTCCTGCTCTTTTCTACCCAGTGTAGTCTAATTCCTAAGGTCTTTTGCCACAAAGTCTGTAAGTATGACTCTGATTTCAGTAATGCTTAATCTGATTAAGCATCTGTGATTTAACTTTTTACCAGTAGGGGGCAGTATAACTCAGGAAAAATTAATTCGGCTGGTAATTTGTATATGTAAAAGAATCATCTTTCTCATGATAATGATGACTTTAAAATTTTCAGTTCAGGTGCAGTTGTTTTCAGTAGTGATAATCTACAATGCCTTACTTAGTTCCCATCACAAGTAATAACATGACTCTGGAAATTAGTCATGAAACAGACAAGAGCAGGAGTCTGCAAACTTATTCTACAGAGGACCAGAGAGTCCTGGACCTCACATCAAATCTACTGAATCAAAATATTTGTGGATGGGGCCCAGGCATTTGAAATTTTTAAAGTTCCCACATGATTCAGAAGCAAATACTAATTTAGTAACCATTAGACCAAAATACATTAACTGCCCCTTTTAGGAACTACAAGGTCCTCTTTGGCCTATTAGAATATTTTCAGTATTCGAATAACTATCTGTAGTATAAAAGAGCTAAATGCAAAGCTTAGATTCAGATTGTCTCTATAGGTACTCTCCAAGCACATCAATGATCTCAGTCTTATATAAATGTTTGTATGAAGCCACTGGTTTGGGGATTGTTTTGTACCATAGCACATCGTAGCTTGTTCTGACAAAGGGGCATACTGAATTATTTTGAACAGAAAAGGAGAGGAGATTGAAAAAAATGGTAAAAAGAGAAGAGTGGAGAGAGATGATGGAATGTTATGCAGTATCCCTCTAAAATATCCCAAATCTTCAATAAATTTACAACTTCAAAATACTTGCTGCGATTGGATTTTTGATATATTCATTCTCTCTCTCTCTCTCTCTCTCTCTCTCTCTCTCTCTCTCTCTCTCTCTCTCTCTCTTCAGAAACTAGTGGAAGGGAAGAGTTTAATACCAAGGTGAGTACTAGGGTGAAACAAATGCAACACACAGGGATATAGTGGGGAAGAAACTTGGCTAAGAATATTTTAAATACGGATTATTCATTCCTCATGAAATGTGTCTCTAAAGATAGGGATGCGCTGTACTGTTTCACCTTGGACTAAGCAAATGTATGGATATATAGATAGAAACTATGCTTTACAAAGAGCTGCCATGAGTTTTGTTAAGAATGTGATAGCATATACTTTTACTTGTGGTCCTAAAGCGTACTGCATATTTCAGACATTTGTTTAACAAATAAAGCAGTTTTAGTTTTCTGGAGCAGAAGCAGCCTCTGGGATGCAAGAAGCCATTTATTTCTTGCTTGCTGAGGAATGTCCTTTTGTTTCTCAAGTTCAGAGCTGTTCTCTTCCCTCCTTCCACTCCCACTCATATTCATTTGTGAAGTTGAATATAACCTTAATTTCTTCTATGGGACCACCCCATTCCAAGTCTGGTAGCCAGTGTCCACTTCAGGCTGTGATTAGTGACTGTTATTTCTTACCTATACTCATGACCCACATGGCAGGAAGAAGGCAAGGAGCCTTTAATCACCTCCCACAGAGAACAAATGAAGTCTTCTTCACTGCTGTATAAATGTGAGAAAGGATATGCCTTTTCCAGCTTCAGTCAGACACCCAGAAGAAAGTTAGTTGAGATCTGTAGTTAAGAGAGAGAACAACACTTCACAAATAATATATTGATGAAAATGGTAGGTTTTAACTTTCAGAGTTTAAAACATGGAACAGTTTTTCTTTTAGATACGATTTATTCAAGTTTATAAAATTTTTACTAATTTTGATCATAATAATGATAGGAATTTTTATATATAAGTTATAGCCTCGGTCTATAAATGAGTTGTGTCCCAATAACTAATTTAATAATCTGGTATTTAGTATTTGAAGCATATTATCTCAAGAAACAATGTTAGACAAAGTGTTTATTATTTCAGCTTAGCACATAGAATACCATTTATGCTAAGTGCAGAATAAAAACAATTCAAATGCCATTGTAATATGTATTCTTTGAAAGCATGATTTTAGCATATTTACTCAGATTATTTAGGAACACATCTATCTTGAGTAGATATCATCCCTGCTCATGTTTGTGGCCTGCTAGACACCATGAAGAGGATACCTACAGAAAGAAAAAGAGTGGTGAAGAAATAAATGAGATTGAGAATGGGGAAACAATAGAAAAATCAACAAAACTAAGGTTTGTTTTTTTGGGGGAAAAGATAAACAGAATTGACAAACCTTTAGCCAGACTAAGAAAAAATAAGACAATGTATGCAAAAACTCCTTGACATTAATCTTGACAGTGATATTTTGGATATGACAGCAACAGCACAAGCAACAACAGCACAAGCAACAAAAATAATAATAATAAAAAAGTGGGATTACATCAAATTAAAAAACTTCTGTATAGCAAAAAATCCAACTAATCAACCAACCAACAAACAAAAAATCAACAAAATGAAAAGGCAACCTATGGAAAATATTTGCAAATCATATATCTAACAAGGAGTTAATATCCAAAATATATAAGACATTTATACAACTCAATAGCAAAAAGACAAATAATTCAATTAAAAATGGGCAAAGGACAAGAGTAAACATTTTTCCAAAGAAGATATAAAAATGGCCAACAGCCATATGAAATAGTGTTCAACATCACTAATTATCAGAGAAATGCAAATTAATACCATGAGATTTTACCTCATACCTGTTAGAATGCCTCTTATCAGAAAGACAAGAGAACAGATGTTGGCAAGAGTATAAAGAACCCTTTTGTCCTACTGTTGGAATGTAAACTGGTACAGCCATTATGAAAAATAGTATGGAGATTCCTCAAAAATTTAAAAATAGAACTACTATATGATCTGGCAATCTCACTTCTGAGTATATATTTGAAGGAAATGAAATCACTATCTTAAAGACATATCTTTACCCTATATTTATTGCAGCATTTTTCACAATAGTCCAGACATGGAAACAACCTAAATTATCAGTTGACAGATGAATAAAGAAACTGTGGTATATACTCAATAGGATATTATTTAGCCTTAAAAAAGAACAAAATCCTGCCATTCATGACAATATGGATGGACCAAGCATTATGCTAAGTGAAATATGCCAGACACAGAAAGACAAATACTGCATGATCTCACCTATATGTGGATTCTGAAAAAGTCAAATTTATAGAAGCAAAGAGTAGAACAATAGTTATCAGAAATGGGGGGAATTGGGGAGATGTTGGCCAAAGTGTACAAATTTTCAGTTCTACAATGAATAAATTCTGAGAATCTATAGTATGGTGACAACAGTTAAAATATTGTATACTTGAAATTTGCTAAGAGAGTAGATCTTTCTTCTCACAACACACCCCAAAATGGTACCTATATGAGATGATGGGGGGCATGTCAATTAACCATATTGTGGTAGTCATTTCACAATATATATGTATGTCAAATCATCAATTTGTACTAAATTTACACAATGTTATTTTTCAATTATATCTTAATAAATCTGGAAAAATGTGATCCCACAACATACCCATCCAAACAACCAAAATAAAATGAAATAAAAGGATTTGGAGAAACTGGAACTTTTCTACACTGTCTGAGAGAGTATAAATTGACACAAGCACTTTGGAAAGTTGTCGGATAGTATCTCTTAAAGCTACATATCCTAGCTATTCTAGTCTTAGGCATAATTCTTACAGAAATGCATTCATACATTTACCAAAAAAAAAGTAAAAGAATGTGAAGAGTAGTAGTATTTACAACTATTCAAGTTCCCATCAACAGTAAAATGGACAAATATATGATGGTGTAGTCACAATGGAATACTACACAATAATGAAAATGAATAAATTACTTCAGTAGGCAACAACATAATTACATTTCACAAACGTGGAGCTAAAGAAGCAGACCCAAATTTTTGAGTTTATGTTTCTGATGTCATTTATAGTATGTTCCAAAGCAGGCAAAAGTAATTTATGATGATAAAGGTCAGTAGTTTTCTTTAGCAAGAGAGAGACTGAGAGCTTGTAGGGTGCTGGTAGTGTTCTATTCTTTGATATGTACTTTTTCATCTGGAAGGTAGTAACATGACTTATGCACTTCATAAAAATTAACTGATTAATCATTTCACAATATTTGTAAATTAAACCATCACACTGTACACCTAAAACTTATACTGTAATATATATCAATTATTTCTTAATAAAACTGGAAAAAGTAACAGCTTTATACTTAAGATTTGTACACTTTTCTGTATGTCAACTTATTTTAATAAAAAAATTTTGCTTTAAAAAAAGAAAAGAAAAAAGAGGACATCTATAGCCACAGGTCAAAGTGGGCACATTCTTTTGGTCTGAATCAGATGCTCCAGCACACAGGGGACCTGGAGGAGGGGACAAGGACCAGGTTGTTATATGGCTTCCATTGCTTGGATCCTAGCAAGATTTTGTGTTAGTTATCTGACTTCTTGCACTTAAATTTCATTTGAAAATGGAGATAGTTCACTTCATAGCAGTTGTAGAAAGCCAAACAAGTAAACTAAAAGTGTTATAATTTCATTATGTTTTGTTCCTCAGGGATCCAGAAAACACACTACTTAATTTAGCTAAATACTCTTTTCTAAGTAACTCAGTAGGGTGACCCTAAAGAAAATTTGACAAACCTGACAGATATATGTATTTCATTCTTTGAAGCCTATTTTGATTGACAGTCTAAGACTCGGGCTCTCAGTGACAGAAAAAAATACTGGCATGTCTATATCCTTAAGCACACATCACCACAGTCCTAAAAATTGGTGTCTCTTAACTTCTTTTGTGGCTGTTCCATTTTGAACCAATCAAACCTTTCCACAAAGATGGTCTGTTAGATTCTGACATCAAAAGGCAGAAAATTCCAGACTCCTTAGCAGCATCTGAGTTGTTTTCAATAATCAGTTTTTCAGATGACAGCAGACTCATAAATCAAATTGAACCAAACCAGAACAAAACAATATCCACAAAAATGCTACCCTGAAAATGGAGGAAAGTTATTTATCACCATGCAAAAAACCTAACTGGAATAGATTTTAGTCTTGACAAAGCATTAGTTGGTAGCACAGAATTATAGGGTGTAGCAATTAGGGAGTAGTTTGCTTAATCACTTTTTATTACCTATAATTAACATTTTCTCCACTTCTGTTGGACTCAGGGAGTCTCTTCAAAACTGTCTTCGGCTTTTCTTTCAATGTGCTTCGGTTTTGAGTAGCCCCATCTTCATCCATGAGGTCATTTGCATACAAGTGACATTTAAATCCACCCTCCTACCCTTGAACTTCTCCCCTCTGTTCATTTTCACATTACCTTTAGTAAATTGTACTTCATTTGTAATTCAAATTGTACCTGGTGAAAGACCATCTTCTAATCATTCCCATTGAAGGTAGCCACAGTCTTTTTTTTTCCTCACATGATTTAGTCTTCAAATCTGGCAATGAATATTGTGTCTCACCACTTTTTCACAAAGTCAGTTTATGTAAATTTACACAATTCCCAGTCACTAGGAAGTTTCCAGAGATTCGAGTCCATCACTCTTGCCTTGCCTTCTGCCTTCTACAGGTTAATTTTGATCCTTGGTGGTTACCCATAACTTCCCTTGGGAGTTGTTTAAAAATACCACCTAAGAAGAAACTTTAGCTCTATTTAAAAACTATTCTTTCTCTTTCTCCTGTATGTACTGTTTATTATTTAGAATCGTTCACTTTTTCTTTAAAGAATTTTTTTATTTTTTTACTTTTTTCATTTAAAAAAAATTTATATTTTTTAATTACAGTTGACATTCAGGATTATTTTATATTAGTTTCAAGTGAACAGCATAGTGGTTAGACAGTTACATACTTTATTAAGTGATCGCCCCAATTAGTCTAGCACCTATCTAACACCATACAGTTATTGTAGTATTATTGACTGTATTCCCTATGCTGTACTTTTCATCTCCTCGACTATTTCATAATTACCAAAATGTACTTTTTAATTCCTTCACCTTTTTTGCCCAGCCCTCCTACCCCTCTCCCGTCTGGCAACCATCAATTTGTTTTCTGTATCTATGAGTCTGTTTGTTTGTTTGTTTTGTTCTTTAGATTCAAAATGTGAGATCATGTTTTTCTTTATTTGACTTATTTCACTTAGCATAATACCTTCCAGGTCCATCCATCTTGTAACAAATGGTAAGGTTTTATTCTTTTTTATGGCCGAGTAATATTCCAGGGTTTTAGATTTTCATGCCATCTTTTTCATCTCTGTATAGTTTTAGAGTCACAACAATATTGCCAAGAATGTTGCAGCTATAATATCACCATATTACATTCTCCAGCACTGATCCTTTCCAGTATTTTCTGAGACTTTCCAAAGCTTTGGATTAGTGGAAAGGAAAAAAGGAGGCAGTGAGACCAGGGTTCAAATACCAGCTCTGTCAACAGTGTGACTTTTGGCAAATTATTTTACCTCTCTGAACCTGCTTTTTTTCTGTTACACTTTTTTCCCCCTTAATAGTAAAATGGAGTAATATGTGCATCATAGATGGGCCATAAGAATGATATTTAGTGTCACAGTGGTTGCTAGCTTTGTCTGACATGATCCCTTGCTAAGTCAATGGTAGCTCTTTCCTCCTTCACCTCCATTACTATCCCAACCCCTCGTATCCAGGGACTAAATAGAACTAATTTCATGAAAGTGTTACAGGGTCGATTCAGACTGAAGTAGGTTCTGACATTATATGCATTGTTAATAAAAATCAAATATGTAGCTACTACTTCTGTGTAGTTCACTTATAAGGAAACCTCGGCTATGTGAAATACCACCTAAAACCCTTAAGTTAAAGAGAAGAAAACTGATGGCTGTAAAAAGTCCTTGATGGCTGTAAAAAGTCCTTGAACTTTCCATGGCCAACACTCACCTCACTGACAGGAGAGGATCTAAGGTCTCCATGAAGATCCTATGCACTATTGTGTTGGATATTAGCTTCCAAATTTATAGTAGATTAGCAAAGACTGGACAAGGCAGGAAAGTAATTGTTTTTTTAAATTTTTGTTTCAAAAAAGCAGTTAATGTCTAAGTAGTTAATATGCTTCCTTGAAAAAGATGGTGATTCTTCATCAAGAAATTTCAGTTATCTTGTAATTTCAGTATGTGGAACATCTATGATGTCAGTTACTTCCACTTATGCCTGTGTTTGAGTGTGTGTGTGTATGCATGTGTGCATGCACATACAAAATTATGAGTAATTATCTTTAAAATATTTTGCTATAGTTCCTTAAAAATATCTCCTTTGAACTCTACATTGGGATATTAAGATACCAAAAGAATAAAAAATTTTAATTTTAATGTAGTTTCATAGAACATGATGCAGTGAGGTGCCAGAAGACCACATCTATCAGATAGTATTTCCTTGGATTATGAACAAATAGCCTTTGAGTAAATTAGTTCCTTCTTAACTTAAAGAAATAAAACATCATCTCCTAAAAAGTAATTTTTGTCGTTTTTTCTTTTGCTTTAAATTATCCTGAATGTTTCCGCTTCTTAAAATAAACTGGCTCCCCAGAACTACCTAGATTTTTGAAATTATTTTTCTTTCTCTAGAAACAATTTTTGTATATTATTGAACTTTATCGCAAAATTTATATCCTGGGTAGTTTTTCTTTAGTAACTTCATAGATTTAAATATAATAGTTACAGAAGTCACATATACATTGACAATACTTATTGTCAATACTCCTAACTTAATTCCTCCCCCCTTTTTTTTTCTCAAAATGAACCAAAGACCTAGGTACAACAAATGCTGGAGTTCTATTTCCATTTAAAAGGAAAAAGAAAAAAATGTATCAACTTTCATTTAGATTAATCAAGTATTTAAAAATATTATTTTATCTTTCCATATTTGTTGGCTATACATTTACATATTAATCTTTTAGTGGTCACTCTAAACATTTCAACATGTATCCTTGGCTAATTAGATTTTATTATTAAGAAACTTTTAGTACTCTCATATAGTACAAGAATTTAAAAACTTAAATTTAATTTACTCTCCTTCAACTACTGTGCTTTTGTTGTGCATTTTCTTTTTACATATATTTAAAATCTTGTAAGACATAGTTATTTTTATATAGTCAATATTTATTCATATTTATGCCCTTTTTATCCTTTCTGTTGCTCTCCCTTCCTTGTTGCATAATACTGCTTTCATCTGGGGTCACTTGAAAAACTCCCTTTAGTATTTTTTTTAGGGAAAGCCTGCTAGTAACAAACTCTCTAAATTTCTGTTTGACTTAAAATATCTTTATTTCACTTTATATTTTGAGTGGTATTTTTGCTGAATATAAAATTCCAGCCTAACAGATTTTTTCTTTCAGCATTTTAAATGTCATTCCATTGATTTTTGGCTTTCATTGCTTATGTTTAATAGTCGACTGTAAATCTCACCACTGAGACCTGAAGACATTGTCCCCCCTGCCCCATGTAGCTACTTTGATTTTCTCTTTATCTTTCATTTTTAGCAGTTTGACTATTTTTTTTTTTTTTTTGCATCTGCTTTGGATTTTAGAGTTTCTCGAGCATAATACTTGATGTCTTAAGTTTGATCATTTTTATAAATTCTCAGTCAGTCTCACTGATTCATATATTGTTTTTGCTCAAATCTCTTCTGTCAACCTATGGTTACTGGAGCCAATTTAACACCAACTGGAATCCCTAATTTGGGGTGAAGTGAAGAAGGAAATTTTATTCAGTGCAAATAGCTTAGTTGTGATCAGCACAACTGAGAACAGCACAGCTGTGACACAGCTCAATAGAGTTACAGTTCAATTATGAAACAGCAATCATGACTAAAAGGCCGCCGGGGGCTGAGGCCCCTCTCTGGCTAGACAGTTCTGCTCTGCTTTGGTCTGCCCCTAACTGGTCTGGTCCACCTTGCTCCCCTCTGTCTCTCTGCTTCAGCAGACATCATCTGTATTTCAGCTCCAACCTCAGGAATGCAGTCTTCAGCCTTTTATGGGAAAATGTCCCGGAACCAGAGGGGAGCTGACTTATGCAGAGAGAAGTCCTCATCCCTGGTCCCTGATTAGTCTATCATGGTGGACGGGGAGGGAGAACTCCAAATCCTCACAGTTTGATTGGTCCAAAAATTACTGAGCTGATTGGTTTGAATGGAGCCTCTCTGATTGGTCAGTGAAAATACTGATAGCAGATATAGCTGCACAGCTCTGATGGGACAGGGAAAGTCTTAGCCCTATTGGTTGAAGTACAATTCCAGGAATTCTTTTATAAGGGCTGGCTCAGACCACAGGAACACAGTGCAGGCAGAAAGTTCAGGCAGGCAGCTCACTGCAGGCTTCTCCCTGAAGCTAACTTGCATGAGAGTTACCTGTTTAAAAATGGCTGAGAGGCTGTTTTTTTAAAATTCTGAACCCATTATCCACCAGGAGCTTTTCTTGGTATCTTTTTTTCTCAAGGTCCATACTTCCTATTCTGTTTTTTTGATTAAATGTCTGACTTTTTCACCTTATATGTTTCATTTATTTTCTACATTTTCTACCCTTCTTTACTTCAGTCTGGATATTGTATACTGAATTATCTTCAATTTCACTAATCCTCTCTTATCCTGAGTTTAATCTGCCTTTAGAATCATCTACTTAATTCTTATATTTATTTAATTATTTTGCTTATTTATACTAGAATTTTAATTTAAGTCCTTCAAAAGAGTCCAGTCCTTTCATAAAATTCTCCATATTGTAATCTATATTTTTGAATATCTTAATCTTCCAGAAGTATTACTAAACCAAAAGACTTTAGTAGAAAACAAATCTGCTGAAAAATGACTGCTGCCCTGGCCTGTTGAATCTTATATTTCCAAGTAGGAACAATAAATACAAGATATAAAAGTTAAAAGTCATGAGGATAATATGTATCGAAAGAGCATAATTTACCTGCATTTATGACATAAAAATGGTTATAGAATTTAAATGCTGAACAGAACTTTAGTGAAAATGTCAGCTAACTTCACCATAGTGCCTAGTGTTTTACACCTTATGAGTATTCAAAAAAATCTATATAACAGATGTGTTTTCTAGTTGAGTAAATCAAGCCCAGAAAACAGCCCATCCGAGAAACACAATGCAAGCATAGGTAAGATGGAGATCAATTCAAGAGAATGTCACACAGAATTTTTATCTCTACAAAGTATCTTCTTCCATTGGTGCATGTCATTTTCTTTTGTTTTTTACTCTTCCATTGCAAAAAAATTGACATATACAAAGTTAATAGAATAATTTACAAACACAAAGTAGATAGAATAATGTATCCCCATGTATGTATTACCAGAGTTCAAAATTATTCAACATTCTAATATTTCATGTAATTCTTGTTTCATCTATTCCTTTACTCACTCTCCAACCCTCAATTTACTGTAATTTTTTTCACAACAAAATTGAAGTAGAATTTATAAACATCGAAGAAAAAAATCAGAACTGTACAATATTGGCGAGTGTATCTTCCCATATAACTGTACTGTTATGGACTGAATTGTGTCCCCCTAAAATTCATAATTTGAAGCCCTAACCCCCAGTGTGACTTTATTTGGAGATAGGGCTTATAAGAAGGTAATAAAGGGTAAGCGAGGTCATTAGGGTTGGATCTTAATAAGATAGAACTAATATCCTTTTAAGAAGAGAAAGAGACAATAGAGATCTCTCTCTGTAACCACAGAAGGGCCATATGAGCACACAGCAAGATGGTGGCTACCTACAAGCCAAGAGAAAAGGCTCAGAATGAAACTAAACTTGCCAGCACCTTGATCTTGAATTTCTTGCCCCTGGAACTATGAAAAATTTCTGTTGTCTAACCCTCCCAATCTATGGTATTTTCTTACAGCAACTGTGGTAGACCAATACACATACCCTAGAATGATAGAGAACATTTTAATCTACCTAGAAAATTTCCTCTTGTCTTTTTCCAGACTATCCCTAATGCTCTTCTTCCCACTCGAAACAACCACTGTTTTGATTTTTTTAAACCTTATATTTGTTTTGCCTGCTTTAGAAATTCACTTAAGTGAAATAATTTAGTATATTGTCTTTTGTGTTTCTTTTGGTCAAAATTATGTCTGGGAGGCTCATCCATGTTGTTGTGTGAATAAGTAGTTCATTCTTTTTCATTCCATTGTGTGGATATATCACAATTTGTTAATCTGTTCTCATGATGACGAACATTTGAATTGATTCTAGTTTTTGGCTATTGTAAATAAAGCTGCTATGTACATTCTTGTACAAGCCTTTTTTGTGGACATAAGTTTTGATTTCTCTTGGATAAATGCATAGGAGTGAAACTACTGGGTCAAAAGTATGTATATATTTAACTTCATAAGAAACCACCAAACCTTTTCCCAAAGTGGTTGTACCATTTTTCATTTCTAGTAGAAATATATAAGAATCTGGTTGTTCTATATTCTTGTCAACATTTAGTATTTTCAGTCTTTTAATTTTAGCCATTATAGTGGATGTATAGTGGTATCTTATTGGCATTTCAACTGATATTTTCCTAATGATTACTAATGTGGAACACATTTATTACATGCTTATTGGCTGTTTGTGTATTTTCCTTTGTGAAGTGTCTATTATTATTATTATTATTATTATTATTAATGTAGTAATTCATTATATGTTCTAGATATGTTCTTTGTCAGACATACATTTAGATATTTTCTATAAATCTGTGGCTTGCCTATTCTTTTTCTTAGTGTTGTCTTTTGATGAGCACAGGTTTTAAATTTTGATGAAATTCAACTTATCAAAAATTTTTATCACTTTCTACATTTTGCCTAAAAAAATCTTTGCCCACTCTCAGGTTCTGAAAACAATTTCCTATGTTTTCTTTGAAAGGCTTTATGGTTTTACTTTTATATTTAGGTCTATTAATATCTATCTTAAATATTAACATACTTGAGGTCACATGATATATACATAGCTTTATAACTTGCTCCCCCTCTATTTCATCAACCTTTTCATATGTTATTGAAAATATTTCATAAATAATATTAGGGGCTATATAACTTTCTATGTTATGGATGTGCCATAATTATTTAATTATTCTTTGTTTTTAAACATTTAGATTCCCTCTTTTTTCTCATAAATAATATTTACAATGAAGTGGGTTTTTTTTTCATATATATGTTCATTTGGGATGATTTATTTTAGGTACGTTCTTAGAAGGGAAATTACTGGGCCCAACAGTATGGAATATCTTTAAGACTCTTCTTACACATTATACTCCTAAATTGCTTTCCAGAAAAGAATGTGACAATTTAAATTCCCTCTCGCAGCATATGAGAATAGCTATCTCATCATATCCTCTCATTGTGTACTAGGCCTCAATAGTTCTTTTTTCCTTTGATATATTAAAGAAGACATTTTTTTATCTCACAGTGTCAATTTGTATCTCTTTTATTAATGAGTTTGACCTATTAAAATAGATTTACTAAACTTATTTTCCTATTTTTTGAATAGCCAGTTGATGTAATATGCTCAGTTGCCCGTGACTTATCTATAGGGGTTATACCATTATTTTCCGTTGGTTTGTTCCAGAAATTTATATATTGAAAATAATACTTTCTTATTTTTACTCACATTATTGTCAGTTTTTGCTTGTGATTTTTGCTTATGATTTTTTATGTTGTTAATGGTTCTAGTCAAAAATTTTTTCAGTGCTATAAAGACATTTAGAAATACATTAATTACAAAATTTCAGAGACAGGGGAAGGTAGTAGTGGTGACCTAAGCATAATGGCTTTCAGTAGGATGGTAGAGTAAGGATTTTCATTTTTGACCCACTCAGAGATACTGTATATTCATAAATAGATCCCATGCTTATCTTCTGCCTGTTTTCTCATCTATAAAATACAGATAATAATAAAATACTATATACCTATGGATAAAAATTTATGTGACTCCTGGATGATAGTATAGGATAGTTAATTGAAAAATATTATAGCCTATAAGCTATTTTAGTTTTTATGTTATATACTGGGACAGACCTGTTTTTTTTTTTTTTCACATATTTGTAGGAGATAAAAATGTAATAAAAATGCATGCATCATTTCACTTTAATGATAAAAGTAAATTCATTATATTTAAGATAAATAGTTTCCTGAAAGAAAAGATAGATCATTGGAAGCAGATTCAATTGCCATTGTGTGTAATACTTTAGGAAATTGAAGAAGAAAGAAAAGTCTTAATGAAGACACCGTTTGCTATCAGACACAGCTGTGCTTTCTGAAACATAACCATGGGCAGCTACTCTCCTTGGTAGGTAATACCAGAATTTACTACTTTTCCATATAGATTCGAACCATCTTGTTTATATCAGATTGCCTCCTTTAGATTATGGAATCATAGACTCATAGAGTTGTAGACATAGAAGATTGGAAGATTATCTTGTCTCGTTTTATTGTTGTGAGAACTGAGGCTCAAAGATTTCAGTATTTTCTCAAAAACTGGTATTTCCTAAATATTAATGCTAGCTCCTAGACCAGACCTGAAGTCTCTTGTTTTCTACTCTGGTGTTTTTCTATAGCTCTACATTGAGTAAAGGAAGTTAGTTAATAAATAAATTTTAAAAAACAGAGCTACCTTGAAATGAAAATAGGACACTTCAGAATTTGTATTTTTTAACATAAAGTGCATTAGTCCAAGAACTAACATGCTCTCTTGTTCAAAAGCAATGATTTTATTGTGTTTCCAGTATAACAGGAAAGAAGCTACCAAACTCTAGAATGTGGGAAATTGTGTGTTTAAAAGAGGTGCAAATTATAACGCTCACAGTTTGTCATGTGCTTATAGAGCAGATCCTGCTTTACAAGGCTTTCTACCAGATGTCAGAAGGCAAAACTTTTGGAGATATTTTCCATTTGCTACTTAAGAGAAAATGTATACATACGAAAACCTCTTTTAAATTTACTTCAAAGGAAAAAATATCTGCTGTAACGACTCTTCAGCTTATTTGTGAAAAATGAATTTTCATTTCATTTTAGAACAAGGTAAACAAAGCCATAAAAAGCACTGCTCAGAAACTGTCAGAGATACATACAGCTTTTAAATCATAAAGGAAGCTCACTGCTGCATTTTAAGCCAGTGCTTTGTTATAGCAAACTAAGTTGTTGAAATAATGACTTTGTAAAAAAAACCATTCTAGTGTTATGGTGATAAACACGCTATCTACATACACTCTTTGTTAACTACTGCAGAGCATGGCAAATGAGACCAATCCACTGAACTTTGTGGAATAAATTCCTTTCAATAGGCTATGTGGAAAGCTTGTTATTATCTAGGTTTATTTAAAGTTATATGGACTTTTGTTTGGACAAAATATAGTTCTAATAATTGCCAAGAGAAAAGGACCCAACTAAATGCTATTACTTTAGTTACTTCCCCTGAAAATGTGTTTCATCTGCACTTAAGTGTCCATATAGACATATTGGAAGATAAGAGAATCTGACGCTTTTTGTGACTCTTTCTGAAAATTAATCAGGAAGGTCTTGAATATAGGATTTTAAAAGTTCAGTCAATATATTTGACTCAGTGAGCCTAGCTTAGCTAAATTACCCATTTATTTCCCATCACATTCTCCTACAGAACATTAAAGTTTTCTAATTAGATTCTCACAGAATAAATTACAGTGCCATACTGGCAGTTATTGTTTACATTTTATTGAATTAAGTGTCTATTTTTGTTTTTTGAAAACTTGGACCAATGACTATCTGTGCAGCTGATATAAATGAGTTGGTGTAGACTTTTGACTGTGAGCCCATTTCAAAAGTTAATAGTCTTGGCTGTGGATAGAGGGTATCTATAAGTTCCTTTGCAGGTTGAAAGAGTGAATGGCAGAGGACTGGACATTTACACTTCAATTTCTGGTACCTGGTCCAAAGATCTCTCTAAGACCTAATGCTAAGAATGAGTTCCATTTGTAGAAGCACTAAGCAAAGGTAAAACTTGATATTTTCTTTTTTTGTCATATTTTTCTTGATAAAAATGGAAATAGAGATGTTAAAAAACTGAATTTACCAAACAGTTCTTTTTTGGGATTAAGTCAGCAGGAAACCTATTATAGTTCCCCCTTTCTAGGTCAGGAGAGAAATATTCTAACAGCACACAGGGGATTTTGAAGTATATATCACAACTCCCCCAAAAGAATTTGAAGATCAAAAATATGACTGCTTAACTAATGATGAGGATGAAGAAATGCAGACTATTCTAAAATTCTAGTGCTTTGCCAGTGTAGCTTTGATATTAACTTGACATGTGTCTCAGTTTAGTAGAGTATATACCGCAGAATTATTTTTTGGCAATATGCTGTATGATACTTAAAAGTATAATGTTGACTGGGTCAAGAACAGCATCAAAGGTCTTGCTGGCACAGAGCAGTATAGTGGAATGAGAATACATATATTCTGCAAGGATAAAGATGGTTCCTGACAAAGACTGAAATAATGTGACCTCTCTATGGTAATTGCTTTGCAGATTTTGACTCTGAACAGGGCTTCTTGTTAAATCAGGAAAGACAAAACTTTCAAACATGAGACTGTTTAAGAATTTAACTAAAACTCCGGTGAGAAATAGAAACACAAACAGGATGACAATGATCATTCAGAGTGGTGACTATCACCCAATTTCCTGATGATTATGTCTGTTTTTATAGAATGTTAAACTGTGCTTCTTGAAATTCAGCAACCGGGAAAGACCACTGCACTGGAACCAACTCTATTTCCAGAACATTAATCAAAGACCAAGTCAACATTTATTCACAATAAACTACTAATTGATATTTTCTACAGGGTTATTTTTTGAGCTTTTGAATTATAATTATATGAGTGAGATAAATGGAAATCTTTATTTAGGATAGAAAGGATGATGTATTAATCAGCATCTTGTTTGTTCTGTAGTCATTTACTTCTTTCAGTCCTTGGTATTTTAGGTCACCTATAATAAGTGTGTATGAGAAAGCCAAACCCTCTGCAACTCTTCTAAAATCAGTCAACAATCAGCAATTTAGTTTGTTCATGTATTATTTGTTCTCTTTCAGACTTATGTTTTATTTAACCAAGGTTATTACTCTTAATGGCTCTGACCTTGAGTAATTTGTTTAACCATTTTAAGCCTTAGTATTTTGTCAGAATTATAAAAAGGATGATAAAACGGGAACAGAAATATAGCCTGTTTTACAAAGTTGTAGTTGGTAGTAGGAGATAATTATCACAAAGTGTCCACGACAGGGCTGGCATACAGTAAGAATTCAATAAATGAGTTATGTTAGTCTTATTAATGATTCATTATAACTGTGAGGCTATGTATATTTGTATATGTATGTATATGAGTGTTTTGCCTGTAAAAGCACATTGCTTTTTTGTTTTTGTTTGTTTGTTTTTTAGAATTTAGAACATTTTATCAGGTTGTACTTTTAAAACTACTTGATAAATATAAACATATATATGTGTGTGTACACACACACACACACACACACACATGCACACACGGTACAAATTAATCATCTACATCTTACAAACAATGCCATACTAACATTGCAAGCTTCTTTCAGGGAGCCAAGGATATTTTTTCTCTCCAAACAATATGTTTCTCAATTATTTTGCTTTTAAATACTTTTCAAGTTCCCTGGGTGGGAATAGGTTAACTATCCTCACTGTCAAAGCTTTTGAACCACTCACTTGACAACAGATTCCATCATAAACAAAAAAGATGAAAAAGACAAATGGGAACCAGCATTTGTGTCTGCCTAGGAGAATCAAAGATGGCATCTCCATTTACCTTTTGAAGAACCACTATGAAACCTCTATTTGAAATATAAAGTTAAAGTATATGGCTATTTCTTAAACTTGAAAGATTTGCAAATGCAGCTTCAGCTTATAGCACAGTATATCTAGAACTCAAGAATCACTGTAGCAAGGACATTTCATATTCTGTCCACAGTCACAGCTTTGAGGGTAGTTTCCTTAGATCAAAGGTAATCTGTAATGATGCCCAAAGTTATATTTCAGCAATACAAATCCAGGGAAGTAACATCCTAGCCTACATTACTTCATTAATTTCCTTTTAGTCTTTTAGCCTTTGTTGGGTATTTTAAAGATTACTCTATAATATAGTCAGCATTTTATAATCCTTTATAAACTTATCCAAGTTTAAATACTACTACATGTCTATGAAAGAAAGGATGACAACTTTATAGACAATCAGTGCAACACCTATTTTATCTCATTGTCACTGAATTCCTGCTCCTCTCATCCTTAACCATTTCATAAAACTCTCAGTTGAACTGAGATGTATAAAGCAGAAATTACTTTCAGTTTTCATTGCACTTTCAAAGTAAAACAAAAGAAAAACTGAAGATATACCCCCCCACATCCACAAAAAATGAAATTGTATATTATTACATGCATTATTACTCAACAACTCCCCTGTAACTAAACTTCCTATTTAAAAGTTTGAAGCACCAGGCTCTTAAGAAAAAAAATACAAAAATAATACAATTTTGGGGGGCTTAAAATTATTAAGGCATTTATTCTTAAATACTCAAAACCTCTTCTTAGTATATTTGTCAAGCTTCTTTTGATCACAGGCATTAAAATTCAGATTTAACAACTTGGTCTACTAGAAAGAAAATTACACTTATCTAAAAATCTGATTCCATTAATTTAGCATAGAAGAACAAAAGTCTGTGTAAACAATCTATTTCCTCTTATAACATCTGTACATTTTAGTGTACAATTTTATAATACATAGGAGTTTGAGAATGACTTCAGAGTAGGACAAAAGCAAACTCAGTGTTTGGTCTGTGTACTACTAATCCCAAGTGTGCTCCAGGACTGCTGTGTCCATCTGGGGAAGGAAGGACTGTCTAATGCATGCAAGTGATGACATTAATAGCATTTACATATTGTACAGATGTAATTTTTGATTATGTATATATACATATATTTGATAAAATGAGAAAATAGACATTCCATTTTTATAGCCTGAATATAATCAACTATTCTGTAGTAATTTTGCATCAAAGATTTAGAATTTCTACCATGTGTATAGAGACAGCCTACTTTGTTCTCATCTCACATGATCATTGCCTGAAGATCAGTTTCTTTGGCTTTGATATTTATTACTAAATTCAAAAAGTCTATTTCTCTTTACAGTCTTAAATTTTTTGAGTAGCTGCCAAACAAAAGAAAAGGTGAGAGTAGAAGCCTGAAGTGAACCAATATGAGGACTACAAGGAACCCAGATGCTTTGCAGTATGTGATCAGAACCCTGTCCTTGAAGGAAAGGTAGCACTTGGCTAGGGCATACTCTGTGGGTGTCATGCTGCCCATGATGAAACTGGGGTTGTTTCTGTTCCCCCAACTGAAAGACAGCACACTGAGTTTGGGGATCCCTGTGCCGTGGAGCACCTCGCAGGCACTGTGTGTGGCCATTCAGGACCAGGTGTGATTGGAGCCACCATAACAGCTTTTATGAGGCCTTGAGGGAAAGCACATCATATGACTCCTTAAAGGGGATGCCCCATTTCTTCTGGAGGTGCCCCCATTGTTCCCCAGAACAGTTAATTTCACTTCTCCAGGAAAACGCTGCAGAAGAACTGGGGCTGATGCTGGCAGTGGCTGCCCACCCCCACAGTGTCTGGAGCGATGTTCGTCTCGGGAGCAATTCAATTTGTAAGAAATTTTGATGAGTCTAGCTTCTGTTTCAGAGCAAAATGCTGCAGCCATCCCCTTCCAGTGCAATGTTGTTGACTATCACGAAATTCCTTTCTATGAAAACAGCCTTTTGGGGCAGAAAACTTTCTCAAATCATTTTATTTTGACTGTGTTCATCTGATAGTGGAGGCCAGTGTTATGGTTGCCAGCAACTACCTGCAGCTGCATGTGATGCGGGTGTCTGAACATTTTCTGGAACAGCTCCACATCATCTGCCCGGGCCCTGAGAAGCTTCACTTCCCTTCACCAAAGACATCCCCCAGAATGAAGACAACTCTGGCAGACAACCACAGGGCCGTCTAGAAAGCTCTCTCCATTTGCCATTCCTTACAATTCGTCTAGCCAGTGACCTCTTACTTCCTCAGGCAGTGGCTATCAGCCAAAGATATGACTTTCGGCACAGGTTCAAGAGTTTCTCGTTCACCCTCACAGGCTGGTTTTTCACCTTAGGCCAATTACTAGTGACTAAGTAATAGATTAAAAATTCACAAAAGAGAAGCATGTCAAAGACAACAGCTATCAGTTTCAATGGTAAAAAAACTCCTCCCCGTTAAGAGATGAAAATTCTGCCTTCCAAACCCCTCTGATAGTAGTATCCCAGGAGTCGGCAACAACCAAGAGTCAGATACATCGAGAATTCACCATGAGAAAACTAGAATCCTGGGTAAGGTGCAAATGGTGACCAGGTCTTAGCCATGTACCTTTAAAAGAATGAAACTGGTAGATGAGACTGTATGAAGTTTGAAGGCTCTGAGTTGACTTGTGCTCCCCCAAATCAGAGCACCTTTACACACAACCATATCTTCCTCAACGACTCGGTCCTTGGTGCCAACCTTAAATGTCTTCTAGACTTTTCTATCTGTTTGAGTTCTGAGTACTGTTGCTCATCGGAACCTCCAGGAAGTCTCTGCAAATGGTTGGAGGTTGGGACAAAAATGACACCCCGGAAAGGCAAAGAGAGACCATGCAAGAGAAATTGCTTGGGCACAGAAAGGCCATTAGGATGCAAGGTTGCCACCTGCCTGTCCAGACGGCAGACTCCAGCAGCCAGGCTCTCGGTTCCCAGACCCCAGGGCCCCAGCACCCACTCATTGCAGGGTAGTGGCCATGGTGGTCCAAGTAGTCGCTTCTTTAATGCACTGCTGCAGCTCAGGCCTAAAAGGATGTTTATTTTTCAATAGATTTGATGCTTTGAAACAAAACCTTTTGAAAATTTTTAGAAACACTTAACAAGAACTGACTTCATTCAACAAACATTGGCTTTAGAACCAAAGTAGTATGAAAGCATATTATAAATATTTATTGTGGATTATTTGAAATACATTAAATCTTAGAACTTTGATAGAAGTAGAGATTTTTGGTCTGAAATGTGTAGGTAGAAGTAAATTAAAGCAATCAGAACATGTGAGTCCTCGCTTGTTCTATCTTTTATGAGTTGTTAATATGGAAACCTTTGAAAGAATTTCTTTTCTATCAGAAAATACATGTAGATATTACATTTGATTAAAAATTCTTTTTCTAATAATGATTCTTTTAGATTATATCACTAAAAGGTCTTTAAAAATATCTTTTTCATTCCTAGCCTACAATGATAAATACTATTATGAGACTATTTTCCTATTGCCCTAGATTTCACTATTTTTATACTCTACACATTTCAAAACTGAACTGCCATTAAAATTGCACTTACATTACAGAAAAAAATTCTTGTCGTATCAAAGAGACCTAAAGATTCTGATTGACAGTGCCCAAAGCCTTTTTTTCCCTTGATTAGGGCATTTTGTGTGTGTGTGTGTGTGTGTGTGTGTGTGTGTGTGTGTGTGTGTGTGTTTTAATTCATACAGAATTTATTTAGAAGTGTAAGAACATTTAATTTTTTTCTGTTTAGCAACCCAATTTTTCTAGCACCATTTATTTAAAAAAGAATTCCCTTCCCATTCATAACAATTTCTCTTTAAGAGTCACGCGTTATTATTATAGACAATGGTTTCGGGGCCATTCCTCGGTGTTGGTCAGCTGCCCATTCTTGCACCTTTGTATTCTGCCAGGCATACGCACTCATAGCCGTTGACGATGTCTGGACAGGTGGCAGCGTTCAGGCATGGAGCAGAGAGACACCAAGGAGTTCCTGGGGCGGGGGAGCACTTCATGACCAAAAAAAAAAAAAAAAAAAAAAAAAAAAAGCTGTGTTTTAAAATTATTCCTGGTCACACATGAAGGAGACCAGAAACAGAAAGGGAGACACTCAGATGGTCCCTGAATCTTTCTGGTTTTCATCTCTGTGTAATCAGTCTTTTAGTTTTCAACAATGTCGGCCTGTTTACTATTTTCTGAGAGCTCAAGGTCCAGTGGTGAGAGAAAAAAAAAAAAAAAGCAGACCCTCACCTTGCACTCGTGGAACTTAGAGAATCTAAGGAGAATACTAATAGCAAAATTACAAATTGTATGAATCAATGTAAAATTGCAACTGTGAGAAGAGCTATGCGGGAGAGATTTTTTGGATAAGGAAAATCCAGAAATGAGAGACTTAATCTGGCCAGGGAGGTCAGGAAAGGCTCCCCTGGGGAGAAGCTGTTTGAGCTAGTCTGAAAGGATGGAATTACAAGATGAAAAGGCCCTTTGGCAAGATGAATTTTAGTGAGTGCAAAGGGCTTTAAAGGACAGAAAGACCAGGACAGATTGCTGTGGGCAGTGTGGAACTGGAAGAGGCTGGAGAGGTACGCAGGAGCCAGAGCATTCTGGGCTTTGTAGTCTTAAACGAGTCTTCTCTTTATCACAAAAGCAGTGAGAAGTCTTTAATGGGTTTTGACCAGCAGTATGACGTGATCAGATGTGCATTTTGAAAAGATGCCCAGTCTGGCTGCAGGTAGAGAACAAGTTATAGGGGACAAAAGTGTTTTAGGTGATGTTTTGTTAGTAGGCTACTTATAAATCCACACAAACAATGAGAATGACTTGAACTAGCATGATGGGGGAGATGGAGAGAAATGATCAGATTTAAGAAGAATTGGATATAGAGGGTGGGGGAAAGGGAAGTAGGGATGAGACCTAACTTTTTGAGCTAGGAGGCAGGAAGAATGAGCATTCCATTTGCTGAATTAGGGAGCAATAAAAGGTGAAAAGCTGGTTTTCAGGAAACAATCTTGACATATCATTTCTGATATGTTGAATTTGAAGTTTATTTGAGGGCCCTGAGGGGAGCTGTCAAGCTTTTGGGTTTTGGAGTCTATACAAGGCTTCCCTCCACTCTGGACTACCACTGTGTCTGGCCTATTGGGTAACATTTTAATTCCCCTAACAAACTTTTAATAGGAACCTACCTTGGATTTAGATCTTGGAGCTGCATTCTCTGGCCCTGATTTGCCTTAAATTTCCTCTTTAAAGTTCCGCTAGCCCCTCTGAGTTCAGTTGTAACAGAGCTTTCCACTCCTCCCCACACAGAGCTGCCTTGAGCTTCAGCTGAGTGGTGTAATCTTCCCTTACTCTTCCTTGAACTATAGATGGAGGTGACTCCTGGAAGTCCTATCATCTCTGTCCATTTCTTTCCATCCTATCAAGCCAGTCTGAAACATATTCACCAGCAGGCTGACAGGTCTGCTTCTGTTTATCTTTTCACTTGTGGGTATAAGCCTATTCGTTTGAGGGGACTTTAATGGTGACCTCTTATCCCACTTTCCTGTTGTTTCTTAGCTGCCTCCAGCACAGACTTCTTGTCTCATTCTGTTTTAGCTGAAGCTACTTATTAAATCTCATGGGAAATTCCAGTTTCTTGTCAGGAATTTCTAGAGTTCTCAGCTTATGAGTAAAACAGAATATTGACAGGTCTTAAGCTTGCTTATATCCCCAAGTTCTGTTTGATGACTTGCCCTTCAGGTAAGTACTTCGAAGTGATTTTCTAGAATACTGTTACATCAATTTTAGAACAGAAAAATAGTTGACAAATATAGTAATAATCACAATCATGCCTTCTCAAAAGAGCAGGGCTATTTTCAGCATATAAATGTCTGTTTTTAACAATCAATTGATTTGTTCATTTACTGATTCATTTAGTTGACAAACATTTTCTGGGTCCCTTATGTGCTACATCAGATGGAAGAATTCCTTCTATTTCTTTCAATTAGAAATTGACCAAGGAAATTTCTGCTGTCCACTTAACCCAGGGAAAATAAATGATGTGGATGCTCCGGGCAGCAACTGAGTTAATTAATTTGTACTCACTCTTTTAAAAACTTAATTCTCAAACAAACAAACAAAAAACAAAAACAACAACAAGAAAAAACAAAACAAAAGACAAAAAACAAAAACCTTTATTTGGTTGCTAGCAACACTTTAGTGATTTATTTCTTAACATCCTACTCCTGATATATTAAAAATGCTGACTGAAATATTTAAAAGCCTGTAAGCTTCATTCATATTCTGTGTGGATCTATCTTGTCATAAGATTTTTATTTTTATCTACCTTAAGTTTAGGCTGCAAAGATAAATTGCCTCACTGTATCATCTTTTAATTATCATAGATGTAAGTGTGACATGTAATTTAATTTATCTACATTTTATCTTAAATATATATTCAATATTACAATGAGATATTTCTCAGTGTTTTCCAACTGTCACTCCATGAATTACATGATATGAGGAGGATGCTTTTCTGTTTGATATATTAGGAAATTGGGTCACAGAACAGTGGAATGTCTATCAAAGTTCATCCAATATCTGTGGTTGCAGAACATAAATTCTCTGGTAGGAAAGAAAATGATACAAATGGATACAGCTACCTCTAATCAACTTCTATGAACTCTTCCCATATAATGCATTTCTTCACTTTGAGTTTCCTTCACACACAAAAAAATCATGATCATTCTCATATTATTTCCTTTTGTTCAAATTTTGTTTATAATGGTTTAAAATTATTTTTCATTTACCTATGTGTGATTTTTTATTATAGATTGTGGCTGCCATGGAGCAAGGACCACAACTTCTATGTGTTTATTTTTTACCTCCTTCAAGGAGATAGGGTACAGAGATTACCATATAATTAGGAGTCAGTGGATGTTTAGCTGATTGTAGTGAGTATTTTTCATCTTGTATATTTTTGAGTGAAAAGTTCCTAACAAAACCCTGATGATTGGTGGTCAGTGAAGTAAGCCAAGGCCAGAGAGGTTTCCTGCCTAAGTCTTACACCATGCTTATCTGTGGGCAGATACTATGAAGAGAAGAAAAAATTATTTTAGGCTTAGCATTGGAGAAACTTTCCATGTTAAGGTTCAGACAGTGTGTCAGAACTTAATGCTGGTCTTCTGACTTCAAACTCCACACTTTGTCTGTTTATTTACTCCTTAAAAAGCACAAACCTGGCATTTTAGATACTGGGTCAAATTCCATTCAGCTTTGGGAATGTACTGTGTATAGAAACATTTCTTAATATTAAAATCAAAGAAAAGGGAAAGAAATACTTTTTATGCAACAAAATGAGTTTATAGTAGTTCATAAACTTACTTAAAAGATAATTGAATGTTAAGACATTCTAATAGTGTAACTGAAAAAAAATTCAAAACCTTGACTTTAAAAAATGTGCCATTGTGGAAATTTTCTATTTTCTGTTTCCGCATCTAGTTCAGTTTATGTTCCAGTTTCTGAGCAGCCAGTTGTTGAAACATTAGTTCCAAGTTAAAGTCAGACATCTCACACAAAGAATAGCATTTCTCTAAAGTGCAAACTTGTGTGCAACTGGAGTATACATTTTATGAGCAGAACTCATTTGATCTGACTCAATCATATTCACAAAACAGGCTCATTTTGAAGTGGTACAATAATGCTTTCTAACAAGTAAGGAGCCATCTATGATCCATCCACTTCTTTAGATGTTACCTCACTTGGCCTTCATAATGGAGCTATTAACTGAGTAGAAGAGTCATTATGATTAGCATGCCCATTGGAAACTCATGATTTCAAAGTCATGTTCAAACAGATTATGGTCCAAAGCATAAGCTGGTATGTAATGGCGAGAGGAGCCTTTAATTAAGTGCTTATCATGTATTAGAAAGACCAAAAGCCATTAAATTTTTATATTAGATTACATGATAGGTTAAGAACATGGGTTTTGTGTTTAAATCTTAGTTTTATCACTTACTAATTTTATGATGTTGGACAAATATAAACTTCCCAGAGTCATCATCTTAATGGAGAAAATAATTCACTTATAAGAAAAGTAAATGAGTTAAGGGATATAAAGCTCTTAGCACAGCATCTAGCTCATACTAAGCACTCAATAAATAAAACTCTTAGTATTAATCTAGCTAAACCTCACCACACACACACATATCACCAACAATAACCCTATGAGCAGAGCAATGTTTATATATTCTTTGTTTATAATCACTCTTTGGATGATCTCATCCAGTTTTTGGCTCTGAATACTATTTATTCATTGATGGCTTTCAAATACATATCTGTACTCTGCACCTCTTTCCTGAACTTGTATATCCAACTGTATATACCTGACATTTCCTCCTAGAGGTCTAATGGCATCAAAAAAGTAATGTACCCCAAAATAAGCTCATCCAGCACCTTCTGCAACTTTCCCTACCCCATATAATGGCAACTCCGTTCTTCCAGTTGCTCAGGCCACAGAACTTGGTGTCCTTCTTGACTTCTTACATTCCTTCTCTCTTCAACGTTGGGTCCAGAAGTAAATTCCTTTGCTTCTGTGTTCAAAATACATTCAGAATGCTATCACTTTCCACTACGCCCTACTTATTACTGTATAGCACATTACTGTTTTATCTTGTTTATTGTCTGCCTCCCTGTTAGAAGGAAAGCCTCATAAGGGTAAAGAAAATGCAGACAAATTGATAGTGACAGAAAGCACGTCAGTGGTTGTTTGTCTGGGATCCAGGACTGCAAAAGGGCATGCGAAAACCCTGGGGGTGAAAAAAACGTTCCGTATCTTGACTGTGTCAATGGTGTTCCAGGTGTATACATATATCAAAATATATCACATTGTATCTTTTGAAGGGATGCAGTTTATTTTTCACAAATTATACTTCAATAAAGTTGATGAAAAATAATATATATCAAATTATGAATACTCAGTGTCTAAGGCTTGACCAAAAAGGTCTAGAGGGCCCTAGTTAAATAAACTTGTTTCCTTCCTAGGATCCCAGGTCCCAAATACAACTAAAGTTAACCTAAGAATGATGTGTGTAAGGGCGAGTGACATTCCCACTCATTTTACCTATGGAGGCAAATGGAGGACATGAGTAGGGAGTGGAGAGCAAAAATGGATGGTAGAAGACAGACATCACACCAGTTATTTGAACTGAGGGAATTTCATTTAAAGAATTGTTAATTACATAATTGAAAAAATAAAAAGAGAACACTGAGGTATCAGGGAGGTAGCAATTGCAGAATGCAACTGCAACCCATAGATTTGGGGGAAACAGATGGAAAAGGTTAGAATTATTAAAATTTGGAAATTCAGAAGATGGTCCTGGGGGCTGGGCCCCAGACTTCTGCAGAGGCACAGGATGACCTGTACAGGTGTCACTGAGGCTAGTTTTACAATTGTCAGAGAAACTACAAATTGAATCAGCCTATAGGAAGAACCTGCTAATATTGGGGTGAAGAGGCATTTCTGGGGTGATGTTTAGAGGGACAGGAAGCAAACAGGAAAAAGCACATTCTTTCTCCCTCCATTAGCATCCCCAGTTGACAATGCCTAACAGTGAGTAGCTGAAAACCCAAAATGTGGTTTGCAGAGTCCAAGCTCTAGCTCCATAAGAAGCTGGTGGGGGTGGGGACAGTTTGAAATTGATTGGCTTTAAACTATCTTGTGTTTAAATCTTGGCTTTGACACTTACTCGTTTTATGACCTTGGGCAAGTTACTTAACCTCTCTGAGCCTCAGTTCTACATCAGTAAAATAAAGGTACTATTCCCTTATAAGCTTATGAGAGTAAGCCTTCAATAAATAGACTCTAATATTTATTTGTTTATGTAGTACTAGTTCCCCTCTTACTCTTCTAAATTACTCCCAGCATCATGATTTTGAAATTTAGCCATATTGTTGTGGATATAAGTAGTATGTTCTTTAATTTTTTTTTTTTTTTTTTTGGTATAAGATTCCATTGTATGAATATACCACAATTTATTTATCCATACTCCTGCTGATGACTATTTGGGTTGTTTCTGTTTTTTTGCTGTTAAGAATAAAGGTAAGGATAGCATTGTACAAGACTTTGTATGGGCACATGTTTTAAATTCTTTTGGGTAAATGCCCAGGAGTAGATTTGCTGGTTACAGTGTAGATACATGTTTAACTTTTTAAGAAATTGTGAGTTTCCCCAAGTGTATGAGAATTCCAGTTTTTCCATATCCTAGTCAACATTTGGTGTTGTCAGACTTACTTTTTTCATTATGGTCATGGTGTGTCATATCTCTGGTTCCTTTTTCAAGTTTTTGTGGATTCTTAGCTGACATCTATGGAATCTCTTCGGGGTATGTTCATGAAGTTATATGCAAAAATGTGCACTTATGTTTTCATAAGCGTAGAGGCTATATAAATTCCAACTTCTTAAAGCAGTCCCTTGTTCCTCCAAATGTTAACAATTATACAAAGAGCAGTCTCTAGAGATATGATTTTTGTTCAGTCTGATGGGCTAGGCTATAATTAACTAGCAGCAATCAACTATTTATGTTATCAAATCTTAAAGATTTTGTTTTACTATAATGTGCGGTTAAACATAACACAAATTCTTACTAGCTCTTAATATCTTAAAATCTTATTTGGCCCAGATTTTAAAATGCCCTCATGTATCCATAGTCTTTTCTATAATGAAATCATGTCCTGTGGCCCTGTGCTATTAGGAAAGCGAATTTACATTCCTGATTTGATTAAGAAAAAATTAGTCATGGAGACTTTCACAATGAATGTCTTTTGGTCCACCTGAAGCCTGAGCAAATAAAACAGGTAGGGGAAATTTTCACAGACATTCAGCATGTTCTGTAAGGCCCGGTTTATGATTGCAATTAGCTTCACCATTGTAGTCTTTTAGGAATTTGCCTCCTAGATTATTTATTTTCATGCACATAATTTTGCAAAGGTTATCAAAGCACCCTGTGTGTGCATGTGTGTGTATGTGTGTATCTGTAAAATTTTAAAAGTTGGTGAGCTTCAGTAGAGATAAAGTTTCCTTTATGCAAACCTCTCACATTCACTTTTAGAAGTCACATTGAATGAATCCAAGGATTAAAGCAAGAATTGAAAAATGTTTGCTCATTCTGTGGATGCCCTGTTTATGCCCAATTCAAAGCATTCCATTAATTTGCAATGGTCATTTCCGGTATAATAAAAAAAGAGCCAGCTTCTAGCATTTATCTTGTAAATGCCTTTTGTTAGAAGTCTGGGTTTGAATAAAAGTAAAATAGAATCATGTGTTGGCCGATCTACACTACATCCAATACATTGCTTGAGTATTAAAATAATGAAAGAGATACAGTAGGATGGCATTTCTTTCCAGACTATCATAGTCACAGAGGTATTAGTATAGTATTTCACTGATGGTCATTTGATATGACAAGGGGAGAAATGGAGCAGGGGAGAAAGTTCTGATATGCTTTAATTTTTTTTGTAATGACTTTGTTGAGATATCATTCACATACCATACAGCTTACCCATTTAAAGGTGTACAATTCAATGGTTTTCAGTATACTCATGGAACTATGCAACCATCACCACAATCAATTTCAGAACATTTTCAACATCCCAAAAGAAATGCTTTACTCTTTAACAGTCACCCCCTACTTCCATTTTCCCTCAGCTTTTCCAGCCCCAATAGCCATGGATTTTTATGGATTTGCTTATTCAGGACATTTCACATTAATTAAATCATACAATAGGTAGTCTTTTATGACTGTCTCCTTTCAATTAGTATAAGATTTTTTAGGTTCATCTATATTGTAACATGTATCCTTACTTCATTCCTTTTTGTTGTTGGAGAATATTTTATTGTGTGGATATACCATATTTTATTTATCTAGTTATTACTGATGGATGTTTGGATTGTTTTTACTTTTTGACTATTGGGAATAAGCCTGCTATGAACATTTGTATACAACATTTTGCATAGACATATGTTTTCAAGTCTCTTGGTATATACCTAGGAGTAGAATTACTGGGTCTTATGGGAGGTCTGTGTTCAACCCTCAGAAGAGCTGCTAAAATATTTTCCAAAACAGCTGCATCATTTTACAATCCCTCCAGCAATGTATCTGGGTTCCAATTTCTCTACATCCTGGCCAACACTTGCTATTGTCAGTCATTTTTATTACAGCCATTCTAACGTGTGTATCAAGTGGAATCTCATTGTGGTTTTGAGTTGCATTTCCTTGATGACTAATAATGTCAAATACCTTTCATGTGCTTATTAGCCATTTGTATATTTTCTTTGGAGAAATATCTATTCAGATTTTTTGCTCACTTTTTACTTGGGTTATATTCTTATTATTGTATTATAAAAATTTTGATATGCTTTTGAGTAACAGCATGAAATGGGAAAAATGATAATATGGGAATCTCCAAAATGATAATAACATACATACTGATTGAGATGCTTAGAATCACATAACTTACGAGATGGAAGACACCGTAAAGATGCCCAAGGCGAAACTCTCCTTTTGTAGATGAGGAAACAAATTATTGTAAAGGTTAAATGATTTCCTAAGAAGCAACATTCAGGAGATTAAAGAACAGGGACTCAAACCCAAGTGTTTTCATGCAGAATTTGCTACTCTAGCTGATGCACTTCATTGTTTGGAAATGCAGAAAGATGCTTTGTACTGCCAAGAATTCTTAGATCTTTGTTTGCCTCTTGTTCTTTAAAGATGAGTAAAATATTGGTATTTATTGCTGTGGATCATACCAGGTTTCTGTTTAGAGAAGAAACAATGAATAATGAGTTAGAACGATGCCTCTCAGACTTGAGTGTGCATCAAAATTGCCTGGAGAGCTTGTGAAAACACAATTGTGTCTAACATGCATAATACACAATATTATGTAAATATATATTTTAAATCATGATACATGATGCATAAGTGCCATTGACAAAGATTAAATAATATATAGCTTTTATTATATGGCCCCAAATAAACATTTATTGAATGGAAATTGAAAAACATAGCTCAATATGTAATCTTACAACCATGAGGCCCACCCCCAGAGTTTCTGATTTAGTAGATCTGAGGAGGGACACAATAATTTGCATTTTAAACAAGTTCCCAGGTGATTCTAATGCCTGCTGGTCCTGGGACTACACTAAGAGGACCACTGCCCTAGAGAAAAGAAAACATTACAGTGCCTGGAGCAGGCCTAAATTATGATATAATGCTATATACAAGTGAAAAATCTTTCCAAATGTCCTTATTTTTAGTCTTTTTCATTGTATACTTTGGAATACATGACTCACTTTTTCTCATGCTGGCTTGAAAGGGAGATAGTAACAAAAATGCCAGTTCTTTTGGTTTCTCTGAACACAAATTATAGAATTTTATACCATCCAAACATTAGATATAAATACATGCATACATACAGACAGACAGACAGACAGACAGACAGACAGATAGAAATACATAAATTTATATTTATATATGAAAAAATTTGGCAAGGATATTTGGCTTTACTTTTTACATAGAATGGTTGCTTGTTATACTAATTTATACTTCTTTAGCCCTTGACCCCTTTCACCCCCCTCCCCTATGGTCACCAGATTGTCCTCTGTATTTGTGAGTCTATTTTTGATTAGTTTGTTCTTTTCGTTCCTTAGATTCTGCATATAAGTGAAATCATAGGATATTTATCTTTCTCTGTCTGACTTATTTTGCTCAGCATAATAACCTTTAGGTCCATCCATGTTGTTGCAAATGGTAGGATTTCTTTTTTATGGTTGAGTAATATTCCATTGTATATATGAACCATAATTTCTTTATCCAGTCATCTGTTGATGGGCATTTAGGTTGCTTCCATATCTTGGCTATTGTGAACAGTGCAGCCACAAACATAGGGTTGTATTGATCTTTACAAATTAGTGTTTTGGTTTTGATTGGTTGTTTTAAAACACAGCAGCAAGAAGATATCATTATGATGCAGCTGGAAAGCCGATCAAATTTCTCTGTAAGAGCTAAGTCATGGCCAGGGCACTTAAGAGTACTTACCACTGATCCTTGCATTGGTGCTCTTTGGCTTAGTCATGAAACTTTCAAGTTGAAGAACATGGATGATAAGTTTTAGCTGTATTTTTCAGACTTCCATATCAAGGTGAGAGGCATATCCATTTCATTAAGTCTTTCTGAACCCCTGTACATCTTTTTTTTTTCCTGGAACTTCTGAACTAATATTTGTACTTAACCATTAGGCCTTAGGTGATCAAATATATTTAAAATCGAATATCACACACCTGACACATATGATGCTACTCAATTATTCCTGAATTCTCAGAGAATTCTAAAATGAAGCATTTGGAATTATCCAGTGAATCAGCCTAAATAGAGTATGTTTTAAGTCTTTAGCAACTAATTGTTTTGGTTGAATCCAGTTTAAGAAGTAAGGAAATTTTTATAGATAACCTTAGAATATGTGTCAATCATGTTAAAAAATAGATCAGAGGTTGAATTATCTATATAAAACTTGGAAAATTTTCATGGTATAAGATATTAAGGCCCTATTTCTAGAACCAGCTTGCAAATTATTTTCCTTTTTACCATTTTCTAAAATAGGTAGCCAACAGGCTAATTGCCTTTTGAGGCAAGCACAGTGGAAAAGTGCATGGCCTTTGATGTCAGAGTTGTGTTCATATTCTGGATTTGTTACTTCTAGGCTATTTGACTGTAGCAGATGCTGTGTTGTGTTGCTCAGATCCCTATTCAGGACTGAATAACTTAGTTCCTCCAGCTACTGCAAGTGCTGTAGATGGCATCTGGTTGGTTGTTATGGGAGTAAAATATTCTGGCTCCCTCATCCCAACCTGGAACAACTCTTAAGGGTTGTCACAGATTTAGAGCTTCCCCATGGGACCAACTGAGGCCTCACTGAGACTACATAGAAGCCCGACTCTTCCCTTGGCCTAACTCTGCTTTCTTCCCTTCCCCTCCCTGTAATGATCCTGAGAATACTCTCTATAACTTTTCTGAACACAGATCTCCATCTCAGCATCTGCTTCCTAGGAACCCGATATGTAATGTCAGTGAACTTTTATGTTATTTAACTTCTTTGACCCTAAAAGATGTTTCCTATAACAATACCTATCTCATTTCAGGTTTTTATCATAACTAAATTAGATAATGTGTTTGAATGGCCCTGGCACAGTGTCAGACACAGGGTAGGTGCCCAATAATATTAAATTCCTTTCTGTTCTTCAGCTAGATTTCCATCCTGTTCATAGTTAAAGTCAGTTTTTTCCCAGACTACTTATCTTGTGCAACCACAGATAATAGGCAGAATCTGAGATCTGAGATTCTGTGAAAACCTTCAGTTGGTTTGCCAAACCTCAGGCAGTATTATTCTAGGACAAGTTATAAAGAAAGAAGGTTTACAAAATATTACCACAGAGCTAAGTAGGCAAGGCTATGATTCCTAATGACGGCTTCTGAACTAGGTTTTCTCTGACTGCTGAGACTATGGATGATAAACTTTTTTTTTTTTTAAGTTAGTAGTCTCATGTTTGATTTAAATAGTCAACTTGAGAGAACATGGTGCCACTTTGAGAGCTAAGTTTTTTTTGAAGATTTTGCTTTTTTCTCCTCAAAAATATCATATAGCAAGAACATACAAAAGCACTTCACTGCAACCTATTGGATCATATCATAGGTAAAGCCAACAGTGTCATTCAAATAGTATAGTACTGCTCATTAAAACTGGAACGTCTACAATCCATGTGTTACTAACACAGGTTAACCCAGACAAGGACTCTCAGAGTGACGGTGATTGTTCACTTTGATAAACATTTATTAATAACAATTCTGTATTATGTTCTGAAGTTGTAGAGATGAATAAGACATCTTTTGAAAAACTCATCTTCTAGTCCTTGATGTTGCTGGCTTTGTGGGATTCTTTGTTGGTAAAAAAAAGGGGGATCAGAAATAAGATGTCAAGTTGTTTTTAACCATAATAGAATCTATGTAATAGTGAAAGAGCAGCTAACATGGATTGCTCATTATCCACCAATATCCATTCTATTCTTCTTCCTTTTAATAATACACCACTTCCCCTACAATTTTAACTGGGCATATGTTTATCTAGATAGAGACTACATTTCCCAGACTTCCTTGCTGTTAGATGTGGCCATGTAACTGACTATATTCTGGCCAATGGGTTATAAACAACAGTGATGTCTGTGGTTTCTGAATCACACCTTAAAAAATAAGCTCTTTGCCACCACTCTTTCCTCCACTGCCAGCTGGGAAATGACTCATCCACAAATGAAAGCTATATATTGAAAATACAGAGACACCTATGGGTCACTTTAGAATACCACATAAGAAATAGATTTCTGTTCTATTTAAGCCCCTATATTTTAGGTTCTCTTTGTCATAAAAACTTAGTCTATACCCTGACTAATTAATACATGTATTATCTTATTTAATCCTTATAATTATGTGAGGTATTTAATGGATCCCCATTTATAGATGAAGAAACTGAATCGGAGATTAATTTGCCCAACCAAGTAGGGAAACTGGAATTGAAGTCCAACTAATCTGTATTCAAGTCTAATTGTTTTCAGGAGAAAACTAAAACATTTTCTAGTCTAAAAAGTAAAAGCTCATAGAGACATGATCAAAAGTTCATAAAATGAAGTAAAGATAGTTTAAACCAGTTTGATTCATCAAATCTTGTCTGTTAGAACTTGGGGGCTTCTTTCAAGATTGAAACTAGAAGAATTAAAGTTAATAAAAAGAGGAATTGTTCTATTTTTACATAGAAAGTTAACTAAGAGAAATCACTACCCCAAGAAGTAAAGACTAATAGTATAAATTGGTTGACATTTGTTTAGGTCATCTATTCACAACAGACTCAGATTAGGGACGTTTTGTGGGTGTATGAGTATATTCTTAACTTGTAACTTTAAGTTTTAAAGAAGAATCCTGCCTTCTCCACAAAGTTCCCTTTGAGGCCTCTCTCTGCCAGAAATCTCAGATGGACGGGCTGGCACAGCATGGCATTCCTTAAATTCTCATGCTAGCACAGCACACAAAGCTGTGAGCAGCTATGCTGCCAACAACTTCAATGAGAAAGAAGTAGACCATATGCTAGGATGTGACCTCTGTAAATGTCCTTAAATTCACAGTGATGAACAAACAGGTGTTTAATAACCATATTTTAAAATTACATCACAGTCTGGTTTTCAGAAGATCATCAATTCATCCTGTATCTACAACCAGAAATCTGCAGATTATCTCTGAGTAGGTTGCTCCTGGAAGTTTTCTGATGTGAGGACCCTCAGAATGAAAGAGTGACACGAGTTTGTTCTTGTCTTTGAGAGGATCCATATTCCCCTTTGTGTGGTCTCAAGTTATCTGCCTTCTTTCCTTTTCTTCCAACAACTGTGTTTTGATACAAGTTACACCGCTCTCTCCCCACTCCATCCACATCCTCCCTTCTCCTCTTACCCAGTTTCTCTCTATTTATGTTAGAGGAAGGAATGTCCCTCCTTTCAAACATCAAAGCCTAGACCTCTTTGTTTCCATTTTTTGTTGTGATATTGCTTCATCAATGTTCCCTCTTAACTGACTCCTCAACCCTTCCATCTGGTGACCTCTCTCTCTTCTTAAAACACACACTCACACACACCACTGTTGTGGTATTTTGTAATGTGTTAGCTTGGCTAGGCTGAAGTAAATTTCAAAGAATTCCCTTTCCTGTATATTGGTACTTATTTGGACCACAAAGGAGATTCTTGTGGGAGGTTTGGAGGGCGGAAGTGAAAGAGCTACCATCTTACAGCTCACAAACATTTCTACTTATCTGCTGGCCCACCTGGTTGCTATGAGGCAGCACCTCTGTCTGCAACTGCTGACTTCCACTGGACCCTCATTCTCTGCTCCCATTCCTAGGCCAGGTATATGTGTTCAGCTCTGTGAGGAATGCTCTAGCTTCTGCAGGGCACTCACACCGCTGTGGTCAGAGATAGCAAGAACTGACACAGGCTTCAGCCCACCCTTATGGAGCTCCAGCTTATGTTTGTGGGTTCCAGACTGATCTTAATCTCTTCCACTTTATATCCATCTTCCCTTCTATTTACCCTGTGAAGTTCATTCTCTAGCTTCAGACACAAAGCCACACAGAGACTTCTTGAATAGCTACCATAATTCTATAAACTCAGGCCCCATAACAAATGTGTGTGTGCATGCATGTGCGTGTGTGTGCACATGCACTCCTCCTAGTAGTTGACTGTTACTGATACACACCTTTTGACATTTTTACTTGACGACCTTAAATTGTATACTGCCCACAGTCTTCCTTATTTTCATCTCAACATTCTCTAGAACACAGTTTATATTCAGTACCTTGCTACAACATATTCATTTAACTGTTTGTCAAAGAGAGCAGCTGCATCAGAATTGTTGTTAAAAACACAGATTCCTAGGCTCCCATCTCCAGACTGATTGAATCAGATTCTCTAAGAGTGGGCCTTGGAATTTGCATTTTGAACAAGCTCTCCCTGGATAGTGATGCACAGTAAAATTCAAGAAACAGCACTGTTTTAAGTGGAGTCTAGAAGGTAAAGAAGACCGAAGAAGGAAGAAGGCCCAGCTTATAGGGGGTTAAGCGCTGGAGATATCCAGTAGATAGATGAAGATAGGGATTAGCAGTCCTGCTCAGAGGACCTGGGCCTTGCTGACCTCATTGATACTGCTCTTTTGGGGCACCTCAAGTAGATTTCTTGTAGTGCCTGAGAATTTGCATTTCTATCAAGTTCCCAGCTCATGCTGTTGACTTGGGGACCACAACTTTGAGAAATACACACACACACACACACACACACACACACACACACACACACACACACACTAACCTCTTTTTGCTTACTGTAAGGGTTGCTGTATAGTCTTCTCTCCCTTCTTTATTAGACTGTCAATTCTTTTAGGTCTTATTCTTCTTTATATCTTCAGAGTTTAGCAATGTGCCTGACCAAACAGACATTTCATAAATGTCTGTTGATTCCCTATATAGTTTTGCCTCTCTTCTATTCCCTAAAAGTTAAGGACCCATTTCTTTTCAGCAAAAAAAATTCTATCGCACAAAGCATTCTTTAAGATGTGGATTTATTTACACCCCCTGCAAAGGTCAGAGATATGAGCAGTTGGACACTGTTTCTAGTGAATTGCGCATAGCCCACTCTCTGGCTTTTTTTTTTTTTTTTTTTGGCCTGGAAAACTAAGCTAATTATCTTTTGGTTGTTGGCAACTTCTCAATAAGAGATGTGTCAAGTGTAATAAGATCATAAGGCATTTGACTACATAAAGAAGAGAGAAATTATACAAGAAGAATAAACATTTTTCCCCCACTGGGGGCAAGAAAGGAGTGAGGAGAAGAAAACTACATTAGTAGTTTAAATGCTCTTTTCTCATGAGAGCATTCAGGAACAACAACATTGGTTTATACCAGTTAACACTGGGTTCCCAGAGATGATGCAATTCTGTTTCAGTGCCGCCTTTCCCTGACAGCTCAAAGCTTGGCTTCAGCTCAGAACCATTTTCTAGCCTGATGTAACTCCCCAGTTGAGCTCTGAAGAGAAGAGGCTCTCAAAGTAGGTTTTTAATCTTTCATAGTGTTTTTGGAACTCTTGTGTTAAGGTGTCTAGAGGCCCTCATGTACAAGATTCTTCAAATAATATGTTTTCTAGTAAGTTGGTCTAAAAAATATAACCAGGCATTATAATATGAATATGATAGCCTATGAAATTATGAAGTACTATTACATTTTTCTTTTGTTATTCTAAGTCGGATACAATCCATAGTGATTTATCTTTTAGAATAAGGCAACATGGTTATAAGGTACTCACTTTACAGTGAGACAGCTAGGGGAGAGAGATTTAATCCTAGCCTCTACTTTTATTTAAATAGGATCTATATATTATGGAGGCATTCAGAACTGGTACAGAGGTGGCAAATACATGACTGACCAGACTGCACCCACTGCCTTTGCTCCACGGAGCCCAAATACATCTTCAGAATCCTCCTCAACACATTAAGTTATATGGGTAGAAACCTGGAATCTGGAGTCAGGACAGAGCTGGGTTTGAATATACATTACTGTACTTACTAGAGATATGGCCTTGGACAAGGTACTAATCTGTAAGCCTTAGTAAAAAAGGATAATACAGAAGGTCTTCACTTAATGTAATTGATAGGTTCTGCTACTTTAAGTGAAATGATGTATAATGAAACCAATTACTATAGGCTAATTAATGTAAATAAAAATTATGTACAAAGGCATCTCATCAATGTTATAACCAATTCCATCCATTTCCACATACATGCTGCCACTCTAATTCAGTATACCTTCATCTCATGCCTAGATTTCTGAAATAGCTTCCTACATGGGCTCTTTCCTTCTACTTTTGCCTACCTTCCAATCAATCTCCATCTTGGCCAGTTGGACATTTTAAAAATACAATCCTGGCCCTGATCCTTACTTAAAATTCTTCCTAGACTCTTGTAATAAAATGTAAAATCAAGAACTAGGCCTCAGTGGGATGATAGGAATTTGCCTCTGCCCCTTTCTCCATCCCCATCTCATATCCTCCTCCTCTTTTCTCAGCATCATAGCTATATTGGCATCTTGCAGATCCTCAAATGAGCCAACCTCTTTCCTTTCTCAGGGCCTTTGCACATTCTGTTCCTTTTGCCTGGAATGCTATTTCTCTACTCTTAATCTGCTTGACTCTGATTCCCTCTTTAGGTTTCAGTTCAACTGTTTCTTCCTCAGAGAAATCTTCACTTATTCCAACTCCCTAAATTATAGCCCCACTTATTATTTTCTATACACTGTTTCTATTTTTCCTCCAAAGAGCTTACCACAATTTGTAATTCTACACATAACTCTGCTTGTTCCATATTTCTCTCCCCTCTAAACCGTGTGATGTTTATGTGTTTAATCACTCTCCTAGCTTAGGCAAAGTCTTAAGCAAGTTCTGTTTAGTTTCACAAGCATAAGAGCAGGACCTTTCCCTTCCTTACTGTCACACAACAGTGGTACATTGCGAGGGCCCCACCTTCCTTCATGGGGGTGCTTACTGTATCCTGGTATTTTATAATGGGGTACCTGTCTTTATAAGGTAAGTTAGATAAGGAGTGAACTAAGTCCAGGGATAGAAAAATGTTACTTCAGCTGAGAAGTTGCTCAGAATACTTTTCAGAATAGGTTAAAAATTTTTCTGTAACAAATTACATTTTAGTGGCTTAGCACAATAAAAAGATAACTTCTGTTTACACAATTCAAATGTTGAGTGAGACCAGAAACCCAGGAGTTCTTCCAAGCAGGGACTCAGGTATTGGGCTCTGTACATCTTTTGGTCTTGCCATCCCCTAGGTTCTCAGAGCCCTTCATCTATATCTGGAAGGATAGGAAACAGAGCAAGGAGGACTGCTTTGGAAGTATTTATGGACAAAATAGAAAATGGTGTGTGTCACTTCCTCCCACATTTCATTGGTCAGAATTCACCAGTTCATAGTACAGCTTCATTTCTAACTGTAAGGGAGGCTGGGAAAGAGAGTCTAACTGTGTGCTCAGGAAGAAGAGGCAAGCATGGAGTTTGGAGTCTGGGGAAAGGATGGCTGGTATAGGACCAGGTGTGGATGATGGATTGTGATGCACCCTTGGATATCATCTTGTCCTGGGCAGAGATACAGCTTGTACTCATTCATGGCCTCTTTAGGTCTGGATTGTCCCCTCCTCTCTCCAGTCACTTGTATGGGAGTTCTCTTGCCCTCTATTTCTCTTCCCCGTTTCAGCACAGAGGAATCTTTTTTGACCTAGTGGAATATCTGTGGGGGATGAAGCCCTGTTCATACTGGCATTTTGCCTATTTCTAATGTCATTGCTAATCCCCTAAAATATTGGTCTGCTTTTTTTCCTCTGCTTTCTGCTTGTTACTTCTTTCCCCTGAGGCAATGAACACAGCCTAGCTACTTGAGTGGAAACAGAGATAGGAAAAAAGTGAAATATTGAGAGAAATCACATTAGTTAATATTTCAAAAACATTGTTCCACAAAAAATATAAGCTCAATGAGGGTAGAGACCATGTCTATACATTCACCACAATATCTCCAGAATCTAGCAAATGGACTCAGTAAATATTTATTGAATAAATAAATACATGAATAAGCACATGAATGTTATAAGAAGCAGCATTTCTCATGATGACCTCTTGTAGCCTGATTTTTTACATCTTCTTAGGCTCTCCTTCTCAAGGGGATATAAGCAGTTCTCTTTGGAAAGAGAGCTGTAGTTATGGTGCCTTGGGCTTTGCAGGTTTGACATATTGTCAATATACTTTTATGTGCACACACATACACATGGAAAGAAAAAGTAATCAAAGAAAACAGGACAGAGAACAATAATAAAAGGAAGAGGAATAAAAACACCCAGTGCCTGGCACATAGGAGCCCTATAAATGTTTATTGAATGAGGGAAAAGAAGAGGTGCCCAGTTTGCCCCATGCAGGGTCTGAAATGGGTAATTCATGAGCATGCATCAAATTCCAACATCCTTTTTTTAAAAGTTTATTAAAGAGATCTATGTTGTAGCCTCATCATAATGTCACTGTTGTCCTTAAGGGATAGACTAGGTTTGTTTTTCTAGTCGGTCTTTCTGACTCTCAGGGAATGTGTGAGTTCTGTAGAGTGCTGGGGAGAAATAACTCACAACAGGGAGAGGCAGAATCAGGAGGCACCGAGATGGTTCCCAACTAGCATTGAGAAGGAAAATGATGTGGCTTAAGATGGGTTCTTTATCACTGGTTCCTCTGCTGATTTTTTTTGGGCGGTGGAGGGAGGCAGAATTTAATGACAAGCTTGCTTTTTGTTTGTTTTTGTTTTTGAAACCTTTCCTCGACTTTTGTGGCAGACACCAGAGCTTGGCACTCCTAATTCTCACATCAAACCTCCTTCTTCCTGGCCTGTGTCTACTATACAGGCTGAAAAACAAAAATCCTCCATTTACTGACCTCTCTTGCAGCCAGAGGAGGCCATTTGACACAATTCTGGACAAGAGATGTGTTAACCCTCCCCCACTTCTCCCTTTTCTTATTTGAATGGACAAGATGGCAGCAGCTGTAGCTGCTGTTTCATGACCATGAGGGAGAGGTAAGACACCCACAGAGATGTTGGCTCTGACATTGTTGAACCACTGAATCAATGCTAGCAGACTTTCTCTTATGCTGGGGAAAATAAACCCCTCTTTGTTTAAGGTACTACAATTAAGAATTCTGTCACTAACAGCCCAAAGTATTCTTTGCTGGCACTATTCTTTCTTTTCTTTTTTCCAGATAAAAATAAATGAGCCAGCTATATTTAATAAATATGACAAAATTTCCACATAATATTAAAACAAGATTTTAAAATATAGAATTCAGAATAGGCCAAATAAGTTTGAAAAAGAATAAAATTGGAGGATTCACAATGCCTAATGTTAAGATTTATTTTAAAACTAAGTGTTTATAAAGTCTTTATAAATCAAGACAGTGTGTCATCGGCAAAAAGATAGACACATTGATCAATAGAACACAATACAGAGTTCAGAAAAGATGGAATTGCAAAATATTAATTACTGAAGAGTATTTCCACACAGAGGAAATATCCAATAACCAAAATTACCTCTTCTACTTAGAGTTTCAAGTCAGCTTAATCCCAGTGACTTATGCCAGAGATAAATTGTAATTATAACGAATATGTTTAAGAGTAACTACTATGTTAATCTTTTCCTTGACTAGCCTGTACTTTTCCAATTTCTAGTCTTATTGCTTTCTCTCTTATCTGTCTGGAGTTTTAGGAATACTCCTTTTCCAGTCCTGGCAGTGTCAATTCTCAGTACCACCTATACTACCTCCAGTCTGGAGCAGGTACAAGGATTGTTCTTTCCAGGGCTTCCACTTATCTTTTCCTGCCCTTAATGATTTTTTTCTCCCAGACATATCATCCAGCCTCCTCTCTTGGTTATCTGTGGCCCCACAGTTTCCTTCTTTCTCATTCCTTCCAGTAAGCTCTGAGTCAGATTGTTTCACCCCTTACTTAAAACCTTCAGTGGATTTCCCTTTTCATGGGCTCTGTTCCTTCGACACAATGGAGGTCTTGGGGCCTTTGTTCTTCTTGGTCACCTGTCAGGAGCACTCTGTCCCCACCTCTTGGTGTGCCTAACCCTGTCTAGACATGATGGTCTCCAGCCAAATGTCTTCTCTTCAGACAGGCTTTCCTGTCCATTCTGTCTCTCCATCCTGCATCGTTTCACCTAGTTTTTACATTTTCTTCAAAGCTTTACAAGTCTCCAATTATCTTGTTAATTATTTTGTATACTTTGTCTAAACTCCATGAGAGCAAGGACCTTATCTGCTAAAAGATGACATTTGCCTTTGATTTACAAGAAAATGAGTTAACCTGAAGGGAAAAGTCCACAAGTAGGGTGGCCCTGTTTCCCCAGAAGAGTCCAAGTTATTTACATGTCATTATTAACAGCATTCCTTTCATTCTCAAAAGCGTGCCCTTTGGAGTGTTGATACCTTGCTCTGAGTCCTTGTCTTGGGTCCTTAATGCTAAGAATTATGTTTTTGTGATCCATGTTCTTTGTAACCATGCCTTCCTTACATAATGATAACTTCAACCTCAATGTGGATGTTACATAAAGGAGGGAATGGGTGTGGGGTAAATGAGTAAACAATCTATGAATGATAGCTACATCAGTTAATATAAAATTATTTCTCTGTTATAAAGGTATGTTTGATGACTTTTAGCAATGTAGAGTATTCCAGCATATGGATGACTGATGATTTATTTAACTAATTTCTTATTAGTGAGCATTTCAGTTCTTTCCAATTTTTTCCCTGCTATCTATGTTATGAAAATGCACATTCTTGTATTTTTATTTTTGTATACATGTGTGAAATTTCATCAGGATAAATTTCTGCAAGTAAAATTGCTGTGTTGAACTGTATGTACATTTACAATGCTGATGATTATTGTCTAAGGTGATTTTAAGTAGGAAATTAATATAACAATTTTCTTCCCCTGAAGCAAGCACGTGTTTCAGTTCCAATATTGGGCTAACACATTTTTATTTCACACATACATATAAATCTACCCTCTATAAGGAAGAAGGTTTGGATATTCTAACTATATAATTATCTTTTGCATTCCCAGCTTTCATTTAGTGATCTCTAATGAATGCATATTGAGTGAATTTATAGATCGTTAGCAGTAATATACCTTCTGTGTTAATTTTAGGCTATTTAATAGTCACAGATGGATGGATCACTAGCTTATACATTTTTTTAAGCCAAGAGTACCACTGTCTACAAACTTAATGATATAGTTAATGCTAAAATCTGAATTAAAGTCAGTCTTTGAGTTTCCTTTTGAATCATACACTAAAATCACAATATATTAGAGCTGTAAGGTATCTTATAACTCTGTAACTGGAGTGCCTTAATTTATAGTTTGGGATGTGAAAAAGACACCACACAGATGGGATCCCAAAGTTGAACATTTGAGACCTGACATACCCAGTGAACAGGAAAACAGTGTCCTTACCTGGGTGTCCCTTCCCCTGAAGAGTCCAGAGCCATCCTGGTCACTTTTCATTTCAACTTTTGGAGTCCCAGTTCAGATATGCTCCTTCAAGGCTAGAGGATTTTGTTGCTGCACAGAGACTGGTGGCCCTAGAAAAAGCTTCCAGTTTAGACCTTTGCTTGGGCCACTGCTCTCCTTTAAGGGGCCAGAGAGGAGATACCCAGCCCTCAGGGGTAAGTTCAGCTAGGGGTGGGCTCCAGGCAAGCCTGGCTTGGACTCCCATCATTATCACTCCTCATAGTCATTCACACAGCCACTTCAACAGGACTCAGGCCTGCTCCCTGGTTCCTGACTGGGTCCCATCTCAGTGTGCACTGACATACAGCTCCCTTTTCAACTTCTAATATGTGCAAAGGCCAAGCTGGTGGTCCAATCTTTTCTTCTTGGTGAGTTTATCTGAGGGATCTTACAGCCCTTTCTTGATTCCAAGCCCTGCTCAGGGTAAACCTTGTCCACCCTGACTAGTTTTAATTTCTGAGACAAAGTGTGGGGGACTTGATTGCTTCCCACCCTTAGCCCCTAGGTGTGTTTTGGGCTCCAAATGCAAATTTGGCTACTCCCTCCCAGTAATCTTTAGGCCCTACATATCAATATATTCTGTCTCCCTCACACACAGACATCAAATTTCATTTAACCCATCCATCTTACTGAAGATTATTTAAATCCAGTCCCCTCATTTTAAAGATGGGAAACTGAGGTTCAGAAAAGTTACTTACCCAGGGTCACACACCTGGGCACAACAGACCAGAGATAAAAATTCTTGTCCTCTACATCATAATGCAGGGCTCTCTTATTTCCACTGAAATGTGTCCATTTTGTGAGTTTTCTCTGGTGAGTTTTGAAATCCTCAGTCACTTTCTCTTCAGCAATCTTGGCCACATTCCATGCTGAAATATGCTCAGACATGCTGGGTACCTTTTCTTTAGCCTAATAGTGATTTCCAGAGTCAAAACCAAATCTCTCATTAAAATTAGTTGCTGTTTCAAAAAATCCACATCCTTGTTCTCCTTTATTAGGAAGGAATAATCAAGAGGTAGCGCTGAGCACATTCATTGCCTTCAAATGGCCGTTGTGGCCTCTCAGTGACCTCACGAATCTAGAAATACGCATGCTGCAGCGCAGCGTTTGGTTCATATCTCCTTTTCAATCACAGCTCTGGACTCTCCATTGGGTCAAACCTTTTTGAAGTGTTTCCAGTTCTCTTTCATCCTATACATTTGTCACTTGATGGACAGCTTATGAAAGCACCTGGAAAGCAATTAGAGAGGGAAGAAATCCATCTGAAAAGCAACCTCAGTCCACTGAGTCATGGTTTTTGAGCTCCAGGGCTGGAATTCTTACCTGTGGCCTGGAATTCTAGTATGTACTCATTCTTTGAAAGAGCTTTGGGTACAGTTTGAGAGTGGACCTGTCAGTGGGGGAAGGGAGAGTAGTAGAAGTGTTCACATTTAGAAGTCCTTATTCTGAGGAATTCTATTTGAAAAGCTCGAGTTTTGCTCCACGTTGTCAGAATTTGAGTAGTCGACCTGCCTAACATTGAATCAGACTGCCAGCCGACACATCAGAATTCTACAAAGAATTCTACACGTCGGCCATTCTACAAAGATAGCTTCCAGAATTTTCTGAAAAATACCTTTTAAAGAATCATATTTTCATCTTATCTTTATTAGTGAGCATGTGGTAAAGACTTAATTCTCTAGGTTGCATCCATACATTTTACTAAAATGTTGAAATCTCACTCTCTGTTATCCATGTTGGCTCATATCTCTCTGAGAAGTTCTTGGCCAAGGTAGTACATTGAAACAGGTGAGGAGCTTTTAGAAATTCACAGTGTGCTGGCCACCCCTCAGAGCAATTAAATCAGACCCACTGGTGGTTACATCTAGGCATCAGTACTTTTTAAAACTCTCAGATGATTCTGTTGTGCAGTTTAGGTTTGAGAACCACTGCCTAGAAATTGCTACCTGCAGGCAACAATTTGCCTGAATGCTGAACTCTAAGCTTTGTGAGGGAAGAAACTGATTTGTTGACCCTTGCTCATCCCTGACACCTACAATACCTCCTGGCCCATGGTTAGTACTTAATATATATTTACTGATTGAGTGAATTCATGCTTATTTTGAAGTCCATAAGGATGTAGATAAAGAAATGCTCTCCCTTTTGCCTAGGGATAATGTTGCACATCCACAGTCATGGTGCTGGGTCAGTGTTAGAGGGTTTTATGCATCCTAAAATCATGGAAGGTTTATGGTCCTTGGAAAGAGACCTGGCTGGCCATGGCTATGGGGATGCTTGGTGTGGGGGCGGGGGGGATCAACACAGTGGCTGTTTACCAACTGGAATGAAAGCATTTTAATATTTTAACAATATGTCCTCTTATACTTGTATATAAATGGGCCACAATGGTTTAAGGTTTTGGTCCTTCTACAGTTGCCAGGGATTTCCTACTCTGACAGTCTCTATGTGATTTGGTGCGGTCTGTTCTCTGACTTCATCTTCTATTGCTCCCCAGTTCCTTCTCCATGACTCCAGCCACACTGGCCTATGTGTTTCCTGAATACTGTCAAGTTACTTCTTGCCTTAAGGTCTTTGCACTTGCTGTTCATTCTGCTGAAACGTTTCCCTGATGGAAAGGGCCGCAGAAGTGGATACAAAGAGGATAATGACAGTAGCCAGTTTGGCAAAAATCTGCCATGTGGTGCCTTTAGGTAAATTTTCAGTCTTTTAGATAAAATGTTGAACACCTCAAATTTCTTTTTGTTTTGTTCTCTCTCTCCTCAAAAATGTTCTATTTTGGCTGCCAAAATATGAATATTAATTATTTTTCTTTATGTTTCTGCAATAAATCTCCTAATTTTCTTCCCCTTTCTACTCCGTACTCCCTGCCCACTCCCTTCCCCAGATTAATGCTTTATTCTGGCTAAGGAAATGCTTCTTATTAAAAAAGAAAAAAGGAGAGAAATTCACATTTATATGGTTTAAGATATTATCCCAGTTATATTTATAATAGTTACTCACAATGGGCTCAAGCACTGGGCTGAGTACTTTCTACACATTGTCCCATTTAATCTTCATAAGAGCTCATCTTACAAATGAGAAAACTGAGACCTTCAGTGGTAGAAGACACTGCTCAAGGAATTGTTTCTTGTTAAATGGCAGATCACGATTTGAAATCAGGGTTGCCTGACTCCATAGCTCATGCTTCTAACCCTTGCTCTCTCTGTAAGATCATTATCAGTAAGGTCTCCTTTACAAAGCTCTAAAATTCCTTCACGCTGCTTATTTGTTTGAAGCTTGCTTGCTGCTCTAAGGAGTATATACTAACTGCAAACTGCAGGGCTAAAACTTAAAAAAGAAGACAGCAAAAAGAAGCATGACACAGAGTGATCAAATGGTAAACGAATAACAGAAGAATAAGAGAAAGTCTCTATACAAAAGGCTTTTTCTAATCTAGGAAGTGGCAGTGATATTTCATCATGAAGCTCAGTCTAGCAAGAATGGGCCACTGAGCTGAATTATATTTGAATATCTTATCTTCATGTTGGGCATATAAGCAATGGTACATATAAGCAATCATATGCATGATTATTTTTCTCTAGGTTAAGGCATGTCATTGATGCAATAAATTTCTCTTAATGTATAGTGTACCAGTTAGGCTTCTCAAAAAACTATGGTTTTCTAGTCCTAAATTTAACACAGTTGAAAAATATTTCTTTACAGCTGCTATCATTTTTACTTAATCCTGTGACTTTTGTAATTCACTTATTAGTTCTACTAGTTGTTTAGTATATTCTTGAAAATATTTTATACATATAGCATCGTTAACTGTGAATAAAGACAGTTTTACTTCTTCCTTTTAAACTTTATTACTTTTACTCATTTTTCTTGCTTTAAAGCATGACTAAGACATTAAGGACAATATTTAGTATAAGTGGTGAGAGAAGATATTTTTGGCTTGCTCCCAGTCTTAGGGTGAATGTGTCTGATAGTTCACCATTAGAGAAAACATTAGTTGCACATTCTTTGTTGATGCTTCTGTCAGATGGAGGAAACTCCTTTCTATTCCTGCTTTTATGAGTTTTTAAAAACAGCTTTACTGTGGTATGATATACAAAAACTGCATCTGTTTCATGTGTACAATTTGATAAGTATGAACACATGTATACACCAGTGAAACCATAATCAAATTAATAAACATCTCTATAAGTTCCAAAAGTTATTGTGTATCATGCATGTACATTAAATTTTGTCAAATACTTTTTTATGCCCATTGAACAATATAACTAGCAAAGGGCAATGAATTTTATGGAGTAATAATTATTCAACTTTTGAGATAAAGTGAAAGGCCTTGCTACCTGGAAAAAATTCAAATTTTTATAAACTAATAAAGAAGAGAAAATGGTTGTTGGGGCGGCAACCAACAATGGTGGTCATAATAAGCCCTCTGAACTCAGTTTTGGAATTTTGTGAAGTTTATGTTACAAGTAAATTAATAGAATAACTTGCTACATTTGATATCTTGTTTCACCTGTCCATCTTGCTCATGGCAGTCAAACTTGTCTTCTTAAAGTATAGGAATGACCATGCTATAACCTTGCTCATAAAATTTGCTGGCCACCTATCACTGCAAAACAAATTCCATAGCACAGTATTCAATGTCTTTCTAGATTTGACTATATGTTGTCTTTTTAGTAGTATCTTCCATTGCACCTCTTTCTGCCTTTGTCACACATTTACCCTTCCTCTGGCATGCTGTACATTCTGATGTCTGTTATTGCTAATAATGCCTTTGCCCTCCTTATGTACTCCACAATCCCCTCATCTTTCATAATGCCATCCATAATATTTCCTGTTGCAATTGATCTCTATTACCCCTGTGTTCCTATTGTGCCTACAATGCTTTCTTGTAGGATATTTAATGGCAAATGTGTTTGGATTATGTTTTCCTCAACTGTGTATCCCTACATTGTCTCACATAGGGATGGCAGATAGAGAACACAGAAGCCACAAGTCTTCATTCATTAGCCCATGGAAAATATTACTAAATAATTACAGCATGATTTTCCACTAAGCCTAAATGCACATCAAGACACCTCAAGACATTGTTAATTTATTATCAATAACTGCTTCTGGCATTTATTATCTGTTGATTAAATGAAATCTGCATTTCACCTCTAGCTATATTTATGACCTCGTTCATAATGAAAGTTTAACACTTTGGTTAGTTAAAAGTGAATTTCACTGCCTAGACTCCATGGGTGGTTTCTACTAGGAAGTAGATTTGTTTGGGAGAGAGTACAGAGGCTGGAAGATTACAACAGATTATAATACTAGAGCATTATAGCATGTGGAGGAGCTGACTGCGCAGAAGAAATCTGTTAGTAAGAGTGACAGGCTCTTGCTAAAGGGAGGCCAAGCTGTCAGACCTATTTTATCCTCTCAAGAAACCCACCAGGAGACCTTGTTATTTTCTTGGTATAGAATCCAAGAATTTGTTAAAGGTCTACATCAGTTGTGTAAGGCCATGTCCTGGGAATCTCATGGGCCAATGAGAGGAGTGAGAGTGTTTCCACATGTCACAATCTGTTTCATTACTGTGGGGCAAACTTTCATTAGAAGTGCTATAAGCTTCCCGCCGGGAACACAGGTGTCTACAAAAAATAGAACTCTTTAAACCATACAGATATGTCTGACTAACATTCAAAACTTAGTCTGGGAAATGACAGAGTCTTTGAGGGTTTCTTTGAAGATAAGGTCAGTTTTGATGTTTGTCTATTTCTAAAAAATATACTGTCCAGTACAATGGCCATTAGTCATATTGGGTTACTGTTTAAATTAATTAAATGTAAATAAAATGAAAACTTTAGTTCCTCATTCATACTAGCCACATTTTAAGTATTCAGCTGGCCATATGTGAGTGGTGGCTTCCATAGAGCAGATATATATAAAACATTTCTATCATCACAGAAAGTGCTAGAGGACAGCACTGTTGTAAGACCTCCTATAGAAGACTTGGACTATTTTGCACTGTAGGTTAGGGTTTTCGCAGAAGTTTTGGCTTGCATGCATCAAATAATATTCTTTGGTATTGGCATTATTTATAACATGTAACTATTTTATTTATGTTTCTTTCACCTAAATAAGTGCTTTTGTCTTCCAAGGCATTTCTGTTTAATGTTTCATTTGAGAAAAATGTCAAGGAAGTATTCATTCCCAATAGTTAGATGTCTGTATTGGTAAGCAAGATTCTATTATTTATCTTCCATTGTTTCTTTATGGTGATTAATAGTTTCCCTGATCCCCAAGTTCCTTTTTACAACCTTCTGCCTGCTAAGTCGGCCACGTCCTGCATGGTTGTTTGAATTTAAATCACCCATCATTTTGCCTTATAAGGAAGATGTAACACATTCAATCACTGAAGGAAGGGACTATTGGGAAATAATATGCCATAAGGCTCCTATCTATTCTGTGACATTTTTATTCTTGCCTCTTTCCTCACATTAAATAAAAGCTATTGTACTTAGGGGGATGCATTAAAAATAGACCACACAATACAGTGTGGCTAAAGCTTCCATATTAGTTTTAAATGTAGTATATTAAAAATGACTTTAATCTTGGTTATGGTGGCAATTCAATATAACATTCATTCTCTGTTAAAACTCAAAGCTATATGTTTACTTCAATTATTCCTATGAAGAAAAGATGAAATGTTTTTTAAAACATTTTAAGGTGAAATGAAATGGACTATGGCATAAGAGACAGAATCTAATCTTTATTTCTATCCTTACAGTTCTACAGATTATCATAATTCTTTATAATCTCCTGCTGAGTCACCTCTTTAAAGGTCTTGATTGGCTACTTAGTATTCATATAGTCCCTTTATCCACATGATACTGAGGCTAAGAACTTGGTATATATTTGGGGAAAAAATGAACTAAAACTTTCCTTTTCCAGCCTCATTGTTGTCATGACAAACTCTCTTCAGAGACAGCTGTAGTGGGGTCATTAGTTACACAACCAGTTTGAATCCCAGCTCCACCCCCTCGGGTTATGTGAACAACAAAAATGACTTAATATTATAGATCTCAGCTTCTTCATCTTGAAGATAAATTTGATTTTCAAACCTACATCTTTGGATTTTCCTGAGGTTTAATAAAATCCCTTAAAAGTGTCATTATGTTTCACTTTGGTTTCAAATCTAAAAATCATTTTTCTATGACTTTAAATTTTTAAAACTAAAATGTAGTTGCTATGGTCTGAATGATTATGGCCCCCCAAAATTCATATGTTGAAATCCCAATGCCTAATGTGACTGCGTTAGGAGGTGTGGCCTTTGGGAGGTGATTAGGTCATGAATAAGGTTAATGGCCTTATAAAAGAGATCTCAGAGAGAGCTCCCTTGTCCCTTTTACCATATGAGGATACTGCCAGAAGTCGGCAGTCTGCGACCCGGCCGTGCTGCACCTGATAGTGGACTTCCATCCCCCGGAACTCTGAGAAATAGATTTCTGTTGCTAAGCTTCCCATTCTGTGGTATCTCATTATAGAAGCCTGAATGAACTAAGCAATTTTTTTGTACAGTGAAATGCACAGATCTTAAGTAGTGTGCTGTTTGATAAATTTTGACAAATATATACACTATCTAACCCACTATCAACATAGCATAGGAGATTTCTATCTTCTTACGTTCTCTTAGCCCCTTCCCAATAAATTTCTGCTGCTTCTACCCCCAAAACACACACACACAAGCACACGGCAGCCACTATCTTGATTTTATCCCTATAGCTTATTTATTTTATTTTTTTAGAATTTCATCTGAATGGAATCATAGAGTATGTATTCCTTTATATCATGCTTTTCCTATTTTATTTGAATTTTAATTAAATGTGTCGTCTCCTTCTAGAATGTCACTTCCATTCACATTCATGTGGAACACCTGTCTTTAACACATTTAAAAATCATGGGTAGAGAGGTTTAATTTTAAAAGTCTAAGAGAACGGCTTGGCGTCTTGGAGATGGCATTGCAATTCCTACCTATATGACTGTATGAGTTTTGGCCAGTTACTTAAACTCCCTGAACCTCACTTATCACTTTAAAATTGTAATATTTACCTCCTATGAATTTTTATTAGGATAAAATGAAATAATGTATGTGAAGTACCTACCACTTATGAGTACTAAAATTATCAGTCCCCTTCCTTTTTAGGGCAATAAGTCTCACAGCAGTAACCAACCAGTAATTTTGGCCATTTATGTGACTAGTCATGTACTTATCAATTACACTAAATATGTCACTCCGTGTTAATTGCTAAGTGGGCTCAAAAAGGTTGTTCTCATATAATTACAACTTTTTATATTTATTTACCCCTTTATAACTTACAGGACATTATTTTCATGTATTTTCTCTTAATCTTTAGTGCATCCCTTATGAAATCGTCAGCAGACTTTAAAACCAGACCTCTGGCACTACAGCTTGCACTTTTCATGGAGCATTACTGTGTCCTCTGGGGCGGAAACCAGTAATAGCCTTGCTGCTATTACTCTGCACCCAGGAGCTGGCCAGGCAGATGTGTCCATTCTCCAAAGCTCTCCACATGTCTTCTGCCTCCAGCACAGATGGTGCTTGGCTGTGAATTGACTGTGGCCCAGTGGTTCCTTTGTTCATTTGTTCATCAACAAGTATATGCCTTTTGTGTTACTACTATGTGCTAGAAACTATTCTGGGCACTGGAAATTCCACAATATGCAAAGTAGACAAAAATAAAATCCCTTCTATAATGGAACTTTCTAAATGGGGAGATGGACAACAAGCGAATAAACAAACATGTTTGTTTACTTATTTACTTATTTAATGGTCAGTGGTGAGTAATAAGCTTTCTGGGAAAAAAACAAAAACAAAAACAAAAACAAAATAGTGAAAAGGAACCTGGAGTTACGGGGCACAGGATTAGTTCTAAACAGGGTGGTGAGGGAAGGTCTTGTTGATAAGTTGAAGGAGGAAGGGAATGAGTCACACAGATAAAGGGTTGGGGGTGGAGGCATTCCTGGCCAAGGGAAGAACAGGTCCAAAGGTACTAAGGCAGGAGGGTGCTTACCATTTCTAGGAACAGCCAGAAAGCCAGTGAGCCTGGAACAGAATGATCCAGGGGAAGAGGGATAAGACAGGAGAAATAGGGGGCCAGTCATGGTAGACCGTTTTTGTTGTTGTTGTGTTTTTTCCATTTTAAAGATTTGGGCTTTTACTACAAGTGAGCTACAAAGTCATTAGAGGATTCTGGGCAGAAGAAGCACATGATTTGGCTTACATTCCTAAAGGATAATTCTAGATTCTGGGGAAAGAATAGACCAAAGGAAGGCAAGGGTGAAGCTAGGGATGTCAGCTAGGAGGCTGTTTCAATAATCTAGATGAGAAATGATATAGTGGTGGAGATCATGAGAAGTTGTTAGATTCTGGATATGATTGGAGACTAGCGCCAGTAGGATTTGCTGATGGATGGGCTGTGTGGTTTGTGAAAGTGGGGTCAAAGTAATGTCAAGATTTTTGTCCTGAGCCAGTGGAAGAAGAGAAATTTTTCATCTGGGATGTAGAAAGCAGGAAGAGAAATGGGTTTGAGAAGGAACATCAATAGTTCATCATTTGCAATTGAGTTTGAAGTTCATGTTAGACATCAAGTGATGTTGGGTGGTAGATGGATATATGAGTCCAGAGTTTAGGGACAAGGACTGGGTTGAAGACACAAATTTGGGAGTTGTCAAAAAAGAGGGGATTAAAAGCCAAAGGCAGATGAGTACATCAAAGGTATGAGAGTGTAGACAGAAGTGAGAAGTTCAGTTAGAGTCTCTTTGGAACTGATGAAAATCTGAGTTAAAATGAAAACTGTCCCTCAATTACAGAAAGGTTTTCGGAGAGGTTTTTGTCCCTTATTACTATTTAATATTTTTATGACGTTTCTGACTTATTCCTCTTTTTTACTAAAGAGATTCTTACTAATTTTATCTTTAAGATGAAAACCAGCTCTGCAGACCATCTGTTCTGGATCCCTCTCAGATTAATGGGCCCTGACATTATTATTGGTCTCTTTTTGAAAAGGCTCTCCACTCTTTTCAGTTCTTTAGAAATTAAGAGGAAGCCAAGTAGGCACAAAAACAAATATATCTTCCATGGATTCAAGGGCCTTATCAACATGACGAACAGAGTTTTAGTTCAAAAAGTTCCATTTTCCTATAAGAAGATAAGAAACATTCCAACTGTTTTTGTTTTAATCCATGACCTTGAGAACTGCCTTTATCTACAGAGAAACAAAATCTTCTTTGGTTGAAATGTAGATGACAGAAACAATCTTCCTACTACCCTAGATGTTATTATATAATCTTTAGGCATTTTGAAAAAGTCACTCCGAGAGTAATCTAAAGACAAAATGAGAGATGAAATACCTAGAAAGATTTCATTCCAGTTACTATGACTGCATAACAAATTACCCTAAAACTTAGTGGAACAAAACAGATATTTTTATACTCTCGAATTCTGTGGGTAGCAAATTTGGACAAGGTCTGGGGCATCAAATAGAATGTAAAGCTAGGAGAAGGTATCATCTGAAGGCTCATGCACTCAACTAGCAGTTGTTACTACGTGCCACTTGGGGCCACAGTTTTTTTACACATGGGCTTTCCCATGCAGTCTCTCTGCATGGACTAGTTTGAGCTTATTTGCAGCATGGCAGCTGGGTTCCAAGAGTGAATTTCCTGAAAGAGAGAGCCAAGTGGACACTATCTATTTTCTCTGACTTAATGTCAGAAGTCACATAGCATCACTTCTGCCCTATTGGTAGGAGCAGTCTTAAGCTCACCCAAGTTCAGTAGAAGGTATATATGTCCCACCTGTCATGGTGGGGAGTGTCAATCACATTCTAAGAGGAGCATATGGGATAAGATATATGAATCGGTGCATTCATCTTTGGGAAAATACAATCTGCCAAAGATTTAGTGACTATCAGGAGCGAGCATAAACTATTAGTTTCAAAGAGTTTTTGGATTGAGAAATGAAGGTGTAAACACCTCTGAGAAAAGTTTGGAGATTGGGGTAAAAACTTCCATCATTAAATTTAGGAATGTTTTGTTCTTTTTTTTTTTTTTTTTTTTTTTTTTTTTTTGTGCTTACTACTTTGCTGACTGTGAAAATGTTGCTTTGGGAAGAGATCTATCTTTATCTGTGTCTCAGATTAACAGTCTCATTAGGATAGTATTTGTACAGTTTGTTGGATGACAGGCTTCTCAGAAGGACACTGGGATGTGACATATGGTAGAGTTGCAAACAATTACTGAAGGCCCTTGGGAATTTGTAGGCATCACCCATAGGAGATAAGAGAGAAGCTTTGCTATGAGGCTTTCCCCCTCCCTGACAAGAGACCAATGAATTCTTTAATTCACCCATGCTTAATTTCTACCCATTTCCCTTCAGACATGTACAAAGAATATTAGGCTAAATCATATCCTTTATCTGTGTAGATTTTGATCTAGAAGGAATGTTCTTTCTTCACATATGAAGTCAGTTTCACGGAACCATTTTTAGAAGATGTTGGTGGCTAGGTCCAGGTTAGAGTATAGACTAAAAAGATTCACAACTTCTAGATAAAGGCTGAGAAGGAAATGACTAAAATCCTTATGAAGGCTCAGGGTAAAGTGAATGCAAATATGTGGAACAAATTTAGGGAATTATTTGGGATAATTTCAAATTCCCCGACAGTGCAGGGTGATATTTTCATCTTTGCTCATATCATAGTCCAATCAGAGGAAGTTACAGGCTTCCTATCAGCTTTTGGGTAAGGTGACACAAAACAGGAAGAAATATTTTTTAAAAATAAAAGTGCCTAGGTCATAAAATATTAGAATTGATTTTAAATCTTATTGCAGTTCCGAAGAACCAGAGTTTGCAATTTTCAAAGTATCATACAGCTGAGGCTGATCTTTATTGATTAGTTCTATTTTAATCGGCCTTTGACTATTGGAACCTTAGGATGTTGGACTATCAAGTTTTTACAAATGTTCAAGTTTAGCTGCATGGGAGCTGCAGAAGCAGAGGCATCCAAGGAAGTGGTGGGTGCTATGAAGGCATTGAGGGTCCAAGTTGGCTAGCGAAGGTTAGGAAATGTTTGGCAGTTGAGGGGAAGTGAGGGAGCCAAGAATAGAGAAGTTTTCCTAGGAATGGTTGATTTCATGAAGGCATTGTGGAAAGGATTTGGAAGGAAGGTAAATAGTAGGTGGTTAGGTTAGGGATGAAGACTCCCAGACCAGTTCTGAGACAAGTTTAGGAAAGAAAAGATGATCTGGGTGGCTGGAGGACTTACATTTTGGGTTCTGGGAGATAATGCAAAATTTGGATAATGCAGACTTTCAAAAAGAATTATATAATAATGTATATAATAGAATAAGCCTTTGCCTTAGGTGACAGAGACTTAATGCTCATCCTATCCTGTATGCCTCTCTTCCTGGCCCATGGGTGGTTACTCTTGTCCATCCATCTTCTGTTTGGATAGGGTCATGTAACTAGTCTGACCAATGGGATGTGGGCAGAAGTGACATATGAAACAAAGTCTTTAATTACTGCTATAAAACACTCCAGTTCTCTCTTTCCTCTGCCATCAGAACCTGAAATGTTCCAGATGATGGAGCTTTCACTAATCTGGGTCCTGGAGTGAGGGCAATATGGACTAGAGACTAACAGTTGCTCAAAGCCTCACTAATGCAAAATGGACATGTTGCATGAGCAAGAAATAATTGTGTTATGCTACTGAGATTCGGGGGTTATTACCTCAGCATAACCCAATCTGTCTTGAATGACAACTCAGATGTGCCAATAGGGTAACATTGTTTTCTATAACTTATTTTACTGTCAAGTCTGAATCTTGTTGGAGGCTGACAAGAGGACTTAAATGTGCCAATTAATAATAATCTCATTTAAAAAATTATACATATAATTTTTTTACACACCCAAGCTCTCAGGAACTGTTTCGCAGCCAACATAGTATCTAGGTATAAAGAGCAATTCATTTGTCCTTGTGGCAGAGGGGAGGACAAGGATTTATGCTCTTCTTGGTCCCTGGATACCCTGTTGACTTCAGCAGCAAAAGTTTAGGGCTAGGATTTCTGCTAACTCAGTCCTACTTAGCTAGGTTTTCTTGGCCTTGCAGGTCTTAGATCTCAACTTTAGCTAAGCCCCATCCAGTAGCCTTGCCTAGGATGTCTACCCCTGGCCCAGCCTCTACTACAGAGTCACTGTTTCATAGTAGCACCATGCAGGCTTGATAGTCTTTACACTCAGCTACCTTTTATCACCTCCCATTGACCTGTAAGTATACCTGAATCACTTTCTATCTAAGATTTCTAAACTTTCACTGTCTGCTCCCACTGCCTAAGGTAAAGATTAGAGAGACAGGAGTGCTAGGCCCTTTTGGGACCAGACAAACTCTTCCTCCTGTACTCTCTCCTCTGCCCAGTCTTCTCTTTCCCCTCCAGATAAAGAATGACCTGTTCTCTCTTGTGGGAACTTCCTCTGAGTCATTTCCTCTCTCACTGGTCTTTAGACATCTTTGTCCTAAGTGGCCCTGCTGACTCCCAAGGCATTAAGTATTATGGCTTAGCCTTAAATGATGAACATGATTTATAGGATAAGAAAATAAAAACTCAGGTTCACATTTTCAATATAATTACATTAGTATTTATAAAATATTTTCTCCCTGGACATTCTCCCTGATCTCCTGATATTATTGTCATTTGCTGACATAGTTGGTCAAGAGTCCAGCCTCCAGGGTGTGGTCAGCTCTTTGAGGGATGTGCACAGGCTTGGTGTTAATCCTTGTGGTTCAGGTGGGTGGATTGACCCAGGGAGCTCCTTCCTCTCTGTGGAGCAATATATATAAAATATTTTCCTGCAACAAGGTAAACTCAGAGTTTAACCTCTAATTCCTGTAAAAACCGTATGGGAAACACGATTATTTCTTTTACATCTGCCAGCTGCCTTGTTTTCCTAAAGACTGTAGCCTAATTTCATTTAGGGTCTTACTCAGAGAGTCATGGTTTATTTTAAAACTGGCAAGGATCAAAAGTATAAATGCAAAGACTTTATTTTTGTAATTTTCTTCTCATCGCATCTTTTGCCTATACAATGAGGCCTTGGGCAAATTTTGTCTTATTGAGAGAAATTCTCAGCTTTGTACAGAGTATCTTGTCTAATTTTGTATCTCTTCTATGGGATGACCACATAAATATGATTTCCATAGATCATTTTAAAATGAACCCCAAGGAGTCTTAATGCTTTTAAACCTTGAGAATGGCTTGATCTAGAGACACTTAGTTGCTTTTGTGAAAAATAATGATTACTCAAGAGTTTTTTTAATACTTTTTTTAGTTTGCTGCTGAATATTTTTAGCCATGCATGATCTTGTATTTGTTGAGCTCATGATACTCTGTCTTTCATCTCCCCACCAAACAATCGAATCATACTTTAGGAATATGCCATCTGTCTTTTTACTCTCAGCTGCTGCAACCTTGTGCTAGACAGAGCCACTACGTTTCTCTTCTTTGGTGGCAGAGACAATACAGGAGAGATTCTCCTTCTCTCTTTAGTAAACACAGTGATGTTGGGATCATATTCATGAGCAGATGTATGGCGTTTTTGACAAATGGTACATTTCTAAAAGTTGCCTTGAAGTTGAATCTCTTTATTTCAAAACCTATAACCTTACTTATTTGATTGGACAGCTTTTGTGCATTACTTAAAAATTTATCAGGTCTACTTCTTACTTGAACTACTTCCATGGGAACTAGTTCTTGCAGATTTTGATGCTTCCTGCAGGGGCAATTAGACTGAGTCTTGCTATGGGTTCATGCCATGACCATGTACCTCTAGTTTCTTGCCCTATGGCTACTCTGATATCACATCATGGGATACTGCTTTGTATTTATGCATATGCAACCCAGAAATTTACGTGAGCCACCCTGACCATTGGGAGAGAGGAGCAGATGATGCATGCTCCCTGTTTTGTCCCAACGGTGGACACTTCTGAGATATAATGCATAAAACTACTTGAAAGGTCCTGGTAGATCAAGCAATGGCTGCTTGTAGAAATGGCCAACTCAGTAACATGTTCTTGTGTTGGCTTTGCCTTCTTGTTTCACTTTCCCTGTCTTGCAGTCTTGGTCTCTAGGAAATATACTCCAAAATATAACTTACTTGTATGGAAGTTTTTGCCTCAGTTTCTGCTTTGAAGGGAACCAAGGCTAATATAAAATTCCTTTTTAGTATTTTATCTCATTTCTTATCCTTTCTCATTAAAGCCTACCAATAGAGTCAACAATACAGAGAAGAAACATTTCTCTGTGTGTGTGTGTGTGTGTTTGTATGTGTGTGTGTGTGTGTGTTTGTGTGTGTGTGTGTTAGAGTGTGTAACTGCATTCCAAAACCAGCTGTAGTAATTATTTGGTTATCTACGTAAAGGGACAGAAAAATGGATTATCCAAAAATTATTTATATTTATATTAAGACGCACCCAGTCCTGCATTTACTGATAACCAAAACTCATCTTTTCTGCTCCTGGTTTCAAGTGCCTTCCAACTTGATACTTCTTTGATAACCTAGGATCATGTGGTATAATTGTTGGGAAGAGATCCTAGAGAATCTGCAAAGCAGATAAACTGACTAATTATAAAAGTTAAAGTGAAATTATCTGCTGCTTGGTATAATTCACATTTTATTTCCATCTATTAATATGAATAATTAAGGACTAATTGAATTGATAACGAGGATATAATGTGATTTCTTTTTGTTTAAAACTGGAAACCTGCCTAATTAGCAGTTCCTAGTTAATACACTATTAAGTGGCTATTATGAGACTGGTCCATATGATTTAAGGAGTTTAAGAGAAAGGGGGTTAGAAGAACACCTTTTTAGGTAAAGGTGGACCCCATCCAAATTCTAGAGCCTCATGGTCATGTAGGGGAAATCCTGATGACTGTTTCAATAATCAATGTCTTAAGAAGAAATTTGTTCCCCTGCTGTAATAGCATGATTTATAATAAATGTATATTTATCCTTCATCTAGATTCCTGGCACAGAGCTCCTAAAACCCTTAGAATTTCCTAAGTAAAGAAAGAGAAGGTTGTCTTACATTAATGATGTGACATTTGGAGAAAGCTCCTAGGTATTCTAAGGATGGGAGCTGGTTGCCAGGGAAACCAACCTTGTGATTGGAAGGTTAGAACTTTCAGTCCCACTACTCCCCAACCTCCAGGAAGGGGAGAAGGACTGGAGATTGAATTCAATTACCAGTGGTCAGTAATTTAATCAGTCATGCCTAAGTAATGAAGCCTCCATAAAACCCGAAAAGGATGGTTGGTGAGCCCTTACCCTATAGGATCTCATGCTACATCCAGGTAGATAGTGTCAGAATTGAATTACATTATAGACACACAGTCAAGTCTCTGCTGAAATGTGGAGAATTGTTTGGTGGTGTGGGAAAAAAAAAACATTTATTGGACCTGCCCAATAAAATAGAATCCTCTCAAAATATCAAAGGAATAAGGACATTAAAAGAGAGCTTTAGAGGAGGGGAGGTCCTTAAAATTTTGTCACTTGCCAGGGATGCTGAAATTGGGGTTCTAGTCACTTGATAGCATGCTCGAAATGATTTTTATTCTATTGTTTCTCCTTTCTGAGTAAGCAGTAGATGCCATGTGGTTCTAGTATTTTTTTTTTCCTTTTTCCAGGACAGGCAAAATTTAGAGAAAATCTGCAATCATCCTTTTTCTTGTGGTTGCATTATGTGGGTAATTAGTCATCATGGAATTCTTTCAATCTTCTATTCAACTTTGATCATTTTATTTCCTTTGGTGAATCATAAGGAATCATGATTGCAAACACATTCTTTTTTGAGATCTTTCAGTAATATACCAATTAGATAAAGAATTTTATAAGTTGATTGTATTAATTAGGACTATTTTGGCTACAAATAACAGAAAACAAAGTAACAGTAGTTGAAGTAAGATGTTGTGATGTGTCAAAGATCTTAAGGGCAGGAGTGGGGCTCGGACACCAATCTCTAGCAGGCCTCTCTTTTCGTCTTTTGCCTGTTCGTGTCTTTATTTTTTTCTATCTAATTTCTTTCCTCATCACTTTTTCACTGGCTTGCTCTGCTCGCATGGAAAGAAAACATGGCTGTTGACTGGACCTACGTGAGTTTTTCATTTATAGTTTCAGTCATCTGGAAAGCGATAGACTCGCCTTGTTTTCAGTTACCAAATCCTTGGCAAAGGACTCTGAGTGATTCAGCGTGGATCAAATGCTCACTCTGGAATGAATCTGCTGGCCAGAACAGGCTCTGGGAGGTGATGCCCCAGATATCTTCCCCTAGACCAACTAACTGGCCAGGGCACATTTTGCACAAGATGATTGGTCCAGAGGTTACCATGTTAATTGATAAGGGAAAAAGAGGGGGAAGAAGATATTTCCAAAAGAAAGTAGGAGAGGAGTAGAGGTAGCTCTGTGTAGGTAGAGCACTAATCGTTTATTACAGTGATCTGAAAGAATTTGACCCCTTATAGTCAGTGAGGTAAATTTCATATAAAGTACCAAATCTGTTTGGTGCTGGGGAAATTAAATGGTTCCTTTCGAGAAAATAGGGGTGTTTTTAAAATGTATAGTTTCTGATTATGACATGGATGAAGGTGATATAACAATTCAATATTAATATCTACTGATATTAAAAACATGTAAATATTAGAATATTTATGGAATACTGGAGTGCAATGAAAATAAAATATCATCATAATTTGGCTTAATTCTATCAGTTACTAAAAGGCTCCTTCAACTAAATATGTATTTAGTTTTATTTATTGTTATTAATTGTATAAATAAGTGATCAGGCAGGCTAGCTCTGGTTTGGTATTTTTCTTTACCATTCACTAGCTGGAAGGCCTTGAAAAAATTACTTAATCTTCCTATATCTCAGATTCCTTATCTGTTAAGTCTAGAGAACAATTATAGCCTTTTCATAGGTTATAACGAGTATAAAATTAGTTAATACATGCTAAATGCTTAGAACAGAACCAGCATTGTAGTCAGCATTTGAATGTAGTCAGCATTCAACAAATGTTAGCTGTCATTATTAAAATACTCTTTGAACATAATTACTTTCTTCAAGATTATAAATGAATGATACAAATGGACTTTCTTGCATACCATTTTGAATTCCATTGAAATGATCACTTAACATGGGTTCTTTGAAAAAAGTTCATGAACTCTATCTCACAGGAAAATACAAACAAAGTAAGAGGCCACTGGTCATGCTTTGAGGACCTGAGACATAGCCTGTCCTAGTATCCATTAAAACTTTTCACAGGTGTTCCATTTTGTATTTTTCTAGTACCTTCTCCCTCTGCATACATGGTAGGATTTTATTTTTCACTTACTGGAAGTTAAGTGTGGCCATGTGACTTGTTTTGGCAATGATTTGTAATCTTTCTGGGAAGAAACTTTTAAGGGTCACAGTAAGCTTTGCCACATTCTCTTTTCCTTCTACCATGACAGCTGGTAAATTTTAAGACAAGTGCTTCTCCATGAACCTGAATCCCCGACTGACAATTCACAATGGATATGTAGAATGAACAACAAGGAAATTTTTGTTGTTTTAAACAACTGGGATTTTGCTATTTTTGATTACAGTAAAACTGAAGTCCTTCAAAATAAGGCCTCTGAAAATGAGGGTATCTTCAAGCTTTACATCTGGCTGGGCTGGTTCTTCTTTGGCTTATTTCATTCAGGAATGGATATCTGCATAATTAGGATGTCAGTTTCAAAGAACACATTATTAAGAGTAAATATTTTAATGCAGAACAAAAAATCCAAATTTTATGCAATGATGCTATTATTATTTTACAACTCTGGCATCAGTTGAAAATTTATATTAAAGCAATAAATTTCTAATACAGCCACACAAAAGCAGAACTCATTTTGAAGGCTGCCATCTCTGTTTGTCTGGTAATGTCCATGCATTTATCATTCTGACACTTCCAAACACTAGAATTAATAAACTATGTTTAATTGTTCTGTCTAGTTTTAACTATCCATCTCATCTGCCTTTTTCTTTTTCTGCTTTAATTTATAAGAGACCTATTGAGAAATTCTTTCAAGTTATGTCATTTGATATTTTTTATCCATCTTGAAACTTAAGAAGCACAGTTTATTTGGCCTTTTAAAATAGCATTTCCTGTCATTCTTGGGCTAGAACTAAATATAGAGTTGTAGAAAGGACCAGTTTCAAATCTGTGGAGATTTAATTTTACTGAGGCCCCAGTTTTATTGTACCATTTCTTCCATATCTGACTGGCCAACCAAATCTTTTTGTTTTTCTTCAGAAATGTCTTTTAAATCCACTCACAATTTCACTCCCATTGGGCAGTAATAAGGTTTAGGTTTTCTTTATCTCTGGTTCATGAATTTCAAGCTTCCCAGCTAGTCTTCCTGGCACTGTTCTCTAATCTGCCATCAAAATCACCATTCTAGAAATCAGATCCTGGAAGCTCATTATCTGCCCAAGGATGAAATGAATGCTGTAGCATTCAGAGTCCCTTTTCCATTGTGTCTTTTCCCCCGACCTCCCATATTGAAGTACTCACAATTCTCCAAAGACACATTTTTACCATTTTTTGAAAATTCCATGGCTTTTCATTCCCTGAGGCTCTTCCCATGTTGATTTCTCTGATCTAGAACAGCGTTCTCTTCCACCTTGTATTGGTTTGCTAGAGCTACTGTAACAATACCACAGACTGGGGGCTTAAACAACAGAAATTTATTTTCTCACAATTGTGGAGGCTGGAACTCCAAGATCAAAGTGTCAGCAGATTGGGTGTCCTCTGAGGCCTCTCTCCTCACCTTGCAGACAGCCACCTTCTCATTCTTTGTCCTCCATGGTTATACCTCTGTGTGCCTGATATCTACTAGTGTGTCCAAATCTCCTCTTCTTGTAAAAGAAATACTAGTTGGATTGGATTAGGGCTCATCTTAGGGTCTCATTTTAATTTAATCACCTCTTTAATGTCCCTGTCTAAGTACAGTCACATTTTGAAGTACTGGGTGTTAAGGCTTCAACATATGGATTTTGGAAGGGACACAATTTAGCCCAACCGTATCATGTTTTCTGACTATTTATCCTTCAAGGTCCAATTTTCTGGGAAGCTTTCCCTGGATCTTCTAGTTACCTACTCCTTGATGCCCATAGCACTTGGTACTTACCTCAATTATCACACTAACTGTACAATATTATAATAATTGATTTCTTAGGTTGGCAAACTTTTTCTTGAAGAGCCAGGTATAAATATTTTAGGCTTTGCAGGCAAGTCTCTGTCACAATTACTCAACTGTGCCATTGTAATAAAGGGAGTACAGAGCTCTTTATATGCCCAGATGCCAGTCCATGGGAGCATCACAAGCCCTCCTCAGTATGAGTTTTCCTTAATTTTTACGTTGAATTTAAGGATAGTGAATTCTAAGAAAACATCTTCTTTCGTGATGTATTCATTCATTTCTCAAAAAAATCGAGTGTGGCCTGTGGAGCAATGGCACAAATATGTTTTACACCCAGATGTCATTACTTCCTGTGTCATGGTCTGGGTAACTTCCCTAACTGTGGCATCTAGAGCAGATCACTTAATTTCCTTGGAAGCAAATTCCTCACTTTTTAAAATGAACAGTTGAACAGAGAGTATTTTCAATGAAAGAGCAATTGACGTTTTGCTCAACTCAGAGTTAGAGGACAATTCTTCCATTTGTGAGTCTGTCCTGCACATTGCAGGATGCTTCAAATCTCTGGCCTCTGACCATGACAGCTCCAAATATCCCCAAATATTTCCAAAGAATCTGAGTTTTGAACACTTCACATAATTTCTGATGCTTCTTCCAATTCTAGAATTCTATGGCTCTTGTAATTTTTTACAGTTAAATATATGACAAATGACTATCTGAAATCTAAGCTAATCAGAAAGCTCAGATGACCCGTTTTTGTTTTGTGTGTGTTTGGAGAGTAGATATTGGCTGTTTTGACTTTATTTTTATATGATGAGAAGACAAACGATAGACAAGTAGCTTGTGTTAAATCTGAAATGTTGCATGCAAGGCACATCATTGGGTTACCTTAGATTTAACCAATCTCAAATTCTTCTGCAATTTCCAAAATGGTAGCCCCTAGCCATATGTGGCTATTTATAACTAAATTCAAATTAAATAAAATTAAACATTCAGTATCTTAGTTACAGTAACCATATTTTGCTATACATGTGGCTGACTTGTGGCTAGTGGTGACCATATTAGATAGCAGAGATATAGGACACCTCCTTCAACACAGAAAATTCTAATAGAAAGTTAATTGTCCTAGTCTAAGCAGCTAAAGTTGATTCAATTTACATCATGCAACATTTTATTTTTATTTTATTTAGCTCATTTTAATACTGAGAACGTCACTGTATTCTAACTATTTAGCAGTTCAGACAAGAAAACTTTTCTCTGACCCGTTCAGGAAGGCTGAAAGTTTACTGCAATTAGTAAAATATGAATTTGGCAATTAAAATATTTAAAATTTTTATGTAAATGATTACAATCTAGAAGAAACTGTAGCCCAGATTTTTACATATGGAGGCCTAGCAAGACCTACTTCTCTTTTCCACAAGCCTTGCCAGTGTGGGTATTTCTAGTCATCTCTTCTTTCTTGTGTCTGTTTGGAGTCATTAAAGTCTAAAATAGTCACTCTGATTTGGTACAAGTTTTTTGAATGTATGAGTTCACTTGCAGAAAAAGTCTTGCTTACTGCCTGACGTCAGGATTAAAAAGCTTGTGTCTAGAGGGGCCTCTCTCACTTGCTTTTCCCTTATGGAACCTCATGTCTGTATACTGTCCCAGAAGGCAGGACTAGGGCTTGAAATTGTAGAGTAGATGAGGCAAGTGTGAGATCACAGGTAAGTTGATGAATCCCTCATGACAACATGTGCTATGTTTTAATTAGTGGAGCTTTTCTTATCTCCATGACTGTATTTTAATTGCCCACAGGGCAGCCTCACTTCCTAGATGAAGGCTGACAGAGTCCCTCTGAGGCCCAAGAATTACTCATTGCTGCTTATCCAAAGGTTCCAGATGGTTTCCTGCTACTGTAGCTTTAACTCAACTCACAGTTATAGGTAAGAGACCTATAGTGAGAAGCCAATTTGATTGTCAGGACCTTTTTACCAATTTCTAACTGTGAGAATCCATTCCTCTTCAGATAGCCCTTTAAATGGGTAAATAATATCTTGTATTTGTGCAGTAATCATAGCTGGAACTGATAGAATGCTTACATTATACCAGGCAGTGGGGTAAGATTTTTCGTATGTATAGTTTGCTTATTCCTCCCAGCTGGATGAGGAGGGTTCTATTATTAGCTCTGGTCTCAGAGATGTTAAGTAACCTACTGAAGGTGACATAGTTAGGAAGGTAAAGAGCTGAAATTTAAACTTAGGCAGTCTGATTTTAGAGTATATGTGTGTGTGCACACACACATGCATGCACGCACACATGATTCTATTCTACTCTATCTTTTTCACAATCCTATGAGGTATAAAGGACCCAAAATAAAACCAAAGAAACAGAGACCTTCAATAGCAGAGAAGTTAAATGTCAAAGCTTCTAAACAAACCAACCGTCTTGTCTTCAGACAAGACCATGCCCATAACATGGTATGACAGCTCCACAGAGGGAATGAGCATAAATGTCAGGGGAGAAGACCGAGAAGCAAGGCCTCTGAAGGGAAGCAAGAATGTGCCTGTATGACAGACTCTTGCCAATTAAACTACTCTCTTGGTCAAGAGTAATGGAGACTCAGGTAACAGAAATGGGATAGTTATTCTAAAGCTACATTTGGGGCAAAGGAGGTTGAGAACTTTCAAGGAAATCTACCTAGAGGGTTTGGTATTCTAAAGTCAGGAAGTAGAGAGGGACTGAAATCTGAGACAGTTCAAGGTGTTTCAGGAATCTGCCCTTTGGACTCCTCTGTGATCAGGTGCAGCTCCTCCAGTGCAGGAGTTCCCGATTCCTGGGCTGCAGACTGGTACCAGTCGTGGCCTGTTAGGAACTGGGCCACATAGCAGGAGGCAAGTGGAGGGCAAGTGAGTGAAGCTTCGTTTGTATTTGCAGCTGCTCCCCAGTGCTAGCATCACCACCTCAGCTCTGCCTCAGATCATTAGACATTAGATTCTCATAGGAGCACTGGTCCCTGGTGCCAAAAAGGTTGAGGACCACTGACCTAGTGCATCCATTTCTTCAAGGATTCCCATATTGGCCTAATACCATCAACTGCCTTATTCTTCCCCTATTTCTGGTTCCAATAATGAGAAACAGAATCTAATTGGCTCAGCAAATATTCATCATCTCTGCTTGGGCAGAACCTCCAGTCCCCAGGAGAACTTGCCATAGGCAGATGATTGATTGGCTGTCTTTGTGTCAGGTGCCCACCAGGCCCAATCAGCTGGCCTGAAGGGGTGGGACAGGATACAGATGGGTGGAGCAAAATAAATGAAAAATCTTCATCATCTAGACGAAACTTTCAGTAGAGTTCCTTCCCTCAGAAGGAGCTGGGGTTCAGAGGAAATGATATTATTGTCTGTTTTTTCAGAGAGAAAATACTGCACTTTTGTACAATTAGATTAAAATTCATTCCTGTGTAGTGGGCATTTATGTTTTGGGAGGTGATTTATCAGTTTTCTCCAGGTTACTTAATTGCACAGCTGACCAATCTAAAGTGCTCATTCCCTCTCCTCCCTTTCTTGCATATTACATTTAGTTAAAATTCTTGTATTAAATTTTTTCACATGGAAGCTTCTGAGACTCTAAGTCACCCCAAAACATGACAACCATATCTGAAGGTCCCATTTGGGATTTTTATTGAGTCTCTCAGGGCTTAAATTCTTATTCTTTATTATCTTCTCCACCAAATAATCAATCTCACATAAACTCTAAGAGTGGCCGATGCAGGACAGGGCAAATTCTCCCCGCAGTGGGGACTAAAGTCCTATGCCGAAAGAGGAGGAGGGGAGTGGATGCCTTTTTCCTATATTATTACTAATGTTTATTGCTGGCATTTATTCTATCTAGTGATTCTCAGCCCTGGCTATACATTATATCACTCTAGGAACTTTAAAAGTACCACAGCCTGAGGCATACCTATGAAAATTACAGTTTAATTGTTTCATAAAGGCCTTGAAATTTTTAAAAAGCTCCCCAGCTGACGTTAATGTACACCCAGGGTTCATAACCACAGAGTGGTCCCTGACCAGCAGCATCAGCATCATCTGGTGACTTAATAGAAATTCAAACTTTTGAGTCTTATGCCAGACCTCAGACAGGCTGATTTAGAAACTCTGTGTGGGGAGGGGCTCAGCAATCTGCTTTATAACAGGCCCCCCCAGGTGATGCTGATGTGGGCTCAAATTTCAGAATCACTGGTCTATATGGAGCTGTTTAATTTATTGTAACTCTTCATAGAACCATATCCTGTGCCTCTGAACTAGGCCTTTTGTAGGTGGCCTTTTGAATTACATTTGCCACACATCCTAAAAACTGCTTTGATCTGTCTTAAGGCTTGGCAGGTTAATCATTTAGATTATTTTGGCAATCTTCAGCTCATTTATTTATGATTATTAATTATCAAAATAAAATAGTTAAGTCTAGTCCTCTCAGTAGGCTCCCTTTATTAATTCTTTCTTAATGTGATTGTTTTCCTGATCGTTTCAGACAATCATTTTTTCCCCACACCTGTTCCATGACATGATAAATTGGCCAGGTATTAAGTGGCTTTTCTATCTTCATCTGCCATGATAAGATTTTCTGGTTTTGGTAGGGGGAGAAAACAATTGTTTACTAAGATTTTTGATGCTAAATATCTTTTACAAACACATATAGTGCTCTTGCCATAAATGCACACACATATCATACAGGATATCACATAGGATCTAAAATTCAGGATGCAATACAGTCATAGATATTGTTTTGTAATTGTCTGTTTATGAGTCTGTCCTACAGTAAATACTGAGCTTCTGAGGAGGGATGGAGTGCATATCTTATTCGTTTATGTCTCACAGAATGGCTGATGTTTAGTAAACATTGAGCACAGATTTGGTGAATGAATAAAAGGATGAATGAATAATGGTGTCATCCGATGCTAGCTGCTCATATCTGGCCATCATATTTATTTTGTCTGGAGGTCACACTATAGCAAACTTGTTGTTGACATAATCCAAAGGTAAAAATCAGACTGGGATATGAGAATCCTTTGGGTGATATAATGATGTCTAGGAGAGGAAAGGGGGATACCACCTGGGTTTCAAGTCACACCCTTGTGGGGATTCTCCTCACTTCTGGGGAAGCTTGGGAAGGCTCAACGCTTCCCTGTCAGCAAGTGGGATGGAGGGCATAGCTTGGCATGACAGAATAATAGTAATAATTAATATAATTATAACAATTATAATAATTGAGGAGTCAAAATACACTGAATAGATTTCCTTGCTAAGAGTGCAACCCCCTTAAAAATACACTGGTGGGAAACCAAGGTTTTTCTATCCCTGGGGGCTGAGATACCTGGGGGTGGGTGGGGTGGATTAGAATTATGGGAGTGGTCACCCATTAGGAGCATATTTCCCCCAGAATGCTTCTTGATGATAGATTATTTAAAATTTTTTATTTAAGACTATAATGAAAAGTCACTGGAGCAGGTGCATTACAGAGAAAGTTCTCAAAAGATGGCGCTATTTCAGTCCCCCAGGTCAGACCCTGGCTTCACTTGTGACTGGGGTAGGTATATAAAAAGAAAGGGTGACTGCAAAGCTAGGAGGAAGATTGGAAAAGGAAGCTGTTACGTCTCCAGGCAGGCCATTTTCCCCACCACAGGTCAAGCTAAACCAGCCTGAGCTTGTACTGGGGGAGGGGAATTGGAGCACTTGTTTATGGGATGGATGAGATAGTCTTCTGATAACTCAGTCCTCACAGAATATAGCAGAGTCCCTGAAACCACGTAAATTAATAAGGAATGTTGGACTTATGAAGGTTTTAGACTCAAAACAAAATTTCCTTCCTCTGTGACCCATGCATGGGCACCATTTAGCATGGTGGTATGATGAAGGGCAAAGGACCTTGAACTGAGGGAAACACGAAAGAACCATTTCTGCCCATTTTTAGCTTGAGGACACAATAACCTTTTTCTTTGATGAATGATTTGGATTTGGGGTCTCCTGATAACTCTAGTCAAGTTTTTCATCGCCGCCTTTTTCCTTTACACTTCCTCTACCTGCCCCCAAACCATTTACTTCTGTTTTATTTACCTTAATTTATCCAAGTTCAAGTCTCTCCAGTTCAATGGCTATCGTCCATTTCCAGACTACTTGCACCAGGATGCGGTGGTTGTAAACAATCTATCACTACATAAAAATGTCTTATTTTTCACCCACACTAGTGGTCCCAGCACACACAAACATTTTCTTAGCATCCAAAAATGAAGACTTTCTGGTTATTATGAACATATGTGGGAAAACTGGCCATTAGAAGCCTCCTTTCAATTTCTACTGTTGTCCACGGTAGGGCCTCTAATATCTGGAATATTCTTCTTCTCCTTTTCCACTGAGATAATGCCTACTCATCCTTCAGAGTTCGGTTCAAATGTAGTAATTGCAATAGTAGAGAAATTGACAATGCTGATATTTTTGTATTTGTTTCAAGTTTTAGCACCATTATTTTAATTTTCAAAAATATCAGCATAGCATAGTGGTTAAGAGCACGGACTCTGGAGCTAGACAACCTAACATTGGATTTTAGCTTTGCTATTTACTACTGTGTGACCTTGGGCAAGTTCTTAAGCTCTTTGAGCTTCAGTCTCCCTATTTGTAAGTGCGAATTATACTAGTACCCACCTCATAGGGTTGCTTTAACTGTCAAACAATTGGTGTTTCTTTTCAAACTTGATTTGATTAAAAAATAGAAACTTAATTATTTAATACATTTCCAATACAAACATATTTAAACCTATTGCAAAAAAGAAATGAGAACATTAAATTATGAAAAAAACATTAGACATACATTATTCTGCTATAAAAATATAACTAGTAGAAATAAAGTATTATAAAAATATATTGATGGTACATAATATGACTGAAACTTGAATAATAATAAAACATTTGTTATAAAATAATTTTTGATTTTTTTAAAAAAACTGTGTTCTTAAAAAACCAAAAATGACAATCATGTTGTTATTGAAACTCCAGAGTATTTTTTGCAGAAATATCCAGTTGTTGGAAGCTCTGGTCTGTGAACGTCCAGAAAGAATTTAAAACTAGCACATTTTCTTTCTGACTTTCCCATCTTTGAGTAATAGCATTTCTTAATTGAAACTTTGAGAAGATATATTTGAACATTTCCCCTCATAGGAACTACAGAATCTCCCTGTCTCTCCATTTTTTTTTTTTTAATATGCTGAGCTAGAGTTTGTGTTTCAAAGAAAGCAATTCTGGTTTATTTTGGTCATCCTTAGATTTCTCATGTATAGATAAATATTCTAGTGCAGTTATATATAAATATAGAAACTACTGCCTTCCTATTCCACTTTTTTTTGGTATTTGTTCACTGTCCTTTCTCTTTTATCTTTTGTATCCTGGAGGGATAAAAAAAAAAAACACTTTCATAATGATTGCAACTTTGATTCAAAATTATAATGCAGAATACAACTCTTGATATTTCTCAAGACATGATTCTGGCTTCAATTTTTTAAAGATACCAGCAAAATAACATAGAAACAAAATATGAGTGTTTTGGTGCTTAAAGATTTGAGGACACACTGGATGCCAGAATACCAAAGACAGGTTTTGCAATCAATTCTCAAATGTTCTTTCCTTAAAGAATCCTCTTTCCTCACTCCTCAAAGTAGATTAAATCTCTATGTTATAAACTAACAGTCTGCAAACTGTGGCCCTTGGGCCAAATCCAGCCAGCCTCCTGTTTTCATTAATAAAGTTTTATTGAAATACAGCCATACCTGTTCATTTACATATTGCCTAGGGCAGTTTTTTTACAATACAATGGCAGGGTTGAATAGTTGTGACAGAGACTATATGGCCCACAAACTTAAAATGTTTAATCTTTTTTCCCTTCTCCATATCTTTTGATACACACACACACACACACACACACACACACACACACACACATATAAGTATATATGTATATATGTCTATACATATATACATATATATATTTAGTTTTCAACTACAGTTGACATATAATACTCGATGAGTTTCAAGTGTACAACATAGTGATTAGACATTTATATAACTTAGGAAGCGACCACCCCGATAAGTCTAGTATCAATCTGACACAATGCATAATTATTAGAATATTACTGACTATATGTATGGAAAAGGTAAAGGGATTAAGAGTACAAATTGTGGGTTATAAAAAACAGTCATGGGGATGTAAAGTGCAGTATAGGGAAAGTAAAGTATAATGTTTACTCTTTGATTCTTTACTGGAAAAGTTTGTCAATCATTAGTTCTCTGTACTCTTTCTTCAAAAACCAAATGTGATATATCATGTGATATTTTATTAAGGTTAATATCTCACACGATTTTTTAAGTTCCATGAGGTCAAAAACCATGGTCGTTATTCTCACTATTACATTTCTAGAATCTAGACTAGTAATGGCACATAGCAGTTGCTTAATAAATGCTTGTTAATTAAATAATTAGATGATCATTTGAGAGCAAATACTGCCTCTGGGTTGAATCTACATTTCTGTTTAAACTAGTGACATATAATGGTGAATGCTAAATGGGATAATACACCAAACACTTAGCATAATGTCTAGTACATGGAATGTGCTGAATAAATGACAGCTCTTATTAAGGTCTTCCAAATCCCTTTTAAATCCCTGTGGAGCCTTTGCCACCTTTGAACAGCCTTGTAAATGCACACAAATATTAGAAACTGCAGTCATTCTAGGGCACTGTTTTATTTTAAAAAACTATTAAGTGGCTACTCCATGCCTGGTAAAGCCACTTTTTTTTATTTCATGGCTTCTGAGTTTTACCACTCTGCTAATTTTTTATACGCTCTTGTCAATGATGTATCTTCTAGAAAAGAAGATCAGTGGAGAAGTTAGCAGCCCTACCAAAGATTGTGTCAAATTGTCATTTGTTTGCTTGTTGATCAGGGCTGTGCCTCGAAATTGCCTGGAGAACTGTTGAAAATACTGATATTTGGGCTCTAGCCTCAGAGATTCTGGTTTTGTTGGTCTAGTGTGCTGCTTTTCAAGCTTTTCAGGTAATTTCAACATGCAGTCAGGAGTGAGTTTTATCACTTAAGAGGTATTCAATGAATATTTGTTCTGAGAGACTGAATATACAAACAGATAATGGCCAGAGCAGGTATAACAAAAGAACTCTGACACACAACCTCTGCAGTAACTGACCTAGAAGTATGGAGACTCAGTCAATAACTGCCAGCTTTTCTATTTTTTAAACTCCTCCAAACTCGGGACCAACCAGAGAAAGTCAAACATACTCCTCAAAGAAATCGGATAGGATACAGTGCTTCTAGTTAGCTCATCTCTAGCATCTCCATGCTATCAACCTCAAAACGGTACACAAGAAGTCTTCTCTTTTTTCTCTATGAAACTTTCCTATTACCCTGCTTGTGTCTGAGTTTCTGCCAAATACAAGTGATGGTGGCTTACTCCCTTGCTATGCCAAACTCTGAATAAATAACCTCTCTTTGTTCTCATTTGGGTGGTCTTCATTTATTTCCATTTATTGTTCTTATTACTTAACTAGTATTGCATATATAAATAACATGATTTGGCTTCTCTTATGACCAGGAGAATCATATAGCAGAATCCCACTGGGATTACCCTAGATAAAAGCTGGAATGAATATAAGGATTCAGGGTGTCTCAGACAACCCAAGGGCAGGGGCTAGTTGGGTCTCAGAAACCCCCAAATGGAAGACTTTTGGGAACTAGGAAATTTTCCCACCCTATCTCATTCCCATTTTTCTCTGTGCATCTGCTTAATTCTTTCTTCTTGGTCCAAACTACCTGTCTCTATTTTCCAGTCCACATAGCAGAATAACCACTGCCAACAACTACCAGGTTTGCATCTCCTCAATTAAAGACAGAAGAGCAAGGCCAACTTGAACCTCTTATTCCACTTTCACATCTCCAAGGAGGATCTCACTGATGAGTGCTGGGGAGGTTCTTTTCCTTCTGCCCCTCTGTAACCATGTTGATTTCTGGGAGGAGTTCCGTTCCCACAGTAAACAGAGAGGATGGCTGAGGGAAATACTTCAGCAATGCGACCTTAATAATAAAAAAGCAGTTTCATTTAAATTTTAGACTTTACAGAACCCTGTGTTCAGGTGTTTTTCAGTTCCCTAGTGGCTTTGGCCTCCTTTGAATAACTTGTAGCTGCAGTTCCATTCTCAGGCATCTTGTGGTCATTTGAACGTTTTAAGGAAAATTGTCCTTGAGACCTGGTGCCTCAGGGAGTCTCATAGGTGCCTCTCTACCTTATAAGCTTATATGCCCATAGAAGTGTGCCAGCTATGTCCATGCCCCCACCATCTCCCAGTGTCCCTTAGAAATACACCTCACCCATTACTTGACAAGGGATGTTCATGTCCAAACACCTGCTGTGACCCATATTATCCTTTTAGGGGGCTTTATATCCTTACCCAGCAGAGCTGGGGTTTGGACAACTGTTTGAAGCACCCCAGCTTCCCACTGTACCTATCTTCACTCATCCAAAATGATACTCTTCTCCTTCACTTGCCCCTCCCCCCATGAACCCACGGGGATGCAGAGTCAGCATGGAGGTGCTAGGGACAGAGTAAGAAAATTTCTTGACGTGGAATGAGCTCAGAGCCATCTACTTCTAATCAACTCAGGCACTAAATTCTGGGCAACACAAGGAGGCAATTAAGCATAAGTGTATGTCATTTGCTTTGTGGGTGAATATAAATTGCAGAGACTAGAGTTTTTGAGACACCGTTCAAGCCAAAACTAGGGCATACTGTACTTCTCCCATCAAATCACATACTATAAGTACAGAGGAACCGTTAGGATTAAGCCCAAAATTGATACTTTCAAAGGAAGCTTGGAGAAAAGTACTGCTTCAAAAACATTCCAGCCACAATGACTATGGAGCTTTGCACTGACTCTTGTTATCAAAGATATTGAAGACCTGACACATTTGCCATTATGCAAATAATGTATTATTTCTTTTTTTCAACTGTGAAGTTCAATTAATGTTTTATTATGTGGCCAAACAGGTGCTTACTTCTTAAACTTCTAGCTTTAAACTAGCAGCAATATTGTCAGTCTGCTTTGATGTCTGCTTATCGCTAAGCAAAAAGAACAAGAACAAAGACATCTGGAAGTTTTGCATTGGTTATATAATTGCAAAGTTCATAGTCTCTGCCCTTTTCAAGGTCTTGGGGACTATCTGATCTGACATTTCCCAAGCCAGATATTTGAGGACAGTTTGTAAAAGATCATCTCTCTCTTTCAGTTTTCTGCCCCCCTCCTGAAATATTTTACATGAGTTTGCAGTGTGTCTGACACTTCACTGGGAAGGATTCATTTGGTCCTTAGAGCCAGAGGGCTCTGTGACCCAGATTAAAGGGATGAATTTCCATTCCTCTGCTTCTTATATAGGCTGTTGCAAGACACAGATGTTTTTGAGCTTGAATTCATCATCAATCAAATGGGAATAATGTAGAAAGCAATGTGTGTTCTGTCCACATTATAGGGAATCAAATGCCAATCAAAAGAGATCCCAATGCAGAGGTCCTAAAATCATTAACTGAGCACCTATACTAGGTACTCCTCCAAGGCCTGCAGTTGCAGTGATGGAGCAAAGATAGACATAGTCTCTTCCCATATGGGTTTACTTGAGTCTACTGGGGAAATTAGATATTACATTTTAAAAGTCACACAAGCAAACATAAACTTTAATTGTGACAGATGTCCCAAGGCAGAGGTAGATAGGGCTATGGGAGACTGTATTAGGGAGATCTAATCTAGGTTGGAGGTCAGAGAAGCCTTCCTTGCTGCAGTGATAATTGTTTTATAATCTTAAGGAGAAATAGGAGATAACTAGTGGAAAAGATAAAGGAGAGCATTTCAGGCAGTGAGAACGTCATGTACAAAGTCTCCATAAAGAAGAGATACAGTATACAAGTGTCTGAAAGATTATGTGAAAAGACCACTGGCACTTTGTCCTGCCACCATTATAATTAAGAGTGCACATTGTGTACACAGAGGGAAAAATAAAAGCATCTTTGCATTAAGATGAAGCAGGATAGTTACACACTAGGGAAGTACCCTCACCTCCAAGATATAGTTCTGGAATTTTTTTCTTAGTTTCTTACTCAGCCCTCTCCTTTTGGCTCTGGAATTTCTCCCTCATCTCTTACTCAGCCCTCTCCTTGTTTGAGTTTCAAGTGTGACACTCCACATGAGAAACAAGCCAATGCAGGGAGACAAGATGGGTGGCCTTGAGCTGCCTCCTCCCCTCGAGGTAGCATGAGAAACAAGCCAAGACCAGATGGCAAGATGGATAGCCTTGAGACATCTCCAGTCCTAAGAAGACAAATGTCCATAACTCGGACAACTTGGGGCAGACCCTCTCTCTCTCTGAGCTGCCTGCCCTTTTCTCTTAAGTGTGTACTTTTGCTTTAATAAAGCTTGTGCTTTCCTACTTGCTGTTTGTCGTGCCCTTGAATTCTTTCTTGTGGCATAAGACAAGAACCTGGTCACTGGAGCTCTGGGGTCAGCATCTCTCTTTGGACTTGCCCCCCCTTTGAGCTCTCCAGCAATTGGTGGCAAAAGTAGAAATCTAGCCCACAGATCTGCTAAGTTTATGTTTAGTGCCTGTCACAGCCTTCTTACTTGAAATGAGTGCAAGGACCTTGAGGGAACATATTATACATATTGATGGAGATTGAGGGTAGAAAGGTGAGTTTAGAAGACATGGAAGGATATCCTACTTTATACCAAGTAACACACTGCCAGATTATATTCTTCTTGGGGAGGAGGTGGAACAGTGGTAGGCTGGAGCTGTCTGGTACCCAGTCATGAGAGTGAATAACACATATCTCTTACAAATTCTTTGTTCAGGGGTGATGTGCTGGTAGGCTGAAATAAACCAGGATGGGAGCATTTACACCACAGAAAATGGCAAACACTACAAATCAGGGCTCCTTGCCCGCACACCCAAGAATAGGTTGTTAAATATTTAGCAGCACACGCCGGGCTTGGAGTTAGATCTCAGAGATAAAGTATCATAAAACAGGGAAGGAGCTGACAGAGAAGTGGGTCAGGTTCACTGTGACCCAGGTAAAGTGTTGCTGATTATAATTATGAACTAGATGTTTCTCTTATGGATTAATATAATTGGCAACAAATATACCAATCTCAAATCACATGCTTCTAGCCGAGCTAACCAAGATGGAAAAAACTTACTGAATGCACTTATGTTTGAGACAAAACAACAAATATTTTAGAACAGGGATCTCTAGATTTCACTAAGCATAAAAAGCAACACAGACAGGATTTTCATAATAAAGAGCACTTCAGATCTTTTCCCAGGGATTGGCTTGAAGTCGCTCTTAAGACTACTTGAGTAAAATGATAACAGGTGCCATCAGAAAGCCCTGCTGAATCTGGAAAGAAATGAGCTTTGCTAAGATCAGGTTTATGTTATATTTCAGTTAGAGTTTAAGTTGAATAAAATTCTAAGAATTTTTCTAAAAACCCAAGAAAGAGAAACTATAATTATACTGAAACATAGATTCATTCTGAGAGGCTTGTTTAAAATGGAACCCACCTTAGCTTAAATTTGGATACATTTTAATTTAGAAACCAAGAATGAAGACTTATGACATTGGGATTTTTAACTCATAACGTTGGAGAATTTGGCTACTGCAACCAATTATAGGAATCACCTAGAATCTTTCTAGCCCACTGAGTCTCAACCCAGGTTATACATTAGAATCACTTGAGGGAGCTATTAAAAATATCGATTCCCAGGCTGCATCCTGGGCCTGTTAAATTGGATTCTCTAGGAATGGGACCCAGGCATTATTTTAAAGCATCCCAGAAGGTTTCAATACATAGCTAAGGTCAAGAACCCCAGTCCTGGAACAATGATAGAAACTGCGCCCCCTGCACCCTTGTTTTACAAATGAGAAACTTAAAGCCCAAATTACTTCACTGACTGTCCCAGAACCACTCACTAGTTGCCAGCTGGTGTATCATCACTCAGTTAAAAATTGTAGAACACTTACTGTTTCCTCAGTAGTACTGTGGTGGGTGCCATGGAATTTAGTGGAAGGACCAATGAGATGGACTATGGAGCTCTGTGCTCATAACTCCCATAAGCATCTTCACCCTGATGATATCATTTTAAATCAATAGTGACTTCAGATCTCTATTTTACAACACACCTCCTTCCACTCCTGGGCTTTCCCAATCCTCCAGTTAATATTACTCTAAAAGCACACTAGAATTTGTTTTCCTAGTATGTATCACAGTTTTTAATTATATTTTTATTTATGAGATTATGTAGAATCCCCCATCAGTCTGTAAGCTCCATGAAGGCAGGATTTGTATCTCGGTTTTGTTCACTAGTCATTCATTTATTCACCAAACATTTACTGAGTATCTAGTCTGGATCAGGCTCTGTTCTAAGAACTATAATATTCAATGATTATTTTAAATGTAAATGGATTAAATGCTCTAATCAAGAGATAGAGTGGCTGTACAAATGTCTAACCAATGTACTGTATACTTGAAATTAATAATAAAATAAAATTTAAAAAAGATAAGGTGGCTGAATGGATAAGAAAATGAATTCCTTTCATATGCTGCCTACAAAAAAACTCACTCAGATTGAAAGACATGCACAGACTGAAAGTAAAAGGATGGAAAAAGATATTTCATAAAAATGGAAACAAGAAAAAAAAGCAGAGCTGGGATAGCATTACTAATACCAGACAAAATAGACTAAAACAAAGGCCATAATAAGAGACAAAGAAGGACCCAGCAATCCCACTTCTGGGTATATATCCAAAATACTACTTTAAAGGGAATACATATGTTCATTGCAGCATTATTTACAATAGCCAAGATTTGGAGGCAACCTGGGTGTCCATCAGTGGTGGAATGAATAAAGAAGAGGTTGTACCTATATACAATGGAATATTACTCAACCATAAAAAGAATTATATCATGTCATCTGCAATAACATGGCGAAACTAAGGTGTATTGTGCTGAGTAGAGTAAGTCAGATGAAGACAAATGCCATATGATTTCACTTACACATGGATTCTAAAGAAAAAATAAATAAACAAACAAAACAGAAACAAACAAAACAGATACAAAGAACATTTTGATGGTTGCCAAATAAAATGGTAGTTGGAGGGTGGTGAAAAGGGAAAAGGATTAAGAACCGCAAATTGGTAGATAGAAAATAGTCATGGGGGTGTGAGGTAAAGCATAAGGAATATAGTCCACAATATTGTAATAATTATGTATGGTGTCAGATGGGTACTAGATTTATCAGGGTGATCACTTCATAAGTTACATAAATATCTAATCACAATGTTGTACATCTGAAACTAATATAATATTGTATGCCAACTATAATTGAAAATTTTTAAATTATTTTAAAAAAAGAACTAGAATATTGTCTGGAATGTAGTAGTCACTCAATAAACGTTTCTGTCAGTTACAAAAAGGCAGGAGAGAAGTGATATATGGAAGAATGAAGAGGCAGCCCTTTGCCTTAGAAGTGTGGTCCTCAGAGTGGTCCCCAGATAAGCAATATCAGCATCATCATTGTAAGAAATGCAAATTTTGGGGCCCCACTCCAGACCTATTGAATTAGAAACTCTGGGTGTGGACTCTGCAATCTATTTTAACAAGCACCCTTAGGCGATTCCGATGAATGCAAAGATTTGAGAACCACTGCAGTAGAGAAGCTGAAGAAATTGGGAGCTGGTGATATACTTCAGATTTTATTGTGGCATCAGTTAACAAATGCCTCCTTTGGTCCTCCCACCAGGTGCCTTTTTGCCTGTCACTCTTTAAGAACTCTCACCAGCCCCAGAAATTCTAAAGGCTTGAAGTGACCACTCAGATTTTGATCCCCAAGGATAGCTCTTCTATCAAGCTGTGGCTTATACCTTCAAGGAGGATGGGAATGCAAGGTAAGTATGACTGACTGTCCTTTTTAAATGAATTGTCTGCGTCATAATCTCAGGGATGGTGTTGTTGACTGGTTATCAAGTTTGATACCACTTTATCCTACTGTACCCGCCTTGCCAACTCCAGCCATCAGCAACTCCCATTGGCTTTTGTTCCTCCCTTACTGAGATGGCCAAAAATTTTTGAAGGAAGTCACAAAGCCTTGCTATTTAGTCCAATCCCCAGTCATACGGTCCAGTTTTTTGTCCTCTTCCTCACTCCTAACCATCCACTTTCAACTTTCTTGCCATCAAGCTCACTCTGACCTCTTTCTCTCTCAGTAGTGACCTTGCTACTCCTCTTAGTGTGTGAAGGAGTCCAATACACAGTCTCATGTTTTTTTACACTTTATCTTTCTGAATCTTCACTTGTTTTTTCTTTCCTCATATTTTATTTTATTTACAAATGATTTACTAAGAGCCTTTTATATACCAGGCTAGTATAGTCTATAATCCTGCTCTCAGGGTGCATTTAGGGGAGGCTAATAATAGACTTACAAGCACTCAGTAAATATTTGGAAGCAAATATATATGAATATACAAGATAGGATAATTATAAATTGCAAGAAGAGCCACAAAGAAAATTAACCAGGTCCAAAAAGAGAGAGTAACAGAAAAAAGAAGGTGACATGTTTTTTCCAGGGTTTTCCTCTTTCTGCACATTGTGATTCTAGCCTGGTTTGATTACTCTAAATTTGATTACTATCATTTCTTTCTCTTTTACTCCAAATCCTTTCCTTCTGCCTACAACTAGAATTGACTCTCTTCCATTGTAAAACATTGCTTTCTTCATTCTGGGATTGTTTTATAATTGGTTTTTGTTTCCACATTGCTACTGAAATTGGACCTTTCATTAAACTGGTCACTAAAGTCTAAATCCAGTGACCATAGCTTAGTATTCATCATTCTTGACTTGTTTATAGGACCATCCATGTCCCTTCTGACTTAAACCCCTTCTTTCCTCTTTGTGAGGTGGAGCCAAACTTGTTCTTGAATCTTTTCAAATGGACTTCTCTCCTTGTCTTTCTCTCTTCTACATATTTACACTCACCTCCTTGTGAAATCATTTTTTATTCTCCCAGCTAGAATTTGCCAGGCCTTCCTCTGATATCTTATAGTTTTCTTCCTTAACCACCAGCAGCATTAATTGCTAATGTTGTTGCTCTCTTTCTCCTTTTTGGGGTTGCAAAATGCCAAAGGACAAGAACTGTGACTTAAACATTCTGATTCTATCACAGAGCTTTGCCATGGAACCACTCAATAAATATTTGGAATGAATTACTATTAGCTACTTAGCAATGGTGGTTGGTAGATATTCTTAAATAATATCTTAAATATTTCTAAATTGATTTGATGCATTTGTGCATTTCATAGATTTAAAGGCCTAGAAGCTGAAAATTACATGTTTCAACGGGGAATAAATGGATTCTTACTCCAAAACTAAAAGCAAGGACCATCTGCAGCCCTGGTATCCAAGGACCTCAGAAAAGGCTGCCATAGCAACACACAGCATTGCTTTGTCTTAGTCAATACAAAATAACCTTTTAAAACATATGACTGGAAAGGGTTATGTTAGTTTTGTTAAGTATATAATCACATTTTTGCTCTGAAACTTCCCCACCCCCACGCCATTATGACTTTCTGGAATACATCCCCACGCCCTCTCTGATACTTCCTCCTCCCAACAAGCACAGTGCTTCGTTGGACCACATCTAACATGTTAACAGATGTATCTATCTGTGCACAGTAAGATGCTAAATTATGTGCTAGAGATGCGTGAGTGTTGTCATGGTTCACGGGAAGAGAAAAGTTGTTCAGAAAGTCATTGTGGCAAAGCAACTAGAGAGCAGCCTCTTGGGGAATGTTGGATTCAGCTAGACCAAGACTGAGATGAGAGGGCCCTCCAGGTGACACAAAGGATACAGATGGGGCAGGGTACTTTGCAGGAATAAGCATCTTAAGTATAAACAAACCAAACAGCTGGCACTGACGTTTTTCATAATCTTTGAACTCCACTGAGTTTTACTTGAGTATATGAAGACCTAACCACAAATCAGTAAGAACTGGAGAGAGAAAGCACTTCTACTGATATTTTTTTTTTTAGAAAACAAGTTTCAAAATGTTTATAATTTTCCAGGTTCCATCCACAAATACCGTTTCTCTTTCTAATCAATATGGTAATATGGTAGATGGAGATATGGGGCGTAAATGGATAATGCAGTCTGCCCTCCATATCCATAGGTTCCACATCCACGGATTCAACGGTGTTGGAAATTCAGAGGTGCAGAAGACTGACTGTGCACATTGTTCAATGCCATTTTATAGTATAAGGGCCTTGAGCATCTGCAGATTTTGGTATCCATGGGGGATCCTGGAATCAATCCCTCATTATGAGTAAAACTAACATTCAAACATTGTCCAAGGATGTTTTTTTTTAATCATATCTTTTAATATTTCAAAATAGGCCATGGTCATAATTCAGCAAGCCCAAATTTTGCAGATAGAGGGAAAGACATGTTATTCTCTTTTCCTGTGATTACCCATGTTTATAGGAGTCTATTGTTTGAAGGCCCATTTGTTTAACAGAGTCATCAAAACTCAGTGAGCCAAGAAGAACAGGGTTACAGGAAAACCTTCAAATATATATCTAGTTATGTATGATCATTCTCCCTGGGAGTATATGAGCAAAATCTGGCAAATTTGAATTTTTATGAGGTCATTTCTAATTCTATGCTATTATTGGACTTTAGCAAAATTAATAATATAACTCATCAGTAGTAGCCACTTGATAATTAATCTCATCAGGCTTATGTATAACCTCATTTTTCCCCTATGAGAAACCCAAATTATTTTACAAATATCCACTTGCCAGCTAGACGATAATACTTACAAGGCAAATACTATACATGAGAGCAAGACAAGTACAAAATACATTTAGATGAGTATAGAAAAAGGAGGCATTCTTTTTTTATTTAATATTTTTAGTTCCTACCTATTCTTCTCAGATGTATTTTTACTTTACTCTTTTATAGTCTCCCTTGCCAAACACTCTTTCCTGTTCAATTCTTTTGAATATCTGATTGGGAGAGCTTTCTAAAGCTCTCCAAGCAAGTTTTGCATTTTAACATCCAAAGTGGTAGAACTTATCACCCTCTGTCTTCACCACCAATCTCATGTTTTGTGACCTTCAACAATCAGACCCTGAACACCACAAGGGAAGGGACAGAGACCAATCTACATTTGCATCTCTGGGTAGAGCTCAGTGCTTGGCAATTGGGGATACTCAACGAATAATGTTTGAACAAAAGAATAAGTTCATGGGTGAGTATTCCCTTCTTGTCCACCTCGTTAGATATTTATGAGGTCCACGAAGGAGATGTAGGGACAGGAAGCTGCTGGAGATGACTAGAGGAAGGCATGGAAGACATCTATAAAGATGTTAATGGTGTAACTCTTTGATTGCGTTATGCTAGAAAGTGGGAATAAATTTGTCTCACAGACAGACCTTATGTAAATGTATTTGTTGGGAGGTGTCGCATCTTAGGAGCATCCTTTGTGACTCTGTAGGTTCCTACCTATCTCTCTTTTGAATGTCTATCTTTCTACTCATAGCACTGGTTATTCTAAAATGTACAAGTTCATAGTCTTGGGAGAAAGAAGACCTGAGAGTTCAGACACTCCAACAGGATGGCAAAAACAAAGCAATTAATACAATCGATTATTCTTTTATGTCAAAATATTTACATATACATTTTCATTTAATCTTATCAATAGCCCAATAAAGTTAATATTACCTTTATTTTGAGGTGAGAAAATGGAGACTCAAACAGATTTAGTGTTTCAGGGAAGCTTTGATGAGAACTGCAGAAACCATTGTGAACTCACCACTGAAATGCTAGAGTCTGGTGTAAAATTTTTGGTGTTTTCCCTTTAGTGCCATTAAGTACTGTAATGAGCATCTTTGTGTGTGTGTGTGAAGTGGTACAGTTTATAATTAATTTTTTTATTTTTAAAATTATCATACAATGAAAAAAATTTTCCATTTGATGTACAGTTCTCCAAATTTTAATTTATGTATAGTTTTCACCATAACATGACAGCTACCTTGTGCTGTCACCTTGTTGTCATACCCTGCCCCCATCTCTAACCCCTGGTAACCACTGATTTTTTTCGTAATTTTCTGTAAGCAAACTCATATAGTACATAACTTTTGAGATTGGCTTTGTTTACTCAGTACACTGCCTTTAAGATTCATCAAATTTGTTGTTTATATCAAAGTTCATTCCTTTCCATTGATGAGTAGGATTCCACTGTATGGACATATCACAGTTGGTTCGTCCATTGTCTATTTGTGGTAGATTGATGGCCCTTCCAAAGGAGTCCACATCCTAATCCCTGAAACCTGTGATATGTTATGTTACCTGGCAAGCAGGAATTAAGGATGCAAATGGATAAGGTTGCTAATCATTTGACCTCATTAATGCAGTTGTCATGGTTTAGCCAGGTGGGACCAATGTAATCACAAGTGTCCTTAAGTGGGGATGAGGTAGTCAGAAGAGTCAGAACTAAAGAGATACCATTGTGAGAAAGACTCAGCTAGCCACCGATGGCTTAAAAAATGGAAGGAGCCAGGAACCAAAGAATGCAGGCAGCCTCCAGGGGATGGAAAAAGCAAGAAAATTGATTCTTTTCTGTAGATTCCAGAAAGGAATGCAGCCCTGTCAAAACTTTGATTTTAGCCCAGTGAGATGCATTTCAGACTTCTGATCTCCATAACTGTAAGATAATAAGTGTGAATTTTTTCAAACAACTGTTTATGCTAATTTGTTACAACAGCAATAGGAAACTAGTATACCATTGAGGGAAGTTGTTTCCACTTTTAAATGATTATGAATACAGCTGCTATAAACACTTACGTACAGGTTTTGTGTAAACCTAAGATTTTACTTTTTTAGAGAAAATATTCAGGAATAGGATTGCTGGGTCATACGGTAAATGTATGTATAACTTTATAAGGAACTGCTAAACTGTTTTCTAGAGTGTCCACACGATTTTATACTGCCACCAGCAACATGTGAGAGTTACTCTGTCCTCAAGAGGGATTAATGAGATTATATTAGCCATTCTGCAGTTGAGTAGTAGTTTGAATTTGCATTTCCCAAATGGCTAATGGTGTTAATTATCTTCTCATGTGCCTATTTGCCAACTTTATATACTCTTTCGTGAAGTATCTAAGTCTTTTGTCCCTTTAAAAAATTGGGTTATTTATTTTCTTATTACTGAGTTTTGAGAGTTCTTTATAGGTTCTGGATACAAGTCCTTTGTTGGATATGGGTCTATTTGTGTAACTCTATTTCTGAACTCTATTGTGTTCCATTGATCTATGTGCCTATCCCTCTGTCAATGTCACACTGTGTTGATTACTCCAGCCTTCTAGTAAGTCTTTAATTAGAATATTTAAAAGTGTCCAATTCAAGTTACACTACTTCCTTTGCCTTTCCATATAAAATTTATAATTTGTATATATCTGCAAGAAATCCTGTTGTAATTTTGATTGGTATTGGTCAAATCTTAAAGATCATTTTGGAGAAATTGACATCTTTACTATCTCTATTATCTCTCTTCATTTATTTAGATCTCCTTTAAGTTCTTTTATCAGCATTTTTCAGCTTCCAGCATACAGATCCAGTATATGTCTTCTTATATTTCTATTTCTTGAGTTATTGTAAATGATACTATTTTTAAAATTTTAGTTTCTATTTGTTCAATGTTAGTATACAGAAATATAATCGATTTTTTTTTTTGCATGTATTGACTTTGTATTCTGCAAACTTGATAACTCACTCTTAGTTCTAAGAGCTTTTGGCCCAGGTATTTCCAGAGGAGTTGGTCCTACTTTTTGACTCAGAGTAGAGCAAATGACCCAGATATTAAACAATTCACTCAACATATTTTCCTGGCCCAATTCATTGGTTTAGTATTGGACAGAAGACCCATTCAGAGTCAATGAGATGGGACAAGATTTCTGCTGAAATTTAGAGCAACAGCGCTAGTTCTTCCCCTCTAAATTTAAACCTAGAAATCTTTAGCCCCAAGAAATGCTAGTGGCTATACTGAGACCATACGGAAGGGGGTTCCCAGGAATATTACCAACACCTAGGATGCAGAGTAGAGCAAAGGAGAGAGAAAAAACCACATGCTGGTATCATCATTTGTGCTTTGGATCAAATGTTATCACTTTATCAGTGCTATTCTGCACTTCCTCACATATTAAAAAACACTAATTAGTCACAACCTGTGTTTCTTTTTTTAGATGGTTGACTTTACATTTACTAATGGACCTAGGTAATCTTGTTAATGTCTAATTATAAAAATAACACATTCTTACTGTAGAAAATTGGGGCATATAAGAAGGAATAAAGAGGAAAATAAAAACTAGTCATATTTCTATCACCCAGATATAATCACTGTTCACTTTTTGTATATTTCTTCCCAACTGAATAAAATATAAAAATATTTTACACAAGTTTGAATAATTTTGTACACATGTGTGTGCATATGTGTTTGTATGTATATGTACACATACATGTATATAGTTTTATTTCCAAGCAGAAAATTTTCAAAGGACTAGTTAAACTTTTACTTTTGCTCTTTGCGTCATGACAGATGAGAAGATAAATTCTGCCTGATCTGTCTTGCCTTCCAGTTGGTGAGTTATTTTTAAGCCAGAAAACAACATGGAGAACTTGATAATGATAATAGCAAGAAACAAGCTCAGTCTTCAGACTGAAAAACCAACATAGATGTTTTACCATATCTCTCAATGCATAAAAATCCAGAGAGTTGTGGCCATATTAAAAAATAATAATTTAAGCAATAATTTCTTCCCTGGAAGAGCTTTAAAATTTTGATAAGAAGAATGGTTAGTATATACAAAACTATTTGAGAGCAGTATAAGATGGTCTGTAATTTAGTGCTATGAGATGTGGGCTTCAATGGCCTGAAGTATTTCAAGGGTTCTTGGAGGAAGTGGGGTTTGAGGCGAGCCTTAGTCATGGATAGAAAAGAAAAAAAGGGAAGGACTTTTCCCTTCCTTTAATTGCAGCACAGATCAATGCTTGGAAGCAGGAACAAGCTTGACTTGATGGAAAGGGCATAGCTCTAAATATGTAGGTGTGAGTCTGGCAGGCCTAAGTTTGAGTCTTGTCTCTGCTACTTGATGGATTGATGGCCTTGGCACATCTCTCTAAGGCCTCCAGTTATTTATTTCAAGGTGAGGGGAAAATAGCAATGCCTCGATGGATTGTTCTAAATATTGAATGAGCAACGTGTATAAAGTTCTTAGCACAGTATTTGATACATAGGGGCGATCAATAACCACCAGCCTCACACACAAAGCAGAATCTCACTAAGGGAACATTCTTCCAGGGGAAGGCACCCATGAATAAGATGTAATCCCAATTCTTAAAGAACTTGTAATTTTGTTGGGGCAACTAGACATGCGCCTAAGACAATCAAAAGTCAGTACTTTTCAGTGGGTGTGTGATTAAATAAGATATGGGAGAAACAGCTGTGTCTGTCCTAGACTTGTAGGAAAGCTATTCTGTAAACTACCTCAGAAGGAAACTGTGGTTCCTACAGCTGTTCTCAAATTGCCACTTTGCTCAGACAGTCTCTTTATAGAGACAATCTGCCTGTGAGAATTTGAGTGTATGTTTTTTAACTGAGTAATGTGACAGGCACCCCTGCAGTCTGAGAGAAAAAACCAGATGACAAAGTGGAAAGGCATCAGTGTGTAATATCTGGCTTGGCTTGGCTTTTTTTTTGTTAAATATATGATTTTGTTTCACCCCAGCAAGTCTTCTGAAGTGCTTACAAGCCATAAAGTGAAAAAGTCCCAGGAGCCCCACAAGGAAGAGAATATCTTGTCCCTTGTGAGAAGTGGTATATGTGGTTGAATATGTGAACTCTAGCTTTTGACAGTTGGAGTTTCAATCTATTCCTCCACTTATTAGCTATGTGATCTTGGGCAACTTAATTAATATCTCTGTACCTCTTCTGCAAAAGAAGTACATAGAGATTCCTCCCTCACAGGGATTCTTGAAGATTAAATTAGTTAATACATATAAATGTATTTTATAGGGACTTAGAATAGTGCCTAGCACATAGTAATGGCTCAATAAATGCCAACTATTATTCTGGCCATTACCACTTCAACAATATCTCTAAAGAACAATCTGTGATAGGTTTATAGGCTAGCCTTTGATAAATGAAACACTAATAAACAGATGAGGAAACCTTTAGAAGCTTAAAGGAGATAGTATTAAGACATGTTGAAATTAGCATTGCCTTCCTTGGCAAATAGGAAGCATACAGAAATCACTATTTCAGGAGGTCGTATAAGCCAATGGGTAATTAGATTCAAGGAGAGGTGGTAGGACCTAAAGTTAGGACATGCTGAACTTTTAAAGGCCCAGAAAGCAACTGTTGTTTCTGTAGCACCTCTCTTCCTCTGGGTACTATGATTTGAAAAAGCAAGATGGATTAAAAATGGGCTGGTCCTTATGAGAAATCTGTTTGTGTAGACCTTAAAGACGTGAGCGATTTGATGGCTGAAGCTTTCTGACGCTCAGAGCTGGAAGCCCCACATCTGCCTACCCAGAAAGGGTACTCACTCTGATTTTGTTGTGTAAAAGAAATCTTCAAACTCTGGGATCTGTCCTGGCCCCATGGCAGTTGAAAGGAGCCTTTTATCAGGAATTTAGGTAATGGCTGCAGTTTTTTGATTGTCTACTCCACAGCCATCCCCTTTTCCTCACTGACATGACTTTGGTATCAGGACACAGTATATCAAACCCAGGGCTTGCATTATGATTGGTCTAGGCAACTGTGGTCATACAATTTCCCTTTCTATAGTAATTGGCTTAGTTGTAGTCATGTGACCCAGCTCTGGGCAAGGAGATAGAAGAAGGATTCAGCTGGGAAGTTTTTAGAAAAGATTTTCTCTCTAATTAAAAAAAAAAAAGCCATACAAGAAGTTGTTTTATTCTTTCCTACTTTTAGCACCATTGTGTAAGGGTGTGATTTATGGGACTACTGCAGCCTCTTTGCAACCATAAGGGAAACGGAAGAGAAATTCAGCCAGAGTCCTGACATTGGTGAGCAACTAAGGCAACCATAGGACAGCCAAACTCCAGACTTTGTGTATAAGATTACTAATTAACCTCTATTATTTAAGCCACTTTTAGTTGGATATTCTGTTACTTGGAGCCAAAAGCGTCCCAACTGATGTAATGACCATGTGTGTTTTGTTAACCACCATCAACTAGTACAGTGCTTGGCATATGGCTACGAGCTCAATAATTGTTTATTGGATTAATAAATGGCATCACTATTCAATCTTACTGCTGAGACTACTTTGTGTTCTGTTTCTAGTGACAAGGTACCAGGTAGGTCCCAGAAGGCTACCTGAGCCCTTGCCTGGGTAACCTGCCTGAAGCTGCAATCACGGGGTCTGGTCTTCTCTTGCTCTTGCCGATTCCTTCAGGGTTGGGGTTATGCCCATGGCCAGCAATGCTTCTCAGCTCTGCTCAGATTATAAAAGGATGGCCTGCTTTCATATCTTCTGTTACTGAGTTCCTTTTGGAGAGGAATTCTGTGTTACTCTCTGCTGAACTGCCTAGCCATGTGCCTAGAATTGCCAAATATAGCCCATTTTTTGTCTATTCCCATATCTTTTGAGACTGTATTTAACCTGCATACGTGGAGTACTCTCTCCCACCTACCACCACCGTGTCTTAGATCTTGGCCAGTATATAAGCCCCTGCAGCTTCTGGCAAATGTGACTTGTTCCCGTCACTTAGCCACCTCCTGTTCTGGTGAAGTCTGTTCTATCACAGACTTCCTGAGCCCAATATACTCAGAAGTCATTTCTGTCGTTATCTGACAGAATTTGGTCAGATGCTAATGAACAATGACAACAACTGCTTCATCTATGATTATGAAATGCCAGTAGAAGCTGAGCTAAAAGAGAAACAAGAGAATTCTCCTGCACTCATTGTTCACTTCTAGTATTAAAGAGTCCAAGGCTTTTTGAAATCCCTGTACAAGGGCATTTCAACCTCACTGTTTATAAAAGCAGAGAAAGTAAATTTATTTTCAATCTTACTAAAATTGAGAATTAGGAGTGGTGGAAATTTTTAGTAAATTACAGAATTACAACCAGCCAAAAAAATAAAACCTACCCAAATGCCCATCTTCAATAGAATGGTAATTCAAATGTGGTATATTTATAAAACAGAATACTATATCAGTGAGTATAAACAATCTAAACCTGTGTGAGTGCATTTCAAAACATAATTCTGAGTTAAAGAAGTTAGATACATGTATACTATATGATTCTGCTTATTTCAAGTTCAAGAACAGGCAGACCTAACATACGATATTAAGAGTCAGGATAATGGTTACCCTTATAGGAGTAGGGGGCTATCACTAGAAGGGAGCATGAAGTGAGCTTTTGAGATTCTGGTCATATTCTTTTTTTGATCTGGAAACTTATTAGATAGATGTGTTCAGTTAGAAAAAATCCAATGAGCTGTACACATATGATATGAACACTTTTTTGTATATTTGTTGTATTTCAGTAATAAGTTAAAAAATAATTACGTGGCCATGGAAACAAGGCCTGAATCAGAAAGCAAGCAAAGTCTGATGGAATCCTAGGGCCAAACACGATATCTCTTATTTTACAGAGAAGGCTGAGTACTCAGGAAGTCCAGTGAATCATCCAAAGTCATATAAATAGGCCAATGGCTGAGCCAGACATGACACCCATGTATGATTCTAGCCTAGGGCCTTTTCATCGAATGTGGCCAAAAATCTAATGATCTCTTCCCTTGGGTTTATGTTTATTACTTTTTGTGAAATCTATTTGAAATCAAATTTGGGGAAAATGTTTAGGCATATTTAATACTAACAGACACCTTTGTTGCTTAACTGAGGTATACATAGAGAGAATAGCACAGATGAAGAGAGCTGGCAGTTGTACAAGGCCCCATCATCAGAAGAGCCCCAGCCTTGGTTTAATGTTCTGCTTTTGCCATCTTGAAATTCTTATTAATTTCTAAACAGTGGGCCCAGCTTTTCATTTTGTACTGGTTACCACAAATTATGTAGCTAGTCCTAGAGATAAATGTTGCTTTGTGTAATACACATGGTGTATAGGTCAAGTATTTGTAATCAAAATCTATTTTAAATGAACTAGGGAAATTTGATATTTAATGGTAAATTCTATATAACAAAAATTATTTCTATACAAAGAATAATTCCCTAATTTATTTATTTTACTGCTAAATTTCTGTGCTACCAGTTGACTTAAAACAAGAGACTAAATGGAAAGTAAAATAAAAATACAAATCTTAGACTAGTCTAATTTAAAAACTGGAAAGAGATCTTAAAAATATTCTGATTCATCCCTTTCATTTTGCAAGTAAAGAAAATGAAATCTAAAGAAAGGAGTGATTTGCAAAGAAATTGAGTCAACTATGTAAGTGGAGTCAATGAAAATTGATCAGTGTAGTACAATATTTGAAGACTCAGTGATATTTAGAAATTTCTGGCAGTGTTTCTGGAGCACTTCTTTTTCCATGCCAGAGAAAGATCTTAGCCAGGCCAAAATAATAAAGTGCTTTATACAGAATCATTTTCTGGAGAGAAAGTATACAGTCAAATTCATTACATTTTGTATAAAATAATTATCTTAATGTAGCATCTGTCATATGCAGTGTTCATTTTGAAACAGAAAAGGCTTTCAGAATGGCTCTGCCTCAAATAGTTGGTTAGCATCAACATGACCTAACTCAGTGTCTGCCACATGCAGATACTAATGCCCAACAAAGACCCTGGCATCTGTCTGGGGCACTGGGCTTACCTTTCAGCCTACTTCTGTTTAGCTATGTTCTACTTTAGATCAGTGGCATTTCTGGACCCAGAGAAAACATGGATGAATTAAAGTTATTAAGTAGGATGGGCCAAGTGACAGGAATGGGAAACAGTTCTGTTCTGAGGGAGTCCACAGCCTGGATAAGGAGGCAGGTAGTTACAACTTGAGCCACTAAGTGTAACAGTACAGCTATGCAAGGGCAGTGGGATAGTGGGTCTACTTGGTGGAGCCTCACAGGAGAGTAAGGAGCAAAGACATGCTTCCTGAGTCTAAAGGATGAAAGGACATTAGCCTGATGAAGGACCAGGAGGAAGGTGACATAGCAAGTGGGGCAAAGAACTCCAAGGAAGAGTGCGAGAGAAGCTAGTAAATGGTTTTGAATAGGGAAGTGAGTGGTGCTCCAAAAGGTTGCTATGGCAGGAGCGTGGACAATGGAGAGCAGATGGTGAAGGGCAAGATGATGGCAGGCACTGGTGTAGGTCAGCAAAGATGAGCATCTGAGCTATGAATGTCCCTTACCCCTTCTCAGAGAAGATGTCTGAAAAAAGTGGGGAGGCGAACTTATCAGGACCTGAATACCTATGAGTGTGGAGAATAAGAAAAAAGACAAAGAGGCTCTGTTTTGTAGCCAAGGTGATGCAGGCACAGTGGTGCCATCAGCTGACATGGACATTGCAGGATGAGGAGTGGATTTGAAGAGAAGGATGATGAATCCTTAGAGACACTGAGTTTGTAGTGCCTATGGAACATCTAGATGGATAACTTCCACCATTTCAAACAGAAGCATTTGAATCTCTTTATAAAGTTAACCGAATATGTGTTTGTGATCATTGGGTAAATGAATTCAAAGTTTATGTGTGTGTATAGTATGCAATATCATGCATCTTCAAAATATCACACATCTTCATTTCAAGTGAATAAGCATATCATTAAGTGTTCATTTTTTTCTGTTCATGAATTCTTTTAAGTATTTATCTTTAAACCATGTCTAAAGAGGAAGATAAAATGAATGCAATGTTATTTGTCAAGTATATCTCACTTAAAAATAAAGTAAATAAGGAGGAAGAGATTAGGAAAGTTAAATACCACAATTTTATTGCTAAAAGGAGCCATAATAATCACATTTTATATGAAGCAATTCGTGCTCAACGAGACTGAGTGGTCCTCCCTAGGTCTCCCAGCTATTAAGAGAAAGAGCTGGGGCTCCAACCTGGTGCTCTATTTTCCACCCAATGCTGCCTCATCAGGGTATCAAAGCGGGATGCCATTCACCTGTCTAAAGCATGCCACAGTGCGTTTCCCACCCCAATCTCCTATTTTAAAGGAGATCTTTGAAAATCTTTCTTCTTTTTTTGTCTCTACATCTGTCTGTCACCTAATCACAGCTTTATTTCTTTCCTCCATCTGAGGTCCCAACTTTGTACCTGGCTTCTCTCCCCTGCTTGCCTTAAAATTTCTTGGAGGAGAACTTTGGAGAATATCCTTTTGACCTGATAGTTAATTACATGGTTTCCAGTGCAGTGAGAAGCCTGCTGAGCACTGTCAGTTATGGTGGTCTGGTCCCTTCGTTTACTCTGAGGGCGAGCAGGGTCTTGAATAGTCAGAGGCACAAGGCAGAAAAACATTGGATCAGTTGTTCCTTCCAACAGTTCTTTTCAGTGAGAAACATTATTATTAGAATTCAAGTCAAGCAGGCGATAAGCATCCACGAGGAGGACTTTTAAAATAATTTTAGGGAAGAGGTGTGGAATAATTCTGCCTGGGCCTTTCAAGTCACACTCAATTCTAAATTCTAAAAGGTAAATTGTTATGTGTCATTGTCAAGGCTTCTTTTGACATCAAATTTATGCTTATTGGGGGCCCCTTATACTGTCAATGGGTACAGCAGGTTGCATCCAAATCATAGAAATCACAGAATGTTTCTTTCTAAAAATGATTGTAGATTTGTAGTAAAATATTTGCATGATGGGACCAATTTTAATGTCCCTGGACCTTCATTGTCTTCCTCTATCCTTTCTTCTGGTGGAGAGGGAAACTTTAATCATACATAGAGTCAAAGTTATGCTGTGAGAAGTCTTTAACATTAGGAAGAAAGAGCTTTGTCTGTCTTGTTGCTGCTCCACTCTGAAGAATTTAAAGCCTTGGGCAGTGGGATTTGTCAGTGTGGCAACCATGAAGAGTGAAGTAAGCATACTTGGCCAAGAATAGTGGAAAGAAATGGGAGGGAATTCAAAGGGGTAGTAGGTGAGGCTTCCAGGCCCATGTGAGCAGATCTTAGTACTAACAAGGAACTATATAAACATCTGTGCACTGAGTGTGTTCCACCCTTGCCTTGAGTAAGACTGGGCTTTTTCTGATGAAGGACTGTGCCTGCACACCTCACCATGAGATGCAGCAACATTCCATATGCTTTTATGACATATGAGGATCTTGAGCCTTTGGTTAGAAATATATAATAATAATGAAAATTTTACACTATCATTTATTGACCATCTACTATGTGCTGAACCATCTACATATAACATCCGAAGTCCCATAGTCAGAACAGTGGTGCCCAGATCAGAACCCAGGTTACAAGGATGCCATTTCAGAGCCCTTTCCACTATATCATATTGCCCAGAGTTTGCAATCTAGTACGAAGGCATGTTTACACATGGAGATAAAAAAGCTGTCAAGACTCCAAAGAATACATCTTGGACAGACAGTGGGATTTTAGGCATGTGGTAAGAGTGGAATTTTGTCTAGATTTCTGAAAATAGTGCCAGATTGGAAGGCTGCCCTGCCAAGGTTAAGGATATGCTATAGAATGTGGTTGTTGAGAAGGTTCAAGATAACACGCAGTAAAGAGCCTGGCACAGTGCCTGGCACACAATGGTGATTAATAAATGAACTATGTAAGCTCTAGTGGGGCTTCTCCTACTGCGTATTTGAAGCCCTCCTTTCCTAGTGCCCCACCTCATGAGAACCATTAAACATAGTACTTGCCACCATTTGATAGACTTTGGAGAGCTCATTTTTCTTGAGAATACTGATGGTGCCCTGGGTTTCGATACCCCTGAGCAGGACTTGTGGCTAGTTCTGCCAACCCCAAGAGGTTCACCAGGTAAGACCTGGACAACCTTGCTCAGTGCTAAAGTTCTATTTTTCACTAGTGATGCTTCCATCCAAGGCTGGGGCAGAGATCTTGCTCCCAGGTGTAACTTATCCATTCCATACCACAGATGGGACAGGTTTTATGACCTTTGACATTGTGTAAGAACCTAATTCTGACTGCCTGCTTTTGATTCTGCCTCCTGCCCAGGCATTAAAACTTCTGCCCCTAAGATATATCTAAGAATCACATCCTGAGAGCTTCAGAGCTTCAACCTAAACCTAACTCACTCTCTAAAGTCTCCTTCTTTGCTTCTGGCTCCTGGGAATTTTTCTTTTCTTTCTTTTCTTGTGTATTAAGGAGAAACCTTGTTAAGCTTTGAGGGCTTAAGCCATCTACTGAATGGCTGCAGACCCACTGGAAGCTCAGGCAACCAATCCTGGCCTTGTTTGAAACCAGACCTAAGCTCAGAAGTTTGCCTTGTTGGTGCACATCCTTCTTTTTGTCATAACCAAGTTCTTTCAATTCTGCTTAGAGAGACATGCTGAACTCACACCTGAGTGAGGTGAAGTGGCTTTCCCTTCCAAGTAAACAATAAATCCAGCTTTGCTTTCAACCATATTTGGAGGTCTTTGTTTCCTACTGTCCAGCACATATCTATTTTTAATTTATATTAAAATATATTAACAACCTTTCTGTATATTTGGAGCAGGGCTGGTTTACACATCTGCTGCCTTGTCTAAGAGTCCAAGTAATTTCTGCAGAATTTACAGTTTTGGGTCATATTGTATTAACTTCACAGAGAACCTCAAGGTCAGGGACTATGGATCCAAAAAGTAACCCAAAAAGGAAGAAGTACCAAAAATGTCTTTCTCATGCTATAGAAAGGTCCTCAGCTGCCCCAGCCAAGGACATAGTTTGCTCTTCAACCCAAACTGCAGAGGCAGAAGGGCCACTTTCTGTATGGTCAGGAGTCTGGATTCTTACTATCAGCAGCCATATGGGTTTGGGAACATTCGTCAGCTAGAGAACTTGCTGATCTGGAAAAAGAGACTTTTCAAAGTACAGTCCAAAATATTTCTTTAAACTTATGGAAAACTGGTAGTGACCTTCTTCATGTGCCAGCTGCTGACAAGCATTTTTGTTTAAAGACATACCAGGTGGGAAATAGTAGAATGTTTCAAGGAACATTTTGGTGTGTGAGGGTTGCTATTCTAGGGATCATTTAAAAGTAGTCACTCCCAGAGCAACTAACAAACTCAGCATAGAATGTGAGAAATTCCAGCTGAATTCTGATGGAGGCAATCTGTTAAGGTGACTTTGAGCATGTGCATTGGAGCTTAGATGTCAATTGGGTCTGTTCCAATCAAAGACTCGACATTTATTCCCAGGATAATCTTGACCACTCTATGCCTCGGTCTTCACATCTATAAAATGGAGATTAAAATTGTACCTACCTATGGAGCAGTGTGGGATTAAGGTGATTCAGTACAGGTAAAGGATTTGGAATAATAAATTTAGCTGTTATTATCATATATAATAGGTTCTTAAAATCTCAGAGGTTTGTTTATCTGAGGCCTCTCAACTGAGTACCTTAGGTCAGGTACTCCCACAGTCCAATGTGAGTCACTAAATCAACTGGATGTTGCAAAGTGGGTGGCCAGAGCCTGGTTCTGGCAGAGTCAGGAAGGTTGAAGATTATGTGGAGGAGAATAAGTATTGAGTTAATGGAGAAAGAGTTGATGGAGAACTGTGGAGTTTCTAATTTCCAGGGAACAGATGTACTTCTATATCATTTTAAGCTGAGCAAGGAGAATGCGTCAAGCAAACTACCCAGATAACTTGGCCTGTGTCTCCTAGAATTTAGGGATGTGAGGGAAGGTCCCTGAGAAAATCTATAGGTGAAAGGCTATAACTAAAGAGACCAGAGCAGAAAAATGAGCGTGGTATAGGGAGAGAGGTCACTTTTTTGGGGAGGATGCCTGCAAAGACATGGACTTCTTGAAAGGAATCCTGCTATAAGCTGTCTTTAAAAGGATACTTCCTACAGAGCATCCTTCCTGGGGCAAAGTGACCTGAGCAGAATGAAGCTGAAGGAGTACCGCTGCATGCAGAGACTGAAGGTGGTAGGTGGACTCATAAATAGCCAGCAGGAGGGGCATCATCACACCAGAAAATTGCAGTTGCAGACTGTGTGTGTGTGTGTGTGTGTGTGTGTGTGTGTGTGCGCGTGTGTTTAAAGGGGGAAGGGAGTAGTATCATTAGGGAACTCAAAAAATGTCCCAGAGGAAAAAGAATTAGCATTTGGACATCTACCCCACCATGGGGCATCAGTGCCAGAATACAATTGTACCTTTTTAAGAGAAGAAACATCTTTTTCCTACTTTTGCAGCTTCATCCCACTCCTTGAGAAAGTCTGAAGGAGAATTGTTGGTGGGGTAGAAAGAATAGATAATGTGTGGAAATAGTGACGAAACCAATCCTGCCCCATCTTCCTTTCTCACTATTGGATTTCAAGCCTGTGTTAGACCTAACGGAGGAGAAATTTTTAATTAAACGAGATTTGAAATCAGTAAAGTAGGTTTGCAGAGGCAGATGTGAAAGAGTTTTCAGTCCTTGCACTACCAAGTTCAATAGTTTTAGGTCAGTCTTCCTAGAAGCAGAGTCTGAGGCAGGTATTCAGAATCCAGAATTTATTGAGAGAGTGCTCTTAAGAGAAAACTATAGGGGATGGAGTGAATTGGATTCAGGGAGGGGAAGAAGTTCAGCAAAGATGTGATCTCAAGTAAAAATCTAATCTTGGCCTGATCCATAGGGTATGTGGACCATAAGTAACACCACAAAGATGTTCCATCTTGAGGAGAGGAGACTGGCCTTAATCAATTGGGGGAGTTTGAGGAGGTAGCCTCCTGGATGAATTGGCTCCTGTCAGCCAAAGGCAGTTCTTCTGAGAAGAGGTCAAGCTTTGAACTATTAATAGCCAACACTCAAACCAGCTGAGAGATGGATGTTCCAGCCTAGTAAAAAAAATGTAGGTAAGAACCAATAGTGATTACTACAGTATCTTATTCCAAAGCCTGTTCTATATAGTCTTTTCAACAACTCCAGCAGTCTCCTTAAAATATTCTTATGTGCAGCTGATTTCTACATTATATTCTTAGTCTTGAAAAACACTCTATCTATAAAATATGCCTTGAAGCAGAGCAAGTTGCTCTACTTAATTTATGCCACTACATTGGGCCTGCCAGATAGCACCCTTCTTTTTGGAATTCAGTGTTTTTATTACAACAATAATAATGCAACATAGCATACACATATTTTTTCTCTTCCCCAGAGAAAGAGACTATGTGAAGTCTTGTACACCCCTAACATTTGCAGTGTTTCAATGCAAGAGTGCTAATGGAGATCTGCATATCATATATCTGAACATTTAAGAGGTATAAATTGAGCTAACAAGTTGTTAAATAAAATTAGTTGTATTCTTCTGTATTGACATATATGCCTTCATAACAATCTGGAAGGACAGATTTGAGTTAATAATTTTCACATTCCTTGAAGTTCCATGCTGGAATGAGATAGCAAAGGAGATTGGGCCCAAAACCTATGGCCCACCTACCCTTTTCTTCTCATCCCTAGTTCTAGTCTGTTCTGTGAGGGACCTTGTGCATAATGTATTCATTTTCATGGGCTGCCATAACAAAATATTATAGGCTGAGCAACTTAAACAACACAAATCTATTTTCTCATACTTCTGAAGGCTTGAAATTCCAGATCAAGGTGCAACTAATTCTGTTTCTGGTGAGTTTCCTTCCTGGCTTGCAGTTGAGTGCCTCCTTGCTGCATCTTCACATGACTTTTCCTCTATGGCATGTGGAGAGAGGAAACTCTCTTGTCTCTTCCTCTTCTACTAAGGACTCCAGCCCTACTGGATTAAGGCCCTACTCTTGGACCTCACTTAATCTTTACTACCTCCTCAAGGCCCTATCTATCTTCAAATATAGTCACAATAGAAGTTAAGGCTTCAACATATGAATTTGAGGGTAACACAATTCAGTCAATAACACAAGCTTATGGACATCCCAGCCTGGAAACCCAAGCTCTATTTACATAGTCTACCAACAGTCATTTTTTTTTTTTTTGTTACCCATCAGGCCCTGACGTTCTCATATCAACAACACAGTCTACTTTTGGAAAGATTAACCCAGAGGAAAAGCCTGTAGCCTGGAAAATGGGCTTTGGGCCTTGGATAGGGATTTTTGAGGTCCCAGAATTTGATCTAGAACAGTGCTGTCCAATGCAAGTATTTTATATTTGGGCTACCCAATATGATAACCACTAGCCACTTGTGGCTATTGAGTACTCAAAATGTGGTTACTGTGAATGAGAAACTGAATTTTAAATTTTATTTAAGCTTAATTAATTTTAATTTAAATAGCCACATTTGACTAGTAGCAACCATATTGCTCAATGCAGATCTAGAAGTTGGGGAGCATGTTCTATGTGAGCATGTCCCTGACCCCACAGACTCCTTGTTCTGTGGGTAGGTAGCAGATTGGATTTTTTGAATATGGCCACACTTACATATTTATCTTATCTCACGTAGTATTATAATATGATTGACTTATCTCTCTATCAAGAGGTGGGGTCTATGTCCTTGGTAGGCAAGGGATTGTGACTTCCTAGACCAAGGATGTGTGGTGGAATTGATGTGTGACTTCCAAAGCTAAGTCATAAAAAGGTTACAGCTTCTGGCCTTTGCCTGGCATTTGTGCTTCTCCCAACACACACACACACACACACACACACACACACACACACACACACACACACACAAATAACTTTTGCTTTTAGAACTGTGGAAATAGGAAAGACCACCCATATGAGAACAAGCAAAAACTATCTAATGCAGAGCTGGTGTGGTAAGGGAATCGGCCACCATCACTGTGTTTCACAGATATCCAAAGACAAGCAGAGGAGTAGAAAAGCTATAAAGTGAGGAAAAGAGAAGGCATCAGGTGTGCCCCAATTGGAGGCTGTTGGCATGGGGAAGCTGTAGGCAGGCTAACTGGAAGTAGAGTGGGACATCCTATGTGATTGGTTAGGGGAGCATATTTGGCTTTCTCTAATTGTTCCTAAGTTGGAAGTGGAGACAAAACTTAGGGAAGCTATCAATTATTAATCAGGTCCTAGCCATTTTAAGCTTATTGCCACAGAGGTGTGGTTGGCTTCCTGAGCTGGATGCTGCACATTGTAGGTCAGAGTTCTATTTTCATATATAGGTCTATTCATTGTCCACTTATATACTCAGTCTTTGGGAACCCAGCCATCATCTCATGAAGAAGCTTCCCAAGTGGAGAGGAGCTAAGCTCTTCTGATAGCAGCCAAAACCAACTCACCAGCTCTGTGAGCAAACTAACCTCCTTGGAAGGATACCCTCCAGTCTAAGTCAAGCCCTCAGATGACTTTGGTCTCAGCAGACATCTGATGGCAACATCATGAGAGACCCTGAACCAGATCCATCCTGCAAAGCTACTCTCAGATTCACAACCCACAGAAAGCATGAAAGATAGAACTGATTATTCATTTTAAGCAACTATGTTTCGTGGTGATTTTTCAATGGCACATTAAATAACTAATAAAAGAGAGCAGTGCAGCAGAAAAGGGGCCATCCCAGTACCCTAAAGGTGTGGGGCCTGGAACAGGAGCCTCTTTTGCCTGGATCTGTGGGCAGCAATGATGAAAGAATATCAGTATTGTTTGTTTCGGTACCTTGATATTTCTTAGGGAATGATGGACTTATTTATACAAAAGAGGAACTTGGAGAAACTGATTAGGTGTTTGAGATCAGGAATTTTTTTTTTTTTAATAAAAGCTGTCACAAAAGAGCCCTTTATCCAGCATACACAAACTAAAATGTAATGGGGCCATTTATTTGCTTGATTGTGTAAACACACAAAAATGTACACATTTTGGAATAGTCACAGTAGAAAGGGATCTGCTTAAGCCGATGATGCTGTCTGTCACTTTTCAAAAATGCCTGAGAAACCTCTCTTTCAGAATTGCCCACAAAGCTGGGTTATGAGCCTTCCGTGAAACCAGACTCATCACTCAAACTGAAACTTGGTTTGTGACCCCAGACAGCATTTCCCAGCTTGATAATCCAACCTACTCAGCAGTCTTTGCTCTGAATGGCTTAAAACTGTTTCCAAAACTTGTGTCCTCCCTTTGAGAATACATGCTGTCAGAGTTATCTTTCTAAAACACATCTCAGATCATGTGCTTCACTGGCTTTCAGTTGCATAGAGAATTAAGCCCCAACTTCTCAGTCAGATTTTCATAACTTTCTGCAATATGCAACCCCCACCTAGCTTTCCAGTTTTATCATCTCAGAACACATGATGCTCTCTCTACTTACCAATGATAGGCACCATGTACTGAGCCACTATTATGTGCCTCACACTGAGCTAAGAGGTTTACATAATTTTTTGATTTATCATTCTATGACTTCATAAGGCAAATGTTATCTCTATAGTATAGAAAACAATAAAACAGTGATCACTAACACTTTGTACAGTCCTTACCGTGCACTAAGCCACTGTTCAATTGAAATAAATATGAGCCATATATGTAATTTAAAATTGCCACATTAAAAAAGCAAAAAGAAACAGATGATAATAAAATATTTTATCAGCCAATATATAATTAATATAAAAACTTATTAATGATATATTTCATATTCTTTTTAGGTGTCTATTATCTTTGAAATCCATTATGTATTTTATACCTACAGTACATCTCAAATTGGATATTAAATTTTCATTGAAAATAGTTGATCTGTATTTAGACTTCATAAAAAGTATACTGGAAAAAGTAGATTCACATACCGAAACTTTAAGTTCCGAACATACTTAATGATTTTCAGTAACTGAATCGATTACTAAGAAATCATTCTTTTTCTATTCTTATCCATATTGACAAAATTGATTCAATCAAAAAATTTTAATTTCAATCAAAATGAAATAAAATGAAAAATTTAATTTCTCAGTTGCACTAGCCACATACCAAGTGTTCAGTGGCCACATTTGGTTAGTGGCTGCCATGTTGACCCTAAGCACTCTACTAGTGTCAACACAAACATAGGAGGTAGGTGCTGTTACTACCTTCATTTCAGATAAAGAAATGGAGGCACAGAGAACAGTAACTTGCACTAGTACACACAGCTAATAAGCCAAAGCTCAGAATGATTGTTTTACCCAATGTGACTTAACTAATAAAAATTGGAACCATGATTTGCACTCAGGATTATTTATATCCAAAACCTAACTTTTTATTCACTGTGCCAGTCTGTTCTATATACTTAATCACTCACTCTTCTCCAAAAATCCTTACTTTCTTGTTTCTGGTCCTTTAATAAGACTACTCCTTCTGTCTGGAATAACTGGCAAGGTCCATTTTGATTGTCATTCAGTCACATAGTCATTCAGTCAATCACTTTTTCAACAAATATTACCAACCACTTTTCAGATATCTCCCAGGTAAGGTAGAGTAGTGATCAAGACAGATGTAATCCTGACCATCACAAAGTGTATAGTCTAGAATAGTGTTTCTCAAATGTTGGTCTCTGCAGCCTGAGATGCTGCGACACTCTAATACTTATTGAGGACCCAAAGAGTTTTAGGTTAAGTGAGTTATAGCTGTTGAAATATATTTTATTAGAAATTAAAACTGGTAATTTAAAAACATATTTACTCATTTAAAAACAATATAATAATCCTATTTATTATATATGAACATAAATAATGTATAACTATGAAAAGAGACCTATTTTTTTTTCAAAACAAAAAAAGTGATGAGTGGCATAGTTTTAGAATTTTGCTAATCTCTTTAATGTGTGACTTAATAAAAGACAGCTGGATTATCATCTTTGCTTTTCTGTCTTTAATCTGTTGCATTATGTAGTTTTAGCTGAAGTATATAAGGAAAATTTGGCTTCACCCAGATATGTAATTAGAAAACAGGAGTATCTTAAATGACTTTTCAGATAATTTGGAAACTCGTCTTTGCTACTAAACCGAAAATCAACAAGTTGTAATTTCTTAAAGCTTAGCTGCAATATAGAATCTGAAACCATATCAGTGATAAATATATGAAATAAACGTTTTATATACTAAATTACATTAAAATTTATTAGTCTATCTTGCATTTTCAATGGATCTAACATGTGATTTTATAACAATCTGCATTGTTCTTTTGGAAACATTGATTTACTGAATTATACCACTCTCAAATGTTGATATATTTTTATACAATATATAAAAATCACATTTGTTAATACAGCACTGATCACATCAGAAAAGTCTAAGTGTTAGGGCGCTGTCAAACTCGTGGTGACAAGTATAATTTTTCCAAAGTTCTAGTTTTTATTTGAATGCTTGGATTTTACCATTGGCAACATGTACTGTGAGTTGTTTTCACTTTGTTCATTTTTGAGAAAATGTCTGACAAACACTCAGGTCTAAATAAACATAGTGTAACTGTCTGTTGTTCTTTCAAGTAAAAATGTTGCCCCATAAAAAAAAAGCATCTAGCTCAGCTCACAACCTAAACAATCACACAAGTGCTTTTCTTTGAGATGACCATTGTACATTAGTGTGCAACAGTTCTTTATGCATACTTCCCATTGGTCATGCAGAATATTAAACAAACATATATAAAGGGTTGCAATTTTATAAAATTAATCATTTTTACTGCTTAATCAAGGACATTCTTAAGTAAAACTAGCATTTTTTCCGCCTGTGAGTAGATGGGTGAAGAATACAAAGGCTAGTGGAACATTGTTACCACTGTCTTGATTCACCCTAAGGCATCAGCAGCTTTGCCCACTACTGCTTTTGCACCACTAGTGCAAATGTCAATACAGTGGAAAGGGTAAATAACACTTTGGTATAATCATGAAAAATTTTTTAACCTCTTGAACCTGGTGAAATGGCCTCAGGATCCCAGGTAGTCTGAGGACCACATTTTGAAGACCAATGTTGTGGAAGGAAAGATAATTACACACGTACCTGGGTAAGATGACCGATTTCAAAAGGTCTAGGAGGGCCTCATGGATATATAAGATTAGATCATATATATATGCATATATATTATATATATGATATATATGATATATATGCATATATATGTATATATATGTAATTACATATATATATACACATATATATATACACACATATATATATACATATATGTGTGTATATATATGTAATTGTGTCAGTGACCCAAATGAATGAAGGGCGTGATAAGGACAAAGAGTGTCAGGCAGAGGCAGTAGTGTGTGTGAAAGCTGGAAAAGAGAGGCAGGCTGGAGGACCCATAGAACTTCACTTGGCTGGAGCTTGAAAGATCACAGGGAGAGCAGTGAGAGGAGGCCACAGAAAAGGGCAGGGCTGGCCTGGGAACAGCCTTGCAAATGCCTTGAGGGCATGTTTACTCCTGAAAATGTTTAACCTGAATCTAATCTTGATGAGACAACCAGACAAATCAAATTTAAGGTGCATTCTGCCAAACAACCTGCCTGGACTCTTACAAAAGATGTCAAGGTACCAAAAGACAGGAAAAGACAAGGAAAATGTTTTGAATTATAGAAGACTAAAGAGACATGACAACTAAAAGCATCACAGAATCCTTGATTGAATTTTGGATCAAAAAAAAAAAAAACCAACAATAACTATAAGGGACATTATTAAGACAATTAGGGAAATTTGAATACAGACTGTTATCAGATAATATTGTATCAAGTTTGATTTTCTGAATATGATTGTTGTATTGTGGTTATGTAGAAAATTACCTTTATTCTAAAGATATCTGAGGGTGAAGTATTATGATGTCTGTGACTAATTCTCAAATGACTCATCAAAAACTATTTGTATGTATATATAGAGAAAGAGAAGGCGATAGGAGCAATGTAGCAGAATGCTAACAACTGAGTCTAGGTGCAGGGTATACAGGCATTCATTTTACTATTTTTGCAAGTTTTTAGTAGGTTTGGGGAATTTTCAAACCAAAATGTTGTAATATAAGGAGTTAAAACTTTATCCTAGTTCTAGTGAAAGCTGTGGAAAGACGTTAAACAAGAAAGTAACATAATTAGGACTCTTAGATTTTAAGGGATCAAAACCCAATTGGAACAGGAAACTTCTTGACTCTTGTGATCAAATATAATGAGTGATGCTAGTCTTCAAGTTTCAGAATCCAGATCTCCTCAAGCCCTACCATTCCACTTCCTAAGCTTTCTCTCCCTCCTGCTTCTCTGTAACACTTGGCCTCATTCTTTCCAACTGCAGACTGAATTCCTCTGCCAGGATACATGGCCCCAGGCAAGTGTGAGTTTATTTCTTTACTGCCACAGAATTCCCTCCCCTCACCTGTCTGAGGTTGACTAATCTCCAGGAGAGTATTCTGACTGGTCCTATGAAGACCACAGGATCACTGCTTTGACCAACCACTAACACCATTGATGTGAATGATGATCATTAGTTCCCCCTGGTCCTGTACTTGCCCCTGGAAATCAGTTCCTCCTCTTAGAAACAGATACCAAGACAGGATTAGATTTCCAAGAGATTTATTGAGGAAAATGTCAATAAAGGATAAACTGAAAGGGAGCAGGAGTGGTCAGGGAGAGCTGTTAGACTGTGACGCAGGTCTGATGCGTATGAAAGGAGAGAAGAAAGGACAAATTAAGTAGGAAGAGCCCAAGCTAAGAGGAAGTTCCCAAGAAAAGATTGCCCACTGGAAAATACTACAGTGGGCAGAAACGTCCTAGCTTTAGACCCTAACATACTCTCTCATTGGCTGGAAGTAGCCTGGGTGAAGAGTGATTTTGAGATGAACACCAAAATGGATCCAAAGGTGAGGCAGCTGAAGCCTGTAGTCACCTATGCCCTCACCTACCCAGCAGGTTCTTTCAAAGGCAGTCTGAACTGTACACCTCATGGTTGCCACATCCTGTTGTTCAAAAAGCAAATGAGGAAAATGGAGGAAGAAGTACTAGGCAGAAAAGGGGTAAAAGCAGTATCTATCACACTATATTTCTCTAAGAGAGAAAGAATCCTGCCTTTTCTTTGATTTAAAGCTCTCAGTTCTTTGAATCTTTATGTTCTTACAGAGTAGTGAATTACATTTAGATTCTGGAGATGATTACTAAAAAAAAAAAAAAAAAAAGGATAAATATAAAACAGGTTTTATGCAATAACAGTGTGATCTGACTCAGTCTAGCTGGAGTGATTCCTTTGAGGGTAAAAACATGCATTTGATATGTAAAGTCTAGTGTGTTAAAAAAAATTTTTACTTGTCTTGTTACTCTAACTTCCTGTGTTTTCTCATTAAACTTCAGGATGCCTGTGAGAGTTCTTGTTTCTTATATAATTATTGTATGAGTTGGTGGTAGAATCAGAAATAGAAACTAGGTTTTCTTCGTGTTCAACCTTTGTTCCTGGCCTCTGTCACATCACACAGATAACTAGGGCTGGAACACACAAAGGCTGGATTGTCACCAAAAGATGCATAAGCTGTGAGATGAAAGACCTGAGTTTGGTTCAAAATAGAAAACTTAAAATGAAATGGGATGGATACAACTGCAATGGAAAATAGTATGGTGGGTCCTCAAAAAATTATTTCATGATCAAGAAGTTCCACTTTGGATACACACCCAAAAAAATTGAAAACAGGTATTCAAACAGATATCTGTACACCTGTTTTCATAGCAGCATTATTCACAATAGCCAAAAAGTGGAAGCAACCCTAATGTCTATTGACTAATGAATGAATTTAAAAAATGTGGTATATACATTCAATAGAATATTATTAAGCATTAAAAAGGAAGGAAATTCTGACATATACTTTGACGTGAATGAATGAATCTTGAGAACATTCTGCAAAGTAAAATAAGCCAGTTACAAAAGGACATATACTCTATGATTCTACTTATATGAGGTACCTAGAATAGTCAAATTCATAAAGACAGAAAGTAGAATGCTAGTAGCCAAGGGCTATTAGGGGAGAGAAAAAAAGGAACCACTTTGGAAACCTATCAGGCAGTATAAACTAAAGGTGAATTTAAGTATATTTTAGAACTCAGCAATCCTATTCATTGTTATACGCCCAAGATAACTGAATGCATTTGTCCACCAAAAGACAGGTATGAGAATGTTTATAGCAGCACTGTGCATGTGGCCATAAACATTCAATAGGAGGATGGATAAGTTGTGGTGTAATCATATATGAAATGCTATACTACAATGGAAATGAACAAACTGTTGCTAATATGCAACATGAATGAATCTCACAAACATGAAGTTGAATAAAAGTTATAAAAAAGGAGAAACTAATCTCTGGTTTTAAAAGTCAGAATAGTGGTTAGTTTTGGGAGGAGAGAGAGGTATAACTAGGGGGTGCATGAGGGTGGCTTCTGGGGTGCTGGCTATGACAGACTTTTTGATCTGGATGGCGGTCACATGGATGTGTTCATGTGAAATTTCATTGAATTTTACAATGTTTCATTTAGGCACTTTTCTGTGTGTTTGCCTCAATATTTAAATGTTTATTAAAATAATGATTCAGGAGTAATTAGGATTCTAGAGTTACCGTAGAGTTTCAAATTAGTCTTTGCATAATTAATACTAAGAATTGGTATGGTGGATAGATTGGGGTCCAACTGTGGGATAATGGAGACCTTTCTGCAGCTACATGTATCAGTTGCTGTGACTAAGTAGGAGCTAGTGACAGAATAACACTTTAAAAATGTACTTCAGGTTAAACAATCTTTCTTGTACATACACTGACATGCGCTGCTCACAACAGCCCTGAGAGTAGCAATTGCCACCACAAATCCCTTCCAGGTGAGAAAACCAGGACTCAGAAAAACCAGGGACTTACAAAAGTATCTCGGCTAGTTAGTGGTGGATTCAGAAGTAAAGCACTGGTGGGCTGACCCCAAAGCTTGTATTGGCCCATCCTCCCACCCTGCCTCCCTTGTCTTTTAGTATCCTGAAGCTTCCTCTCATTCACATGCTATTATGCCTAGGTAGTGTAGTTCTGGTTATATTATCTATATATTTCTATTATGGAGAAAGAGTTCTATAATTTCACTTGGTGCTTGCTCTTTACCAATTAGACTTAAGTTTTTATTGTTTTAATTTTTAATTCAATGCTTTGTTAGAATCTTAATACATTAAAGGGGTATTTTTATTTTTATTTATTTACATCAAAAAAGAGGTATAGTGACATTAAAGGAAATTGAGAAACTAAGACATTATCTATAATTTCACCGCTTAATCTAATTGCTATTTAAATTGTAGTACACTTTCTAGATCTGCCTTCATGTGTTCATTTTCCCCATTTTTTTCACTTAACAATATATATCTCAGAGTCTTTAAACCTAGATTTTTAGAAATAACTTTTTGTGTGTTGAGAGTAAAACATTAAAAAATTGCAAACTGAAAAAATATGAAGAAAAAAATTAAAGTTATCTTTATTGTGCATCTGAGCAAGAACCAGTACAACCGTTTGTGTTTCTTTCCAGTGCTTTTTTCCCCTCTATAAATATATAATATTCATTTAGAAATTAGAATCACACTATATATACAAAATCGTATTCTATATTTGTTCTGTTATATACTTACGGGCCACCAATATTCTTTGAAATTATAATTTTAATGGCCACATCACAGCTCTTAGATAAAAATATTTAAAGGAAAATTTCCCTACACAACTTTTTCATTCTTAACGTTCTCTTTTAATGTACATACATATGTAGATATAGTTTTTGACACAACTTCAAAGATTGTAAGCTTCTTAGGGACAGGGCGCACTTGAAATAAAGTATGGAATCTAGTCTTGAATCAAAATGACAGCACTAAAGGTGTTGCCAAAAGTGGGGGATACCCCAATGAAAGTTTTGGATTATGGATATCTATTATTTCTGGATTAATGAAAGTATAGAAACTGGTATGTTGATATTTACTTATATAGATAAAATATCCTCACATATCAGGTAAATAGTCTTTGGTTAATGATAGCAAATAATGTTATATATTTGAATATGCCTCAAATGTCTTGAGCTTTATATATGTACCCACTGGCCTACTTGTTAGAAATTTGTCCACCACCCAGTTTCTTTGTGGCATTTCCATGGGGTCCCTTCTCTGTGCTAACAGTCCTGGTGTTGGCATAGTTTTCTGTGTGGCAGAGGCAACAGAGATTTCTGCTGGCTCCATGCCTCACCCACTCTACTGTAACTGCTTCCCCAAGGCTCTGGGTCAAGACCAGAGAAAAGAATTTCCTCTCTTTCCTATCTCAAAGACTGTCAAATTTTCCCCCTCAAACTTTCCTTTATCCCTGGACTATTAATAGGAGAAACAGTCATTCTTTTAAGGGAGAAATCCTTAACCCTTTCACTAGGGAGAGATTTTGTTCTCTTGGCCCCAAGAAAACAAGAGAAAATTAACTCTATTCTAGCCTGTCTCCCATAGTCTGATTTTGTTCATTCTTATCCAAGATTTTTGGACTGATGGATGCTGCATAAATATAAATAGGTCAACTTGATCTGACCTAAAATAAAAAAAAATTTATGTTGGAACAAAGAGCCGTAGTTTGTATTACAATTAGCTTCAGGCTACTCATTTGGGAATACTACTGATCTGAGGAACGGAGGGAGACAAAAATTGTAAAATCAGATTGACACACAATGTCCAAATGACAACCTCCTTGCCAGTTTCCACGCCTTTAAATTCATGAGAATTTAACTTGAAAGCAAAGACTCAGTTAAAATAACAGCTATATTTACTGTTATTTTCCAAACAGATATGTTTGCCAAATGATCGAGAGGATTAGTGTTCAGCTTCATGGCTATTTATTTTAGTCCTGAATGATGCAGACAAGTGCTCATAAACATGAAAGCCTGGAGGGTGTGTTGTATACTCAGTCCCACATTTAGCAAATTATGGGTGTTCTATATGATGTGAGTAGAGCAGTTAAATGTGTCCCAGTCTAAAATTGCATCTTGTTGATGGCACTAGTGAATAAAAACAAATACACAGCTACTTCATTAAACTCAAATATTATTTATAACATTGTTAGTATAAATAAGGTTATTGTTAGAATTGCATACCCCTGTCGTTGTACTTTTCTGTAAAAGTCTACTCAGCATCTGATACCTTCTGATATTATCTTGCACTTGCCATGTTTGCCTGAGAATAGGGAAAAGAAACTTTAATTATGGGAATGAACTCCATTGGGAGTGGAGAGCCTTTATGTGCCTTCAGCTACCCATGGTGTTCTTTACCTTTTCCTCCCTGTGCTCCCCATCTCTCTGTTCTCTCCTCACTCCCAATATTTATAAGATCCTGGGATTCATTATTTCCTTGGTGCAGACTAGAATTATGTGCTCTGAGTATATCATGCAGCAGGGGAGGAAAGAGAGCTCGAGGAAAACAGGTGAAATGTTAATAAACAGTCCGATGGAGGTAAAAGCGTTCCACAGAAATGAACATGGTAATGCAAAGAAGAAAGCTGTTCATAGAGCCTAATTTAATTTAAAATATACTAAGATCATTGCCAAAATAGCCACATGTCAAATGAAAGAATAAATGGTTAGTTTTTTCTGGATCAACTATAATTTCTGATTAAAATCCCATTGAGCTTCTCTACAAGTTATGATTAGAAAGGAAGCATAGTAAATTTGGAGTTTGGATGGATTTAAAATCTAATTTTAATATTCATTTATATTTAGAGATGCTGTGTTATAATTTCTTTTTTTCTGATTTTAGATATAGTAGCAACTGTGAATGAAAATTAATGATAAATAATATCGAGGTTATAAAAATAAAATTTCCTTGTTAAGGAGCAGGGAGATCCCCAAATCTTTGAATAAAAGTTATTTCAGCATAATAGAGTGAGTCATATCTCTTCTCAATAGCTAAATCAATTGCCAAAATCCTGAGATGAAAGTTTTCTTGAGATAAAAAACTGAGCCTTTGAAATATCTATTCTAGTTATTTATCTATTAGAAGTCCAGTCACTCATTCCTACGTCTAGGAAATGTATTCCCCCCATAATCTATATAATGGTATAGCCAAGGCTGGTTAGATGACGGGCACCTGCTCCAAACAGGAATTTGGAACTAAGATAGAGGGCAAGCAACATTAAGGATACTGAAATGAGTCATGTAACTCAGAGGCTATGTGGAACACAAAACAGAAAGGCTGGGAAACAGAGTGGGAGAGAATCTGGGGGCTTTGCCAGAACATTCTAAAGTAGTTTCAGGTTCCAGTGTGTTCCTGAAATCCAGCTACATGTTTGCTTTTGGGTTCCATGAGGGCTACTCTATCTTTATAATAATCTTTTTTCAGCTAAAATTGAATCCAAGGGGCTTCTGTTATTAACAACCAGGAAAAGCCCTAGGTAATACTTTTGGAAATTCACTTTTGTGATTGTTTACTTAAAGCTAAAACTATTCCTGTTTTATTTTTTTTTTAATTATTACATTTATCAGCTTGACATTGGTTAATAAAAATTACATAAGTTTCAAATGTACAATTCATTAATACACCATCTGTTTATTGCATTTTGTGTTTACCACCCAAAATCAAATCTTCCATCATCATATATTTAAATATTAAGTTCAAACAAGCATTATTGATATGAGTATTACTATTAATTTTAATGTTTTAAAAAGGTGGTGGAAAGAATTTAAAAACATTTTGTTATTTATATGCAGTATATTCTGCTAGAAAACAATTAAGCAACAAGCTAGTTAGAGAAGAAAACATATGCCTTTCCTTAGAGACTAATTGATGGTGCAGGACATGTACTTTTTGCATTTATGAATCTTTCCTAATGTCCTGAGGTAGACCTGTCTATTCTCTTCTCATGTAGCAAAGCGTATTGCTTATGTGTCTACCACAAATGAATCATAATGCATAGCAATTTACTGCAGCTTTATTATGTGCCAGACATTGGAGAGATGAGGTTGGAAAGACTACAGTCCCAGTCCTCACAGGAAGGCAGACAGGAATAACTCCATGTCAAGTGGGGTTTTCCCTGTTGCTTCAATGTGCCTACATATTCTAGGGAGAATAAGGACCATCCCATAGAAATCGCTAAGAGATAGCAAAGTCAATCCTGTGACTTCTAGCCCTGCACCTAAATTCAACCTATAAAAGAGAAGCCTAGTTAGGAAGAAATAACTTTTAGAAGGTTAATTCATAGGAGTAGGTTCTTTATGGTGACTCCCCTACATTCCCCATTAGGGAGAAAAGGGAGATACCTACCACCTCCCTTTAAGACAGGTTGAAGCTGTGGGACACCAGAAATACAAGATATGTGTCCCATGGACTTTAACAGGCTCTAAGTCTCATTTAGAGGCTGCTGGAGGAAATAGCGATGTCCTTAAAAAAGAGAAATGGTTGAAATGGGAATGGCCCACACTGGCAGGGCTTGCGAGAGCAAGGGTACAGACGTTTATTGGTGGGCCTAGACATTTACTGGTGGGCCCAGCAGACTCTGTAGAAAGGTAACCAAGCTGGAGTCACTGTGAAAGAATCCAGTTTGAGAGGGCTGACCCTCAGGGCAAGGGAATTCTGAATGTATTCTGACAGAAAGCATAAGCTGAGGAGTGGAGAGGTTCACAGAGCAGTGAAGATCTAGTTAGTGAGATTATCCCCAAGAAGATCACTCAAGAGTCTAGCAATGTTCCCCATGAACTAGCCAGCATTTGGGTGTGGGCATTCAGCAGGCAAATGAGAGCTATAAACAGCACCTATTATATAAATAGATCTTTGCCCCTTTTCTTCTCATCCCTCTCCCTAACCTCAATCTTGAAGGCACCATAAGCAAAAACAGAATTGGATGAAAGATGGAAATGCTGATACTGAATTGGAGTGCATTTCCGAATATCTGAAAGCAAGACTTCAGGTATTCGTTGGTACCTGAAGATATTGTAAAGTAATGAGATATGCCTCAAATATTACCAGGAAGAAGGGAAATCAGCCAGTGTTTGACAGCATTAGGGGGAGAAAATAAAGCCAAATTCGACTCATTCAACAGACCAAACAAGTAAACATGATCATAAAAGAACGATGTAAGTGTTGATATATAGATAAGTTGGGTTGTCATAGGGAAAACATGAGGACACCTGATTGAGTCTCAGGGAAGCAGGGAATGCTTCCCAGAATCAGTGAGTTCACATAGCAGGTAGGAGTTCGCCAGGTAAAAAGAATGAAAGATTGGAGGGAAAGAGCAGCTAGGCAAAAGGGTGGGCCGATGCATATTTCTAGAGGCAGGAGAAACAATGGCCTATTTGGGAAATTACAATTCAGTATGTTTTTAGTGATCAGGGAGCAGTATAAAGTCATGAAACATATACCAGTCAGTAATGGGTTTGAATGTGATCTTGGAGTCTATAGAAATCCATTAGTTGCATTTTTTAAGCAGGGAGGTAGTATTGTGAAAGGCCATTCTAGCTGCTACATGTTCTGAGACACCTGGAATTGGGCAGACCTGTTAAGGAGCTATAACAATCATCAAGGTAAGGGATGCTGATAGTTTGAATGAGAACTAAGGTAATAGCAGTGAGAATGAAGAGAAGGAGACAGATAATTGGAGCTTTTGGGTAAGTAACATCTAAAAGACTTGGTGGTCGATCAAATGAGGGAGTTAGTAGAAGGATGTATGCTTACATGTTTTACTTACATGTTTCCGGTGTGGACAACCATATTCATTTAATCATTTAGTAATTTTTTTTCGACACTTCCAAAAGGCCAAGAACTCTTAGGAATGCTGATTATAGGTTTTGTCCTACGTGGCGAGATATTTGGTTTGGATGGGAAACTGAAAGAGTGAGTGTTGATAGCTCTTTTTAATAATTTGATGGTTGTGAGGGCAAGAGAGAGAGGATAGTAAATAGAGAGAGAGAGATGAAAGTTGGAAACGGGCTTTAGGATTTTTTTTTAAGGAAAAAGAAGATGAGATCTGGCCTGGAAGAGGGGGCAGGGAGAGGGGATTGTCTGTTGATGGTAAGAGGAAGTATATAAAGAATTAATCAAGTAACTTTTTTTTTTCAGTTTCATGTATATTTTCTTTTTTTAAACTTTATTTTATTATAAGTTTATTATAAGTTTCAAGTATACAGTACATTGGTTAGACATTTATATGGTTTATGAAACGATCCCACTGATTGCTCCCTCCCTCCCCTGACCATCCACCTAACCATCATATTAATGCTAACTGCATTCCCTATGCCATGCTCCCCATCCCCATGATCATCTATCAACTACTAATTTGTACTTCTTTAACCCTTCACCCCATTCTCCCAGCCTCCCAAAACCTCTCCCCTCTATCCATCACTGGATTGTCTTCTATATTTGTGAGTCTGTTTTTGATTAGTTTGTTCTTTTTGTTCCTTAGATTCCTCATATAAGTGAAATCATATGGTATTTATCTTTCTCTGTGTAACTTGAGTCAGCATAAACCTCTAGGTCCATCCATGTCATTGCAAATGGTAGGATTTCTTTTTCTTTTTTAATGGCTGAGTGATATTCCATCGTATATAAGAACTATAACTTCTTTATCCAATCGCCTGTTGATGGGCATTTAGGGTGCTTCCATATCTTGGCTATTGTAAATTATAAAATTAACATAGGGGTGTACAGATCTTTACAAATTATTGTTTTGGTTTTCTTTGGATAAATACCCAGAAATGCAATTGCTGGGTCAAAAATTAGGGACAGTGTGTATTTTGAATATTCTGTTTATATAGGGGTCTAGAATTTTCTGAAATACTAGGGTTGTCTTTCATTCCTTCTGTGTAACTAGAACAAAATTGCATAAAGGAAGAGCTATATGGACAGAAAAGACACATACACACATGTGCATGCGCGTACATACACACACACACATACACACACACACACACACACACACACACACACACACACAGGGTCTATGCACCACTGCCTGAGGCAGGTGGGGATACTTTCTCACTGAGGAAGTTTGTCAAGGGTATCCCCTTTGCTTCAACCTGGGAAAATTTCTCAAGGTGTTATAGATTGATTTGTTTTCTTGATTAGTTGAAATGCTCACAACTGTATTAATTGGGTATTGGAAAAGACATCATATGGTCTAGCTGAAGAAGGAAGAAAAGAGATTATAACTGTACCGTACAAGAAAAATAAATCAATCTAGGAAATGCACTTGGGACAGCTACTTCAACACTCAACTGCATGAAATGGTAGGTGGCAAAAGTGAGCCAGAAATGCCCAGACCAATTTCTCTCTATTATTCTACTGTGTAGGCCAACTGAATGGGGTTCAGATTTTACACATTTGAACCTGAGAACTATGGCTGAGCAGGCAGCATAATGAGTGGGTCAAAACATTTCACATTAGTTCTCCACAAATTCCCAGAATTGAATATACCCAAGAAAAACATAAGCTTTGTGTCTCTATATGCACGCAAACCCATACCCACAATCTATTATTCAAATAAGCATTCTATAGACTTTTATGAGGTGTTTATGAGGTGGTGTATGAATAAAAATTAAATATGCAAGTGTTTTCATTCTATGAGCCCTAATCACAATGCATCTAGAGACAGAGTTGAATGGTGGATAAATATTTATGGGTGATGGCAGGCATCGACAAATAATAACATTAGAAAGACAAATAATAACATCAAAAATACTTCTTGGACATTACCTTGTAAAAGACTGAATTGAGATAGAATATATATTTATTTGATGTTCAACCTCAAGTGGTCTATATTTTTCTTCTGGGGCATACATCTATGTATATAGTTTGTAATTTGATTTCTGAAAGTAACTGAGATATAACCTCCCAATCCCCGCTTTTTTTGTAATCCATGAATATCATGTGCTATGAATCATGCCTGGGGGCTCTTAGAATGACTTCAAGTAATGACATGTCAACTTTAACTTGAGTTTTTATGGCAGATTGTATGGAGAAGGAAAGAATAACTGTATTTATTAAACTGACAGTGACTAGAGTTATTGACTGCGTATCTTGAATCGCAAACACTGCCAGCACTGTAACACATGTGTACTTTGTCTCTGATTCTTTTGTCTTGATATGACCATGGCAAGATCAATGTTACAGTACTGGACATCTTTTATTTTGTCTGTCCAGCATCCCATCCTCTGAGGAATTCTTCTGCCTTCCATTCTTTGGGATTCTTTTGTCTCTTTCAATCGTGACAACCAACACCACAGGGGTAGGCCTGTGGCCAAGCTGGACTGATGAACTTTCCTCCTCTGGGAATTTGAACCTTCAGTGGAGAAGCACATGGCCTGTTGGAGCTGAGTCATAGATGGCAGTGTCCAAGAGATTGTCCTTGAATTCTTGATACTGCATTTCTTAAAACTGTCCTAGTTCCTGTACTTTCAAGCCTTGTTTATCCAGTTCTCTCTTCAATTTGTTTATGACTCCAGTGGTCTTTTCATGCCTTTTACCTTCTCAAGTTAGTCAGTGCATTAGTAAGGTCTAACTGGGGAAACTGAAACTACTTAAGTGATTTGGAAACAGATGCAGGGGATTGTTCAACAGTGATCAAAGACCTGTGAAGCCAACTCAAACCTAAGAAAAAGCGTAGAGGTTTATTATCAGAGCCCAGGGGCCAGGGTTACCTGGAAGAAGGTGGAACCTCAGTAGACCTGTCTAGCATGAGCTAGAGTGATGAAGGAGACCCAGCTGCAGTAGGAGAAGCTGCTGGAGTTGGAGCAGAAGGGGAGAATTAGTCTGGCTTCTCCCTTCCTGCTGCCCTCCAAACTCCCACCAGCACCTCTTATTAGTCAAAGCCGGGGAATAAAGGCCAGTCTGACTGAGATACAGAGCCCAGGGCCAGCACTGTCAGGACACATTTCAGTCACTTCCCTTGAAAAACCTCAAACTGATATAGCAGTTTGGCAGATGGGTCAGGGGGGTGAGGGTAGCGAGGTGGGGAGTCTTCAGGGGCAGGCGGCCTATTCCTCAGTGATAATTTCTACCATAAATTGTACACCTAATTGGAATGGTAATTATATAAACCAAGCTCTGTGCCAGGTACTGTTTACATTTGTTCTTATAGAGCAGATCTAAATACCCAATATAAAACCCGGTTAACCCCCAGGGAAGTGGCTGTAAAGGGGCTGATATGAAATCACATCCATTCAAGACTCTTCACATACTAGCCAATAAAAAGTGAATATAATCCTTATATCTTAATAATTCCAAATCAAACATACATGTGCCATGCGAATAAGATAGAAAACTTAGTTAATTGAGTTCTAGGGAATGGCGAATGAAGAATCAATTGTCAGAACTTCAAGGAGTGCTTTTGTTTGCTGTATTTTATTTTATAGAGGAAAAAAACAATCAAAGCTGGAAAGTTCTGAATAAACATTTAGTTTTCTAAAAGCGTGTTTTTTAAAATGTCAATTACTCTGCATAAATCCATCCAGAAAATGAAATGAATTGTATTTCTATTTTCGTTGTTGTTTTACTTCTAATACATGTTTCCTTTGTGTTTTCATAAGAAAAGTCTGGCTCACTGTAGGGTTTGTGTTTACTTATTTTTATAAATACCCATCAGAAAAATTATAACTTTTATGGAAAAAAATATTTTTAGCAGGTGTTCCAAAGGAAGTTGCTTATGATATTGTCTCCCTGGTGTGTAGGCATAATAACTATATAATTTTTTAAATTGCTAAGGTTATAGGTTTTCAATTTCAGTCTTGCTTATATAAAGTTACAAAGGAAAACAGATATATGGGGGGCGGAAAACTAACTTACCCACCACTTTTGATTTGTGGAGAAAATAATTAGAATAAATCATTTAACAGTAATAGGGATTTAAAATAGCTCTAAAGGAAACTAGGTTCAAATCCTAACTTTGTTTGATTCAAAGTTATCTTGTAAAGTGCAAATAATTTAAGGGTACTATGGCATAACAATCAGACTCCACTGAAAACTAAATAAACATGATTTGTTACTGATAACTTATAATAAGTGATAAGATAGCTTGGATACAGTGATAAAAATTACCTGATGGCCAACTCAGCCAAAATGAAAGTCATTTAGTTTAATACACCTAAACCTTCCCACAGTCGGTAACCATACACGTCTGATCTTCAATTTCACCAAAAGAAAGTCTAAGAAGAATTTAGTTCGTTTCAGAGATTTTTACTCCTTCCAGTTTCCAGACATAGGATCATGGAAAAGGGAACAAATAAAAGTTGACTTTACAGTGCATAATATTAGGGCCTTTCTTGAAAGTTGTGGAGATACTGTGGCTGAAAATAAAAGTTGTGGAGATACTGTGGCTGAAAATAAAAGTTGGGAAATGTTGCATGTCTGAAAAAACTCTTAAGACTAAATTCAAACATTGAAGCAAAAATATCCCAGAAGTTTATCAAGTCAGTCACAAAGGTCCATTTTCCAAAGTAGGGGACTACAAGATATAAGAATTACAGGAAAATAAATATGCTGAGATATATCCCAATTCCTCCCTCCTGTTTGTTAAAACATTGATGTCATTCTTTTTTACCTATATGTTTTAATCACTCAATACATTGTTTCCGTTATTACTTTAAACAGTTATCTATTCGATCAACTAAGAATAAGAAAAATAAAATAGCCTATTTTACCTTCATTTTTTCCTTCTCTGATGTTCTTCTTTTCTTTATGTATGTCTTAGTTTCTGACTCGTATCATTTTTCTTCTCTCCAAGAACTTTTTAAAAACATTTTAACATTTCTTGCAGGGTAGATGATCTGGCAATGAATTCCCCATTTTTGTTTATCTGAGAGAGTATTTCTCCTTTGCTTTCGAAAAATAATTTCACTGGTTATTGAATTCTAGACTGGTGATTTTTTTTCCTTCAACACTTTAAATATTCCACTTCATACTTCCCTTGCATAGTTTCTGGCAAGAAGCCCACTGTAGTTCTTATCCTTCTTCATCTATAGGTAAGATGTTTTCCCCCCTTTGCCTTCTTTAAAGATTTTTGGTTTTCTATACATTGAATATTATGTGCTTAGGAGTAGATATTTTTGGTATTTATTCTGCATGGTGTTCTCTGAGCTTTCTAGATTTGAGGTTTGGTGTCTATCATTAATTTTGGAAACTTTCAGACTTTCACCATTTCGATATTCTCCATTTTCTCTTTCTTCTCTCATCTGATGTTCCAGTTATGCATATATTACAGCTTTGGGTATTGTCCCGTAGTTTTTGGTATTGTGCTCCATTTTTTTTTTTTCATTCTTTTTTCTCTTTGCATTACAGTTTGCCTGGCTTCTATTGTCAGATTTTCAAGGTTAATGATTCTTTCCTTTGGCTGTGCCTAGTCTGCTGATGAGCCCATCAAAGGCATTCTTCATATCTGTTACAGTAATTTTTATTTCTAGCATTTCCTTTTGATTCTTTCTTAGAGTTTCCATCTCTCTACTTACATTACTCATCTGTTCTTGTACTTTGTCTATGTTTCCCATTAGAGCCCTTAAAATATTAGTTATATTTATTTTATTTTCCCTATTTGATAATTCCAAAATACATGTTTCATCTGAATCTGGTCTGATGCTTGCTCTGTCTATTCAGACTCTGTTCCTTTTTTTTCCCCTTGCTTCTTAGCATGCCTTGTATTTTTGTTGTTGTTGTTGAAAGCCAGAAATAATAAATCAAATAATAGGAACCGAAGTAAATAGACCGTTAGTATGAGATTTTATGATAATTTGGCTAGGAGTTGGGCTATATTTAGTGCTTGCTGTAGCTGTAGGTTCTGGAGGTTTCAAATTTTTTTAGTGTCCTTGCTTTCATCTCAATTATTATCTTGGGATTTCCCTTCTTAAAAAGAGTCTGCACCTTGCAGCTCTATCGGCTGTAATTCACTATTATTTTACTGGACCCCTGATGATTTAAGTTCTAGTGTGGGAGAGAGGAATAATTCTATAGTCTTATGATTAAGTGATTTTTTAGTGGGCCTGTATCCCTGGGCTGTGACCCTACAAGTGTTCCTTAGCTTTTCCTCCCTTAGGAGAGACAGTAATACTAGAAGGTGCTCGGAGCAGGTAATGGCCCTTCCTGCTAAGTGAGATAAGGCTCTGACAGAATCTCTCCCCAAAGAGAGTTGATCTTTGTTATAGAAAGTGTTCAGGGTATAGTTCAAAACAGTTACTTTTCCCCTCCCACTGCCAGAGACACAAAGGATTTTCCTGGAGATTAAACCTACAAAAGTGTGGGGAACCCCTTATGGGTAAGGCCATGCTATCCAGGTGTTCACTTTCATGCTAGTCCACATTCAGCCTCCAGCAATTCATTAAAACAACCAGTTAAGTGTTCCTACTAGTTTGTGGCTCTAGGAACTGGGGCTCCTAGTAAGCTGATTTCAGTTGTGATTCTCTGTATCTGCCTATCTCTCCAGATTTCAATGTGGCAATGTGCCTTGCAACTTCACTTCTCTGATGGGTACAAGAAAAGTCATTGATTTTCAGTTTCCAGAGCTTTTTTCTTATTTTAAGGATGAGACAACTTCCAAGTTCTTTATATGTCAGAGCTGAAACTGGAAGCTCTCTCTGTGGTTCTTTCTTTCTAAGTAAATATTAAAGGTATAATTGAAGCTCACTTCCTCTTTGTAGTTCCTTTCTTCTCTCAGGGAGACAGTTATTCACAATCATTGTTCAGGGTTAATCAGTATCCAAAGTGGGATTGGTTCTATTTACCCATTAGTGCTTTTAGATCTTTACTGCATGTGTATTCTCTATGAACAGTTGCATCAGTTATCTTTTGTAACAAAACTTGGTCACTTAAAACTACAAATATTATTCTTCATAATTTTATAGGTCACTTGGGCAGTCTTTCTTTCTAGGCTAGGGAGTAGATCTCTGGCTTCGTGAATATGTCTGGCAGTTGGCTCAGTGTCAGCTGGTATGACAGAAATGACTTGATCAAGTGCTGTTCATCATCCAACGGAATAGCCCTGTGATCATTCACACTGTTGTGGTCACAGTTCCCAAGAGCAGCAAGAGAAGGCAAACTGTGCTGCCCAGGCACTTTTCAAGTATCTGCTTGTGTCAACTTTTCTATTGCCCTATAAACCAAAGCAAGTCACACAGCTTAGTCAGCTTCGAACAGGACTTTGTATGGAGATGGATACAGAAGAGGAATTATTATATTCATTTTGGCAAACTCCCTTAAATATACTAGCGAATTACTTTCTGTTTTTAAAATGTTATATAAATGGCAACATAAATCCATTTCTTTTTGCAGTGTGCTTTTGTCACCCAAAACTCTTTTTATGCTTTAACCGTATTGATGCGTTAAACTAGAAATTTTATGTGTGTGTGAGAGAGGCTGACCTGTGCATTGTAGGACATTTAGCAGCATCCCTGACCTCTACTCCCTAGATGCCTGTAGCAAACCTCTACTAGTGATAACTAAAAATGCTTCCAGATATTACCAAATGGCCTGGGGTGCCATAGGGGGCAGGCAAATTGCCCTTGTTGAGGATCACTGCGGTCTAAAGGTATATATCTAGAAGTTAAAATTGCCACTGGGTTGATGCATCTTCTAATTTACTAGGTACTACAGACTGAATGTTTGTGTTCCTCCCACATTCGTGTGTTGAAACCTAATTTCCAATGTGATGGTACTTGGAGATGGGGCCTTTGGGAGGTAATTAGGTCATGAAGGTAGAGCCCTCAAGAATGGGATTAGTGGCTTTAGAAAAGACTCCAGAGAACTCCCTCACCCCTCTTTGCCATGTGAGAACACAGCGAGAAGACAGCCACCTATGAATCAGGAAGGGAGCTCTCACCAGGCTCTGAATCTGCCAGTATCTTCATCTTGGACTTCCCAGCCTCCAGAACTGTGAGAAATTAATGTTTGTTTTTCAAGCCACCCAGTCTATTGTATTTTTGCTGTCGCAGCCCAAACAGACTAAGATACTAGATCTTACTAAATTACTTTCCATAGGGCTGTGATAATTCACACTCCTAGAATCTGAGTAAGAGTTCGTGTTTCTCAATAGCCTTGCCATTACTTGATTTTACCAGATTTTTAAACTTTTATAAATCTGATGGCTATGAAATTGCTTCTTATTGTTATTTTATTTTGCATTTCCTGAATTCATAATGAAGTTGAGCATCTTAATTTATTGACATTTCAAGTTTTGCCTCCTTGTGCATTGCCCTTTTTAAATCCTTTCCCCACTTTCGTTGGATTGTTTTTAATTATTAGCTTATAGTTCTTAATATGTTTTGTGTGCCAATTCTTTTTTTTAATTATGTGTATTGCAAATGTCTCCTCTCTGCCTATGGCTTCACAAAGTCAAATTGATCAATGTATTTACTCTCCTCCTGAACAATTTAGAACTTCTTGATTCTAATCTGCAATGTCATTGAGGGCCAGTATTTAAGCTGAATTTTTTTTCTAATGCATTGTTGATTATTATTTTACCAGTCAATACTTATTTGGATTTATTCATATGCCTACCAGTGCCTTTGCTCTCCATTTCTTCTCGCATTCTATTGTCCTCTCCTTCTTTTATATCCTTTGAAAGAACTTTCAGCAAAAGTTTCCTTTTTACCATAGTATTATGTGCTAGCTTACCTGAGTACAGTATCCCAGCTTAACAATTATTTTCTCTCTTCTATGAGAAATCTAATGATAGTCCACTTGTTCCTTTGTAGGTATTTTCTCTTCTCTTGGTGATTATTTTTAAGAACTTCTTTCAGTTTTATATCTCACATATGAGTGATATCATGTGGTTTTTAACTTTTTCTGTATGAATTATTTCACTTAGCATGATTATCTCAAGATTCATCGATGTTGTCACAAATGGCAGTATTTCATCTTTTCTTATGGCTGAGTAAAACAAACATGACAAACAAACAGACTCTTGGACACAGATAGCAGATTAGTAGATTAGTAGTTACCAGAGAGAAAAGGGTGGGGGAGGAAGTAGATAAGGGTAAAGGGGTTCAAATATTTGATGACAGAAGGAAATCTCATTCTGGGTGGTAAACACACAATGCAATATATATATGACTTACTGTTGAATAATAACATTTGAAACTTATTTGATTTTGTTAATCAGTGTCACCTCAATAATTTTAAATAAATAAATACATAAATAAATAAAAATGTTGATACCTGAAGGATAAATCATTAATGTAGAGAGAATTACTCTTAAGTGTGAAAGTTATTCTTGAGATAATACATATCCTGACCAGTTGTAGAAACAATACTGAATAAGCTAATTCCTAAAAGTAACTATGAAGAAGAATCTGGCAAAGACTAGAGTATACCATCACATGAGTCAGGGACTTAAGCTATAGTTATTAATACATTAAAAATATGACATTGCAGCCTGGTGGAGACTCAGGAAAAGAGTACCACCTGGAAGGTAGTGCTGACTCATAAGGCCAGACATGGATGGAGCCAATATCTGGAGAAAAACACCAGGGCCAAGGGCATTAATTTCAAGAGTGTGTGTATGTGTATGTGTGTGTGTACACGTGTGTGTAAGTCTATGTATGTTTGGTTTCTAAAAGAGAGAACAGTCAACACTCTTAAAACAGCAGACAGGTGGAATAAGATAAGGTTTATACATACCTGTTAGATTGGGCAACTAGATTTATCTACTCCTGAATGAGTAGTTGAATGAGATAGATAAGATCTCTTTCTCCCCTGAAATTATTTGATTCTAAGGCTTCCATGAATCACTGTCTTTTTGATTCATGTCAGAGCTTTTCTCTGTTTTATACTGTTCTCTGCCTAAGGGGAAATAAGAAGTCACTGTAACCCACTTGCTTTTATTAGCTTCATATTCTCGATCCTAATTCAGATGCCATATTAGTATATGTGTTTCTGTACTTCCTTCCCATCAGCCCTTGCAAAGTGCTAAATATATAAGTAGATTATTTTCCAATTGAACCTAATTTTTGCATATTAGTGATAGTGTTTTTTTGAACGAGGATTCTAAGCATGTCAGACGTTAACTCTTTATCCACAGACCCACTCTACGGAGATAGCTAACACTTATCTAACATTGCATGAGCCAGTCACTGCTTTAAGTACTTTACAAATACTAGACAATCTAATCTTCACAGCACACCATGAGAAGGATACTGTTATTATCTCCATTTTGCAAATTAGAAAACTGAAAAGCCAGAGATTAACTTACATGGCCGAAGCTTAAGCATTACAAATGTCCGTGTTATTTCTCCTGGATTCTCCAGAAAGGAGATCCAGAGATGGAGATTAGTGTGCAGAAAGTTTAATAAGAAGTACTCTCAGGACAAATACCTGTAGAAAGGGAAAGAAGAAAGCAGCACTGGACAGAAAGAGAACTTGAACAGAATGCAGTCTTAGCAATAGGCTTTGTCGACATCATAGGGAGCTTTGAAGCTGAGGTGGCCCTTCAGAGTGATTACAAGCAAAGTGAGGGGGCCAAGACTTCCACAGTCATCAGTCATCAGATAAAAGCTGTCCTTGGAAAAAGGGAAATGACATTGGTGAAGTGGCCCTCTCTGCCAAGGACATTTTCCATAGGAAGCATCCTTAGTCACTGGGAGAGTAAATGTCTTCGTTCTGAAGGAAGAACTGGGTAGCTCATTCTGCATCCACTACATGTGTGTCTATGAATCATTCGAGGATCTTCAAATGCAGGGCTGAGAGTCTGCATTTCTAATAGTCTCCTAGGTTATGCCAATGCTGCTGGTTTGTGACAGCAGGGTCCTGCTTATGCCACATCAATGCTGCAAGGTTAAGAATAGAACCTACGCTGTCTGGTTATGAGTCTGAGGTCTTACCACTCTACTGCACTGCCGCTTAAGAAATTTTCTACTAAAATTTTCATTCTAAAGAACTAACTTGACATACCATTCCAGAATGACTATCTTTAAAAGCCTTTTCAGGTCTCCTGGCCTATGGGTGATGCAGTAGTATCTTCAGTGAACATACTATCTGAAGCATTTGTTTAGTGTTGCAGTTTATCATTGCTGGCTTTCACAGTGGTGTTTTCATCCAAGGAATTCTTTTCAGCCAAACTGACAGTTTCTAACACCTTCAACCTTTAAGCAAGTGTACCAAACATGAGAATGACCCTAGCTACTTAGTATTCATAATTTGTGATACACATTGGCTATTATTATTTTATCATAAAATTGCATTTTTCTATTTAAAGAATTTTATTATATTCTTAGATATGAGTTTATTATATGTTAGAGCCAATTTTATTCAAGACTATCTTTAATTTCATAATGAAAAGCAGTAAGAAAATTGGATTTGACATCCAGGTTCATTTATACTCATTTTTTTTAGAAACACCTCTATTCTATAAAGTCAAACCTATACTAAGAATTTTCCAGATTACAGTATCCTGTTAATTACATGATGATACTCTTCTCATCATGTACTCCCCAAAAGTGTAGAAGAAGATAAAATACTATGCCATTTTATAATGTCCAAACAAAGTAGAAATGTGAGAATTAGTAGCATATGTGTATCCATTCTTATGTGGCTTGAAATTCTTATAAAAATGATAATTTAAATTATTTTACTTTTCATCATTTTAAAAGAAGTACTTAATAAGACTATATATATATATATATATATATATATATATATTATATAAGTATATTATATAGAGATTGGATAGCAGAGACATGGAATTGAGAAGCAACCTGTTTGAAGTTGTATTGGATTATAGGAAATAAAATCTTAAACTAGGCAACATTCTGTTTAAGAAACCTCTTCTAGCTCAGTCTGTTCCCTAGGCAACAAAAGTCTGTGTTAAAAAAGGAAAAAAAAAAAAAAAAAGGATAGCACTTAGAATAGTTAAGGTTTCAGAGTTATCTTCATTCAGAAGATTCACAATGGAAAATCATTTGTTTGAATGCTCCAGTTAATAATGGTGACTCTAAGAATTTGGGTCAGCGGATAGAGAAGCTGTGCTTCTAGAATGACAGTTCTCAAAGTGTAGTCCCTAGACCAGCAGCAACAACATCACCTTCACCTAGGAACTTGTTAGAAATGTGACTTTCTGTCCCCAGGCTGGAGCTGCTGAATCAGAAACTGGGGCAGGAAGAGGGGAAGGATGAGGCAGCAATTGTTTTTAAAAGCCTTTCAAGTAATTCTTGGGCCCAGAAACTGTGGGTTTGAGAACCAGTGTGGTAATAAAACTTTAAATCTGTTTAGAACTGCTTCTGTTCCAGAATGTTTTTCAACACACATATACAGACATAACACATAAGCACTCAAAATATTTAAAACATTAGTTTGGGGGAACTTTTACTAAAACAGTTGTATCAGAAGCAAATTCCTTACTGAAGAATAGTGTCTAAAGCTCCTTTTAATGTCTTTGTCTATGCCTAAACCATAAAAGTTGCAAGTCGTGTGAGCAGCCGTAGCAGGAAAGAGGCTACCATTGAATTTCATTTCAAGCAATATCTGGAAGAGCAGTCAGCAGCAGGAGACATCTTTCAGGAGGAAAAAGACGTCTTTATTCTTTAAATAGAGTAGAAAATGACTCCTATTGGATTGTTGAAAGCAGCTTTCCTAGTGAGGTGGAGTTGTGGTTAGCAGTGCTCACTCCTCTCTTCTTGCTGCTAGGGGAGAAGGTCAGGGTAGATGAGAGCTGTGAACAGGTGAGGAGATACTGTATTTTCTTCCTGACTTTTCTTTCTTTTGCTAGTTGATATTGGGAAGATAGCTATGAGATCATTAGCCACTGGTTGAGAAGAAAAGAGTAGACCCTCATTTTCAAAACTGCAAGAGATAATTTAGTGTATTCATAGCCAAGAGCTAAGAGAGAAATTAGATAGTTCTAATGGAATACTTATCCAAAATCTTGTAGCTATGCATCTCAGCACTAGAAATAGCTGAGTATATGCTAGTCAGTTACAAATAAAGTATATATATAATAAGATCTAGAGACAAATGCAAATTTGGATTAAGCTTTAATTTACATATTAAGACAGTGTAACAAGAGATATGTGGATATTTTAAACTATTTTTTTTCAGTTAATATTTATGGAATGTCCTCTATTAAGTACAAAATCTATACTTAAATATTTAAATAAAGTGTTTTTCAAGAGGCTTTTAAAATTTGTGGTAACAATTATATGTATTTTAAAACTATAATGAATGTGGGGATTACTGTTCTATCACTCAGTATTGGTTTATAGCTCCCATTTCTATTTTTCCAAAATATGATTTCATCTAATTCTGACGTCCTTTGAGATTTGCACTGTTTAATCTTTATTTTGAGTGTGAAAAAACTGTTGTCTAGAAATTTAGTCAAGTTCACTCATCAAGTAAATAGTGGAGGCAAATTTGACCCCTGATTCCAAATGAGTGCCCTTGATCTCTGCACTCATTGGCCTCAATCAATTAATAATAACTGTAATTTAAAACTGGTGGTTGATCATGCAATCAGCATATACATTGTCCCCTTGTGATCTTGTATTCTAATTGCAAGTCTAATTCTTTGGGGTGAATATACTTTTTTAAAGTTGACTCTATCTTTTATATATTCAGAAATCAAGACTGGTTAGGGAAAAGGAGAATAAAATAAACCAAAATAAATTTTAAAATGTATTCTTATTTTTTAATTAATTTATTTTTGTAACTAATTGAGGCAAATTTTATATATCATATAAATCACCCATTTCTAGTCTACATTTCAACAATTTTTAAAAATAAGTTTTCATCATAAATCAGTTTTAAAACATTTCTATTACCCCAGTAAGATCCCCAATGCCTATTTACTTTTAATTCTCCTCACCACCCACTCAACTCAAGCAACCAATAATTTGCTTTTGGTTTTTGTAGATTACCCTTTCTGGAAATTTCATATAAATGTTATACGTTATATGGTCCCTTATATCTGGCTTCTTTCACTTAACATAATGTTTTTAAGTTTAATTCATGTCATAGCATGTATCAGTAGTCGATATTTTCCATTGCTGAATAACATTTCATTGTGTGAATATACCATATTTTATTTATCCATTCACTGGTTGGACATTTAGCTTCCTTTCGATATTTGGCTATTATTAATAATTTTGCTAAGAACATTCATGTGCAAGTCTTCATGTCAATATGTGTTCTCTTGGGAAGATACTTAAGAGTAGAATTGCTGGGTCAAATGGTAAAATTATAGTTAGTTTTTTAAGAAATTTCCAAACTATTTTCCAAAATGGCTGCATTTTACCAGCAATATATGAGACTTGTTTTTCCACACCTTCACCAACATTTGTTATTGTATTTTTTTTATTATAGCCATTATAGAGGGTGTGAAATGGCCTGTCATTGTGGTTTAAATTTGCATTTCCCTAATGACTAATGATGTTGAGTATCTTTTCATGTTCCTATTAGCCATTTCTACGTCTTCTTTGGTTTCTATTCAAATTATTTACCGATTTTTAATTAGATTGTTTGTCTTTTTATTATTGAGGTAAGAGTTCTTTGTATGTTCCAAAGCTACATAAATTAGGTAGTCCTAAGTCCATGCTGCAATTACTTTTAGAAAGACATTGTATAGTACCCTGACCTCTGTACACCTCAAAAACATTAAAACCACACTTTACCATTTCTATGGTGATGAGCAGATTCAATAAAATTTATGTTTTAGGTATCTGCAAACACCCTATCTTTTCTCTTCTGTGAGGTCTTATTCCTCACAGCTGGAATCAGTGAACATAGCCTGCCTTTTAAAGGAAGGCTTTTGTTAGCATATGGTGGTGGTTTTAAAACATGGAGTCAAATTCTTTGACACTCCTCCCCTGGAGAGATAGAATCTATCTCTCTTCCCCTTGATTCTGCATTGGCTTGTAGGTGCTTTGATGAATAGAGTACAGTGAAAGTGATTTTATGGTACTTCCAAGCCTAGGTCATAAAAGACCATGCATGTTCTGCCTCATTCATTAGAATATTTGTTCCCTGAACTGTCATGTAAAACGTCCATCTATTCTGAAGCTGCTATGCTGTGAGGAAGCCTAAGCCATATGGAGAGGTTATATGTAGGCATTTCAATTGACAGTCCCAACCAAGATACCATACATGTGAATGAAGAAGCTTCTTGATAATTCCAAGCCTCCAGCCATGCAAATATTCCAAGCTGAAGTCTAAGATGTCATGGAGCATGGAAAAGAAAGAAATAAGTCAGTCCCACCAAGTCAGAATTCCTTGCCCACAAAATCTGTGAATATAACAACATGGTTGTCCTTTTATGACACTACATGGAAGCTTATTGTTCATTGAGTACTCTTGTAACCACATGGACTCAAGATTACTCAAAGTTAATAATAAAAACCTTCTCATGGACTTATGGACAGTAGAAAACAGTTAGAAACTGCAGTCATACTCTACCTCTCAGTGAGCTCTCCCTGCTCTCATCTACATGACTGTTTGATTCCCCTCTCATGACGGTTGGAATTCTTGGTGTACTCGTGAGTCTTATATGACCACACAGCTTCCCCATCCTGGCCCCTAGCTGCATCATCATTTTCCAGCTTTATGTCTCACTGCAAACCAATGGTCAATTTGATGTCTCTTATCAAATTCTCAAGTGAGAGATTCTAGAATAGTCTATTCAAACCCCATCTGACTTTCTGACTTAGTAGGTCTGAGGTAGACCATGAGAATGTACATTTCTGACAATTTACCAGGTGATGCTCCTGCTGGTTCAGGGACCCCACTTTGAGAAACACTGCTCACTGTAGATGTCCTTTAGATCTTTTACTAATCTGGGGCCAGATTTAGAACCCAGAAATTTGTCTGATTGTGATGTAAATTCACATTCAAAAGGACTGACATTTCCCTCTACTTTTACATCATGTGAATTTCAAGGACAATACATAAGTAGTTTGTCTGATCGAGGTTGATGAATGGCCAAGCTGTGTAAATGTTTCACAACAGCAAAAAATAGTTGCCATAGTGATTCTGTCTTACTCTGGAGATATATTTGTACAGGACTTGGGATTAGAGTTGAAAATGGAATTAATCACTTGTTAACCAAAATGAGTAATCACAATGGTTTCTTCTGATCTGGCTGCTCGTAAGAGGACTTTTGATCCAGACACCATAATCAACACTGAGTGTACAGAAATGTCATTTCCTGTTTTTCTCCATTACATCAGCATGTTTATTCCTTCTTGGTCTTTGCTACATTTTGTAATTAATTAATTAATTAATTAATTAATTATTTTTTTACTTGTTTATTTCTTGGCTCCACTATTTGATTATAAGCACCACAAAGACTTGGATTAAGTTTACCTTGTTTATAATTTTGTTCCCAGCCTATGATTGAATAAAATGTGTGATGAAAAAAGATACATTCTTGTCCAAAGAGCTCATAGTCTGGTAGATATATAATTTTATTATAATGTAATAAGTGGTTTAATAGCTGAATATTGAAAGAGCTGTAGGGACAGTAGAAAATGATTCTGCCCCAGGAGAGTCAAAGGAGGTATCATTGAGAAGAGAATATTTCAGATGGGGGCTTGCAGGATAAGTAGGAGTTTAGAAAGTAGACATGGGTATTGTGGACTGATATTCAAGATGGAGGAAATGTTGTATCTGAAGGCATGGCTGTATATTAGAATGTGGTGTGTAGTTGATATGATTCAGGCACAGGGATGGTAGAAGGGATAGCTTGACATAAGTCTGGAAAAGTATACTGGGACCAGAGTGTCAAGTGCCTGGAGTGTCACGTCATGGGTTTGAACTTCACCTCACGTTGATGGGAAGCCATTAGAGGCATGATGTCATTAGAATGTAGAAAGCTGTTCCTGATGGTCAGTAGAAAATGAGAAAGATGTCTGTCTAATTGGTCTAATTTAGACTCTAAGACTCTAAGAGACCAGTTAGAAGAGGACTGCAGTTATCCAGGCAAGAAATGATGAGGTCCTAGCTCCTGGAAGTCAGAAGAAGAGGACAGATTTGGGAGGTATTTAGAAAGCAAAATTAATGAAGCCTGGTAACGAAATACAATGGATTTGTGTGAGGTTAGAACGAGGATTTATTTTATATAACACAATGTGCCACATAAGTATTTGTTAAATACTGTTCTAAGTACTTTACAGGCATTAATTCATTTCATCTTAGCAGCCCTGTGAGGTAGGTACTATTATCGGCACAATTTTACAAATGGGGAAATCTAGGTGCAAAGATGTTAACTTGTTCAGTGTCACACAGTTATAAAGTGGTGGAGCCAAGATTTGAACACAGAGAGAGTCTGGCTCCACGTCCATGCTCCTAAACACTAAATGGGCAATCTCACAAAGACCAGGTATCTGAGAGCAATTGCAAGTACATAAAAGGAGTAAGTTCAGTTCCTGAAAACCTTGAATAAATTTGTTCTTTTTTTGTCTTCCAAACACTAACAAAATACTCTCCCCTTTCCAATATTAATGATTTCAATGACTTTTTGAATGGAATCAAATGGAGCTGAAAAGAGAGACCATTGATTCTGATCAGATGCCAAAGGACAGAGTTGGAGCTCGGTGGCTCCATGAATGGTGGTGGTTGAGTTTCACAGAAAGAACTTGGCGAGTCTGAGGAAAGACCCAGTTGTGCTTGTGTTGGATGGGGCCTCTGATAATGACTAGAACCTGTAAGGACCATCTTCTTTGTTTGCAAGAAATCTAATAAATATGTACAATGGGATGTCGTTTTCTTATAATTCTTAGGAAAAGCTTTTTATATAAAATGCAATATGGCTTATGCACTTTGATAAATCTGGAAGTTATCTAATTTCTAGACTTCAGTGTACATGTTCAAATGGACCTGGAGCCAGCTTACAGATCTGCATGCTATTCTAAGGAAAAAGGCAACTTTCTAGGGAATAACCTAAAAACAACTTTTTCAGTCTCTCACCCACATATTTTGTTTTAAACATAATCCAAATTCTTTAAACCAAGAGCAGGAGATGTGGCCATGACCCAGTGGGCTGAAAGCAAAACTACCAAGAAGTACAATAGAAGAAGTGGTTCTGAGACCCATTTGGGTGCTGGCAAGCAAGTAACCATTGGGGAAATATTTGAGTCCTGGTTGTGTGCCTTCAGTGTCCTGTCCCACTGATAGAATCTGAATCTTAGTGCGTTCTCAGTTTTCTGATGTTGGCAGAATTTTAAAACAAGTCTGTGAATAGAAATTATGTATTAGCACTTTCAGGAATTACTAATAAGATCACTGCTTATGTTGGGTGATTTAGAACAGAAATCTGTAATTATCTTATATAAATATAAGTGTATTAGTTAAAATTATAGGGTTTTTTTAATGAAGGTAAAACAAAATTTGACAAAGTATTGTTTGATGTGCAGTTGAACAACAACTAAAATGTTCTCGCTGTAGTTTGGAGTCATTTTAGCCTTGATCATGTTGAAGGGGGATAACTTGACTTTGTAAAACCTAAATTTACTGATTTCATTGACAAAGGATTAGAAAACTATTTCACCCACATTTTTCTAACACCTGTTATTTTTCATGCTTGACGTTGTTGAGAAATGACTACTTTTTTCCATTTAAAATTTGTTTTGTGTTGTGAGGGAGGAGCTATTGCCTTATTGTCAATTATTTTTTTTATGTGGATGTCAAGGGCAATGCATAAAGTTAAGAAAAATAAAGGAAAATGAATATTAATTTTTTAATTGTGATAAAATGCACATAATATAAAATTTACCATCTAACCATTTTTAAGTGTAAAATTCAGGGGTAGTAAGTACACTTACACTGTTGTACAGCTACAACCACCATCCATCTTCAGAACTTTAATTTTTCAATACCTGAACAACAGTAACCATGTCATAAATGTAGTTATCCATCCATTTATATTAAAAGAGCCCTCAAGGGAGAATGTAAGTCACACACAGCCTCCCTATCATTGTTTTGCCATTCTGGCACAGAATAGGCAGGTTGTAAATTTAAAGAGCTAAATAAATCCTCATCAATATCTCCATCCCTTCTCTACTGGGAAAATGTGGACGCTACCTATGGTTCAATTCTCTTTGGTCCTAATGAAGGTCTCCTTAGTCTTTAGAACTCATAGTGCTCTGATATTAACCCTCAGTTGTAGGTGACAGAGTATGTAAAACACAGGCACCTACAAATGACATTCAGTTTTGGGTATTATGTTAACAGTGGTCTTGGGCACTTGTTTGTTTACATGCTCACCTTGGTCCATGGCCCGTAGAAATAGAAATATCACAAATATAAACAAAGTGTATTTCCACTCTGTCTGCCAGGGTTATTTTTGCTATTTTTAACCAGACCTGGCCCAGCTTCATTTGTCAGTAACTCTTGGTTTTGAAATTGTCTTTGTGTATTCCCTAGGGCGGTGGCTCAGCCTACCCACTTCCAGATGAGAAAGGACATGAGAACTTGATGAGAATAATAATTATCACACCATATATAGAACACACACTGTGTGCCAGGCTCTGTAATATATGTCTTTCATGTGTCATTTCAAATAATCCCCCAGATCGCCTTCCGAGATGAGGATGAAGTTTCCATTTATGACTGTTATGGATCTGCCTGTGCTGTAGATGCCATCTCACTTAATCCTTAAAGCCACTTTGTTCCATGTCTCATTTCACTAATGAAGAGTTTGAGGTTCAAAGAGGTTAGAAATCTTTGCTGGTTACTTCATTACAAGTGACAAAGCTGGGATTCAAATTCACTCCTAAGTCTATGTTATTTCTCTCAAATCTCTTTAGATTTCCCCTTTGAGTCATCTGAATTTAATTTCTCTTATACAGCTGATCCTTTGCAGGCTTCTTTTTTATGTTTTTGTACATCTTGGCTATTTCTTGCTATCCATTAGTCATGAAAGTGGTGAATCAGATATTCAGAGTTCTGGAGTTTGGGGGAAGGATTGGCTAGAGAATTTGCTTCTGAGAGAAATAGTCTTGCCAAAGTTTGTGGCTATTTTAAAAAATGTAATTACAAAAGGCCTTACATCAGATCCAAGTACTAGCCAAATGGACTTGTACATATAAATCGACCTTTATTAACATCATTTGAGAAGAGATGGGGAAGGCTGGAAGCAAGGAAAACTAATACCTCAAACTCTCCCTGAAGTATTCTTTCATCTTAAGTGAACAAAAGGAGACATGGCATAACATAGCTGTGGTTGTTTTATCACGTTAAAAAATCAATATTAATTTTTAGTACCTTTTTTTTGTGAGTCTTTATATTTCAGGTTTTAATAGGCTTTACCAAAATAATTCCATAGTCCTGTATGTTATTGCTTTTCCCCCTCATTACAAAAGAAATACATTTACATTGTGAAAAATTGTAAAACATAAAAGATAAAAAGAAAAAAATGAAAATGCCTCTTCGTTGACCTCCTTTTTGCTGTCACGGGAGAAAAGACCCTTGACTCGTTATTCCATTATGAAACATCCTGTGTGTTAGCCTCCTCCCTCTGCTTTGAGTGTAACATATAGATTTTTAAAAATTCAAGCCAAGAATGAACTTGCGTTAAATGAAAGACTAAATATACTTATAAATATACCTATTTTAGGAAAGCTAAAACCTCTTGATAGTTTGCAACCAGTTTCTAGTTTGTGATTTTGTTTCTCTATATCTTAAAGAAAATTAATCACAGAAAAAAATTATAAGGTTCTTGTTTAATTTTTTAATTCATCTTTAAAAGTTGATTTTGAAAATATATTGAACTTTATAGACTTGAATGTATCTATTATTGGCTCATTTGAAAAATACACATTTTTCTTCATGGTAGAATTGAGCTCTTTATGGCATTTTAAAAATTATTTACAGGGTTGAAAACACCACATCTTTGGGACAATGATGTGGCATACATGAAAGCACCTGGAACAGTCTTGCACCTAAGTGCTTGGTGCATACCAATAATGTGCACATCACGTTTAAATGTTGCTTATTCCGCTGGTAAATTTTCTCTTGTGCTATTGTGGCTTAAAAGGCTTAAGTAGGAATCACAGCTCATCCCCTCCCTCTGTTTTTAAACTTGTGCTGCTTTGCCGGCCTTCTAAGGGCAGAAAGCATATGTCTTTTGAACAGTAGATTAAGAGGGAGTGCTTGAATAAGGAGAGAGCTGTTAAGCTGTTAAAGATTGTTCAAGAAGTAAATTTACAAGAATAATTTTCAGTGTATTTGCTCATGTGGTTCTGTCTTCCTTAAAACCACTTATGAATTTTCAGGTGGTTTCAACTTGATATGCCATAGCACTGTAATCCCAATAAGTAAAAATAAATAAAAATTATCTCTGTTCATTGCTCTATGCTTAGGGCTTAAAACAGGACCTGGCGTGGTGGTCACACAATAATTTATCCCACCTCTCTTTCCATTCTTTCTTCCCTAATGGATTCACCACTGAAGTCATCTTTGTCTTGGTCTTCTTTTTCACACCCATTCTCATCTTTCCAAACTGGCATATTAAATACTAAAGAATGGTTGGCTTATAAGCAACAGAAATTTATTTCTCACAGTACTGGAGCCTACAAAGTCCAAAATTAAGGCACACATGATCATGGAGGCTGATACATTCCATGATCTGCTGTCTACAAGCTGAAGACCCAGGGGAGCTAGCGGTATAATTTAGTCTTGAGTCCAGAGGTCTGAGAACCAAGGGAGATGATGATGTAAATCCCATTCCTAGAGCAGGAGGGGAGAGGTCCCAGCTCCACCAGTGAAGCAGGAAAAAGGGACAAATTTCTCCTTCCTCTGCCTTCTGTTCTATTCAGGCCCTCAACTTACAGAATACTGCCCAACCACGTTGTAGAGGGCAGTTTATTTTACTGAGTTCACCAATTCAAATGCTAATCTCATCCTGAAACATTCTTACAGACATACCCAGAAACAGTGTTTAACCAGAGGGCCAATGGCCACTTAAGTTGACATATAAAATTAACCATTACACTCTACAAGGAATTTATGTATAAAAGTGATAAGAAGTTACAGTTTATATCTTTATAACAATTATTTTGCATTGTAATAAAATCAATATCTTAAAAAGTCCTGTGCAATTACTTTTTAACAACCTTTGTAGAATATAAATATTCACATTTAGAATATATATGTTGCTGCCCAACAATATTCCACTTATAGTTTCTAATGTGAGATTTGATGTTCTCCATTTTAAGTATATAAATTGAGACTTTAAATAGGTACATGTAATTTAAATATAAATGTAAAAACTTTAAAAACATTTCTTGCTTTACAGAAAAAAAATTTCTTCAATCAAAAATCCCTCTTGCTTTCATGATTAATTCACTTTGGAGAGGAGGGTGGCAGAGAAACTTTAAGGGTCAACTGAGAATTAGTGAGAAATTAAAACATTGCTTAGTGACGACACCAAGGGGAAAATGAGATTGTTACTAATTTTTTTACTATGCACAACTTTTCAGGAAAAGATCAGTCTATGAAAAGGAACCCTGGATGTTTATAAATGTTGTTTCTGCTCACTGTCAATATTATTCTGGTGGAAATGTAGCCTTCTCAAGAAAGACCTCATAGCAGCATCGTTTCCAATGACAGGCAAGGATGTTTAAATGCTTCCACTCATATTCCATCTTGTCATGACATGTCTCTTTCTTGGTTTTGCTTGTCCTCTGAGATTAAAGACCTTATCTTCCTCTCATGCTCTGCCCAAGGTGAATCAGTTCATGAGTCCCCCTGAACATCAGAAGGGCGTTTTGCCCTTTGTAATTCATTTTATATGGTTGTCATGAAACCTCACCTCTCTGATGGGTTCAAGAATAGTTAGGATCTTGTAGATTATCCAGTTTTTTTTTTTCATTGTTAAGGTGGGAGTGACATTATCTGGCAGCTTCCTTTATCCTAAGAGGAAGTAAAGTCTCTGTGGCTCATGTTAGTACATTCAATACATGTAACCAAAACAAGTTTTCAAGAACAATACTTACTCTGATACTTTTATTCTATCTTATTATTTTCACTTTATTTACTATGATATGCTATTCCATTTCATTAAAAAGTTCTGTTGGCAACCCCCTAAATTGATCTCTCAATCTACTAATTGGATCAGGAAGTACAGTTTTAAAAATACTGCTCTGATATGGGAAGTAGATATACAAATATATTATTACAATGTAATGTGTTAATTTCTACATTACTTGACATATGATACATACTATATAAATAGGATTCTTATTTGAACTTAACAGAACTCAACTCTGACAAACTTAACCAGTAAAATAATTTAATAGGGTATCACTCAACTCACAGATTCAACAGGTGGATTAAAGAACCAGCTTCAAAAATGTTGGGGGTCCACTAGCTGAGTGCACATCCAAGGCCACACCACAGGAACATGCTGGTTGGGACACTGTCACTGGCAAAGTTTGCCCACCCATCTGTTGGACTTCTGCCACTCCCATTATCACCTCTACAAATGAATTCCCAACAGTGCCTACATTTTCATGTCAAACTATAAAGTGTTAAAGCCCTAAGCATCAGATGGCTGAGCCTAAGTCTCATGCATGCTCCCTAACTTTCTAGGGGTGGAAGGGTGAATCCCTAATCTCATGGGTTTCCATGTGATAATAATTTCCCTCAAAAGGAAAAGGTTGACCAAAAAATGTTCACCACACTACAATCACTCTATATATTTTTATGTGATTTCCATTGTTTTAATTACCACTTACGTGTGTTTGACTCCTGAATTCATATCTTCAGCCCAACGTTTTCCTCTGAGCTCCAGGCCTGGAAGATACAACTGCTCAACTGACATCTCCATTTGGATGTCTCAGAAGCTTCTCCAGTTTAGTATCTCAGTATGTCCATGGATAACCTCGTGATCCCCCATGAAACTCTCTGGTTTAGTATCCCAGTGATAAGCACTTCCATCCACCTATTCACAAGAGCCAGGAGCCTTGAAGTCATTCTTGAAAATCTTTCTTCTCTCATCATGTATCTTAATCATCACCATATAGATTTTTATCTCTTGAGTATCTCTGGAATCTAATTTCCTCTCTCCATTTTCACTTTCCTCATCCAACCTACAAGACTCTCACCGGCTATTAGCCTAACCCATCTACCTGCAACCATTCTAGCCTCTCTCTTCAATGTTCTCCACATAAATCTCCTTTAAAAAATATATCATTCTCATTGTGTAAAATCATTCAATGGCTTGTTAGAGCTCCTGATTGGAATCAGAGAAACTTTTTCTATATAGTGATTTTATTACAGGTTCCATTATATATTTTCAAACCAGAGGTAAGTAGGAGGAAAATGTCATCTAGGACATGACAGCCCTTTGAATATCTGGCTGCAGTTTGAGGATGCTTTTCAGTGGCTCATGTAAAAGAATAGAGTGGAAGATTCTTCCAGAACACAGCATCAGTGATCACCCATACATTTAATACGCCCATGGAATTAAAATTACTTTATTCATGATAAACCTGTGAGTTTAATATTTTTATTCTCAAATCTGTCTAGACTCATTTACAAGCTCCATGGAGTCAGGGACTGTGTTTCACTCACACAGTTGGTAGAGGTGCAGTCACTTAGCAAAAGGCCAGGGCAGGGAAGGCATTCTGAGTAGAGAAAGGTAGCTAGACAGTTAAATGTGTGCCAAATAGAAGTCTCCACTTATAAACCCTTCAAAAGTTCCTTGTGGTGGTTTTGCACTGTGTCAGCTGAGCTGGAGTTTCATTTACCTAAATTCCCTTTCTTATATGACTCTCAGTTAGGGTCAGCCACAAGAGAAATTTGCATGAGATTTGGAAGTGAGGCAGCAAAGTCAGTGTAGGTCACCATGTACCACTGCAGCTTGCACACATTGTCACTCATCTGCTGCCTCGCCTTGTTGGCATGGGTTCAGAGCCAGCTCTCTAGCTCCTCCAGTTTCACCAGATCATCTCCTTCAGCTTTTCTAAGTCCTGAGCCAGGTGCATGTGCAGCAATAGAACAAAAAGCACCAGCATTTTCTACAGAGCACTGTGTCATCAGGGTTGGAGGTTGTAAGAAACAGATATGGATTCCAGTTTGTCCTTTTCTCCTGCTTTACATTCAGTTTTCCTCCTTTCTGTCAGCCCCACTAAACCTGTCGATACTTCAGGCCTACTGTCAGATGCTTAGGCAACAAGCCTTCAGTGGACTTCTTACTAGATCCCACAGTTGTGTAGGTCTAAATTCCTATAATGAATCTTTTATTCCACATTATTAATAGTGGTTCTACTTCCCTGATTGGATCCTGACCAACACATTTCCTACATAGTATTGTACTAAGACCCTTTTAAAGAATTCACTTTACTAAATATTCCTACCCAGGGACAAATTGCTAGTTCATCGCTCTCATAGGAGGAGGTCAGTTCCAGAAGTAAGGCCATATTTAAAGCAATATAGAGCAGTCATAGTTAGGAGCATGGTCTCAAATATCAGCAAGATCTAGGTTTAAATCCAAGATCAAATACTTTCTAGTACACCTGGACCTATTCCTTAACCTCTCTGAGACTTAGTTCTCTCATTTGTAAAATAGACACAATAAAACTTATTTTACATGGTTGTAAGATTTGAATGAACCAAAGGTACATTAAGCACTTAGCCTAATAAAGGGCACAAAGTAAATAAATAAATTCTAACTAATAAAGCAGAAACACATCAGTGAAATCATTTTTCCATCTGAGAAAAGAGATATCTTTTGTTGGGTAGTGAATCAGAAACATTAGCCAAGTCTTACACTAATATGTCTCTGAAGAAATCCTATGTCCTTAAAATAACATAAAGGTCAAGTAACTTTTTCTCAGCCGTCACTATCATTTAAGAACATCTTTATGGAGAAATCCTGTGGAGAGGGAGATGGGGAGAGTGTACAGAGGAGAGTAGGTAAAGAGCTAAAGAAACTATTTTCAATTGGTAACAAATATGGTTGATGAAATGGAACCCAAATTGATAGGAGTGTACAGTCGCCAGCACCCACACAATTACTTATCCTATCACATGCCAGATGAGGCTGAGGAATCACACTTCATGAAAGACAAAAGCCTCTGAGCTATATGATTTGTTGAGCTCATTGGGGAAAATTTTCTACATGCTTGCATGGTTTTATTTGTTTGTTTTGTTTTTTCCCTGCTTTTGTCTGGGAAAACATTGTGTGCCCTTATCCAAGCTGTTGATTGCTCATTAAATGTATAAGGAGGAGCAGATCTCTCCACACGTCGGGCGCGCCAACCTAACCTTCAGAGGTTCTCATTAGTAAGAGAAGAAACTGTTCTGTGACAATGCATTGCCCTGACATTTGATTGAAGGACATTTTTGGTTCTGTAGAACACCCATGGGTGCTATCGTGCTGCAGAGAGATGAAGCTGAATAGTTTTCTTTAGACAAAGGACTTCAAGCCAAGTTAGGCTTAGGTACAAACTAAAGTAAAAAGTGACCATGAGGAAGAGAGGATGAAATCTTGATCAATATGACTATAAGGGATTCAACATATTTAATTGTGTTCCAATGTTTCTGGTTCTCTAGAAGAAAATCCTATTTCAAAGTTTAAATATCATGAAATTTTGTCAAATACTCACATGCATTTTTATGGATGAAGGAAGTCATTTTTAATAGTATATTTTAATGATGAAGTTAAATAATGGCTCTGACTCCAAGATTCAATAGCCTTAGGTTATCATAAGAAAGATGATAAAATATTCATTTCTTTATAATTAGTCCGAGTTAGAGGTAAAATGAGAAAAAGGCCTGTAGCTTTGAAGAACTGGGTTGAGAAGGTTGCTTTCTACAAAAGTAGGAGTGTAGATGGCACTGTGTTTAATAAAGACCAGGGGTCATAAAGCATGGCTACTTCACTAATCTGCTGTACAAGTTTCAATTTGTCTGCAAGCAAATATTGCCAATATGTACCCACACTGTTTAATCTCATATTTTATTACTACCTCATGTTTATTTTAGTTTTCACATAGCCTGCAGTTCAAAGGCAGAAATTCTTTAAAACCTAACCTCTCTTCCCACCCCCACAAAAGTTATGGGGAATTTGAGAGTATGGTTCAGTTGTTTACAAACACTTATAAAGTTCTTTATGGTTCTAAGTCGCGAACCTCTTTGAGAATTTGATAAAATATATGAATATCTTCTCGAGAAGAAAACCTCCACACATTTACAGACTCACAATAAATTTGCATATAATACCCAGGGATTCATGGACTCCTCAGAGCACATGTTTGGACTCCAGCATGAGAACAACTGATTCAAAAAGTGCATCATTATTTCCAACTTGGAGTGGGTACAGGAATTTGAGCGGAGATTCAGAGTGAGGGAAGAATGAAATGACTTCTTGGTTTCTCTAGATTTAAATATTCACATGTCGTTTTAGAATAAATTTCCAGAATACTAAACATACCAATATCCAAATATAATTTTAAATAGATCATTTCTTGGTACCATATCTCTGAAGGGCAAATTGGTGATATGTATCAACAGCTGTAACAATGTTCATAGATTTTTGACACAGTCATTCCAATTGAAAACACCTATCCTAATAAAATATTCAGAGAGATAGACAAAGATCTATATCCAAGAAAGTTGATAATAGTTTTATTATAATAACAATAATTTGGAAACAATTTAGATGTTAAAGGGGAAAAAAAAGGATGACTATTTAAATTAATTACACCCATACAATAAATTATTTGCAGCTTTCAAAAAATTATGTTTTAATAAGAATATTTAATAGCATGGGCAACAACTTAATATCTATTGTCCAGCTAAAATGAATAAAAATTATATTAACTAAATTATAGAATTAAAAATTGGTAGGAGTTAGTTTTAAAATCTTGCATGTTTGTAAATAGTGGGTTATAGGTTATTTAAAATTTTTCTTCTCTATATTTCTGTATTTTCCAAATATTTTTGCAATGAATTGGCTTATTTAATTAATTGAATAAACCGGTATTCATTGTATGCCTATTATGTGCTAGGTACTATGTTATACATATATCTAAGTAATGTTTACCATTAGAAAAAATAAAACAAATAAAACCTGTATGTTTCATCTATAATAGCTATCAGACACCTGAAATTCCTCTTATTCCACTGATTCTTGTGTATGTTTTATCTTCCCATTATGATGTAACGTCTTATAAGGTAGAGGATTCCATCTAACCCATATTGATTGAGTCTTTCTTTGCATTTGGTGGTTCTAGGAGCTAAACTTGTCCAGCACTTTTTAAAGTGCTCAGCACTATTCAAATCCTATAAATTGTTGTTGAATTAAATTCTAATGCCAAAGAGAAATATATGTAGGCTTTGGTATGAACTAAATGAGATCAATCCTGGCTCTTACTCTAAATAATTTTGTGGTAGCAATATCTTAACTTTATAAAAATGTTTCTTCTCTTTAAAATATGGAGCTAATACTACCTACCTCAAAGTGCTTATGAGGAAATTAAATAAATTTTGCACATAAAAATGTTTCTTTTCCATTCCGTATCTGTAAATTGAAGCATATGTACGTAATGATATTCAACCATTTTTAGCTGCAAAAATGGCAGTTTCATATGTTTTAATCTAATAATTCATGATAACTATGATATATGGTAGCACCCTTGATGAATTTTATAGAAAAGGGATATCTACAGATTAGAAGAGAAAAGAAGGGCTTGATATAATTATGATAAATTAATTTAATAAAATTCTGAGAACTAGAGATGTTGCCTAATTTTGCTCTGGGGATAGCATTCATACCAGCCATATTGTAGAAACAAAAGGAAGGAACAACAAAATCTCAGAGACCAGATGTACAGACAAGGGGGGAAGAGAGGCCTTCTTAACTAAGACTGGAAACCCAGAAGTGCTATAAGAAAAGTTAGAATTATTTGACCACATAAAACTTTTAAAACTATATTAAAACACTATAAATACTATTTACTTACTGTCTGCATTTCATATCTAGAATAGGAAGTTCTAGAGAGAAGGGACTTTTTTCTATTTTGTTCACTGTTGAATCCTCAGTACATAGAATAATGTCTGGTACATAGTAGGTATTATTACAAAAGACTCCTATAAGTAAGGTCAACCAATAAATGATAAATGTGGAACAAATAGTTACAACAAGAGAATAGAGAAAGGGATAATATTTCTAATGCAAGAGTTCTGAAAAATTAATGACAGAGGACATGAAACTCATAGGAAAATAGGAGGCTCTAATATCCAAGGAATATATATAAAAGTGTTCTCAAACTAGAATATAGCATTACCACTTCAAGCTGGCAGAAATTACAAACACTGACAACCTCTACTGCTGATAGGGAAGCAGAGGCAAGGATACTACCATACATGGCCAGTGAGAAGATGAATCGCTTCAGCTGTTGTTGGAATGCAATCTGATGCTATCTGTTAAGATTTTAAATGCATATACATTTTGACCCACACATGCTTCTGGGCATCTGTTCTGTGGAAATGAAAGCACAAGTATATAGTATTTATACAAGAATGTTTACTGCAGCATTATTTTAGAAGCAAAAAAAAAAAAGGTAGAAACAACTGATTGCCCATTAATAGGAGAATGGTTGAATAAATTATAACACAATGCAGTGTAAAATGTTATGCAGCCATTAGGAATAGAGTTATTGTTGAGAAAATACAAGATTAAAAAATATGTGTATGTTCCAATTTTTATAAAATAATGATACAACCTCTCTATATGTGTGTGTGTGTGTGTGTGTATACACACACACACACACATACATACATTGTAAATATGTGTATACATTATGTTGGGTCATTTATTTATGAATACATGAGCATAAAGAATTATAAGAAAGCATATACAGTAGATTGTTAACATGGGTAACTTTATGTCTCTGAAGAGAATGTAGATTGAGAAAGGAGTGCATGGGAGAGGAAAAGCTAAACCGCCATAAAAACTGCATAAAAAACAGTATGTATAATATAACCACACATATTGAATTTATGTAAAATTATGTGAATGGCTACATGTATAAATATTTAAAAAGAAAAAAGTAATAAACAGAATGAGGAAAGTGAGTTTTACTGAGCCCATGGCCATTTCAGTGCAGCCTACATGTCGTGGTGTGTCCATAAAGAACACTGTAATATGACGCTGGAAATGGAAAATCCAGCAGGCCTGACAAGCCCAATATGAGGGGAGATGGAGAAGGATGCACTTCCACCATCAGATAAATCAAAATGAGTTAAGTAAGTTTAAAGAACTAGCTCTTGCAGCCCATAAAAAGGAAGTCAATGGGGAATTACTAGTAGAAAAAAATGAAAACAAAAAATAATGAAAACCACCACCATGAAGCACATTTGTCAGAGGCCCGATTCAAGACTCTAGTTAAATTCCGTGGCAGAGAGAAGCCTGGAAGAGAAGTGGAAGACATTAACTGTGTTTTACACGGACTGATCTCTAAGTTACATTCAAACACTCAAAGTCCATGATTGTCGAATGCAATTTGGATGATCTAATTTTAGGATTCATATAATCATAGAATTTTGGAGTTGAATGAGTCTTGGAGAAATTTTTAGTAATGGGTCAAACAAATTTTTTAATTTATAATTTTGTATTGTGATAAATGTATAAAATATAAATTTATTATTTGAACTATTTTTAAGTATTCAATTTAGTGGAATGAAGTACATTAGTATTATTATGCCAAACATTTTTTGTAAAAGGGCCAATTGGAGGAAACTGGTAAAGGTATACAGGATCTCTCTGTATTATTTTTACCACATGCTGTAAATTTATAATTATTTCAAAATTTAAAGTTTTTTTTGTGTTTGTTTTGTTTTGTTTATTTTGTTTTGTTTCATGAGGTGCTTGTGTGTGCTGCAGGAGCTTCCTTGCCAGTAGAGGACAGGCAAAATTCCAGGCATGGCTTCTACCACCCGCCTTCACTCAGAACAGCTCTATTTCATCTCTTTAATGTGTTGTGCTCTACATGAGATTTCTGAAATTTCATTTTAAATAGTTTCACCATAAGAAATAGGTTTGAAAACTACTGACTCTATTTTACCAATAAAGAGAGATGAGTATAGTTTTCCAAGATTGCTAAGATAATAATTGGCAGTGTTAGAACATCTATTCAGGTCTGTTGACTTCCAGTCTAGTCCTCCAATACATTATACTATATTCTTCTATTGAAATATAAAGATTTTTGTTTCTGTTTATGGTCCTGCCATCATTCATTATAACCTAAAATGAACATCTTCAGATAGCAACACAGGTCACGTGTGCATTGTAGATTCGGAGGGAACTTCAGTTGGGAACAAATCTAAAGACTCATAAACCTAGGATTTCGAATTCCGATGTCTCTAAGTTTGTAACCCGGATCAGGTGGGTGTGTATGCATGTGCCTTAAATCTCCTGAGAAGATATGCAACAAAAGACAACACAAATGACCTAGGTCTCAGAGAAATTTAAGAGAAAAATATATGCATGCTTGCTTCTTAATTCATTTAGCAAATATTTAATGAGTGCCTACTAAGTATCAGAAACTATGACAGACACTAGGGATGCAATAGCTAACGAAACAGAACATGGCCTTTCTCTACCTGAGAAGCTGAAATACACAGCTGTTAATTCAATCATCAAACTAATAAATAGCTATGTCAACTGAGTTAGAAGAGAAAAAGGGATGAAGCCTAATACAATGAGGATATGTAACAGTAAATGACCTAAAACACTGTCAGAGCAAGCTTCCCTGAAGAAGTTAGGCTTGAGCTCATCCAGAGGTTAAGTAAGAGTTAACTGGATGTGTTTGTGGAAAGCTATTTGTAAATAAAATTGCAATTTAATTGCTCTATAGGGAGGCTTTATTGAAAAGATAACTTTTGTAGAGAAGACGGTATTATTTAGGCTTAGAAAATATATTTCTTTCTGACTGTTATGCTCTCTATCACTCAACCATAGCAGACATCACCTATCAATTACAGAAGTCTTTTCTGGTAAATCTTGATATACCTTCTTAATAGAGGTTTCAGGAAGCACTTGTCAATCAATCAGATTTGGCACTCAAAATGAAAAGTATTTTCCATCCTATGTACAGTGAAAAAGATCTCTGGCCTCAAATTTAGAAATTCTGAGTTGCAGTTGTGTGACTTTAATGATATAAGGGAATGGCCAACATTTGGGCAGTTCACTTAAATCTCTATGATGGTTAATTTTATGTGTCAACTTAACTTGGTTAAGGGATGATAAAATATTATTTCTGGGTGTGTCTGTGAGGGCATCTCCCAAAGAGATTAGTGTTTAAATCTGTAGACTAAATAAGGAGAATAACCTTCACAAATTTGGGTAAGCATCGTTCAATCCACCTAAAGCCCAAATAAAACAAAAAGGCAGAGCAACTGTGAATTCCATCTCTCTGCTTGAGACATCCATCTCTGCCTGCCCTTGAATACCAGCACTCCTGGTTCCTGGACTCAGACTGGGACTTATATCATCAGCTCCCTGGTTCTCAGGAGTTTTGACTCGGACTGAATTACATTGCCAGCTTTCCTGGTTCTCTAGCTTGTAGACAGCATATTGTAGGACTTCTGGGCCTTCAAACCTTGTGAGATTATTCCTACTTTTGAGATTATTCCCATTTTATATAGTTAGATAGATAGATAGATAGATAGATAGATAGATAGATAGATAGATAGATAGATATCCTATTGGTTTCATTTCTTTGGAGAACCCTGACTAATATAGTCCCCAAAGAAGACAACAAATCTTGCTACCCCATCCTATAAACTATGTGAGAGAGTCTATGCGATGAGGCCTCTTTGTGTTCCAACCCTCAATTTATTGATAGGAGACTTAGCCCAGAAAAATTGTCCTTGAGCAGTTCCAGAATTTGTGAATTTGCCTGGGAATTACAAAGGTATTTTGCTGAGACTTGCAAAACTAAAACTAAGAAGAATGCAAGTACCAAAGGCATTAAATTTCAAGCCAGAAGGGCTGCTATTAAAACTTTACAGAGATATTGAATGTACATAACTTAAAATCTGTAGACCCTCCTGCCTCTTCAGGGCATAGAGCCATGGCTATGTTCTTTGAACAGTAAAGAACTAATCATGCCACAAACTCTGGTTAATTTGGAGCATGGCTGCTTTCTAGAACTTCTGTTTATTTTGGGCTTAAAATACATATTAATACCATTTTTATAGTTTTTCTCCTAACCCCTACTTTCTATAAGAATGTGTGATTGCCAACTGAAGTTTTGCCAATCATGATACTCCAGTAGCTGGCAAAGGATGACTGAATTTCAAAAGATTTTTTTTGTAACAATTTTTATCTCAACACATGGTAATATCTTTAACACTGGCTTGTGTTATACCATTGAAAAAGATGTTTCTGCATAGCCCATGCTCTATTTAGAGTACCCTGGTACCCTACCTATCACCTTAATATCTTTGTTACCATCAGTGGAGTCCTGATAAGATGGACCATGGGCTCTAGAGTGAACTTGTCTTCACTTTGTCTAGTCAAAGAGACAGACATTTGATTCAGGATGTAATTTTCATGCTTCTTGCTTCTATCATCCTGTGATGGGGAGTTGGCATTATGCTAATAATAATGATTTTCTTTAGCATTTGATGATATATCTTACCCGGCTACACATTCTTTGACTGAAGTCTTTCATATCAGTGCCAAATTGTATGAGAGCTACAGAGGAAATTTCAATTTAATAAGTAGAAAGGATGCTAATCTTAATTCTACTATGTAAGTGTGTTGGCAAATGAGTCAAAACGACACAAGTCACTCTGGATCTTGGCACAATTTCATTTACTGCAAAGACTGATGAAGGCTGTATTTTCTGTTTAACTGTTGCCGTTTTCATCTTCCTCTCCTCCCTCCAGCTCTCAGTTTGAGGGTTTGTAGAGAGGACAGGCAGGCAAAAATTAGATGTGGCGCTCGTCGGTGTTTAGGATGTGACTATAACATCCCTTTAGGTGCATGTACCAAGACCGCCAAGGCACAGAGGCAAAGTAGTGTTGATCCTGTGGCTCGAACACTTGGGAAACTGTATTTGCCTGTGTGTGTGTGTGTGTGTGTGTGTGTGTGTGTGTGTGTGTGTGTGTGTGTCTGATATATGATGTTCCATGATCGGATCACTCTTTCCCTGCTCCATCTATCACGTGTTTGTCATTTTGTTATAACTCCCCTACAGAGTTTTTTTTTTTTTCTGTTCATTGCTACTCCCTTCTGCTGACTGCTAATCAAACCTTCAGAAAGCCAAAACATATACTCTTAGGGTGTCCTCAGCTACCTGTGATAAAGTATTGAAATGCAAGGCTTATGCAATTGAAACCCCGAACACTATGGACCTCTGAGGGGCAGTCCTCCTGGGTCTCCACTTTTTATAAGTCTCCTGCTTCTCTTACGTTTCAAGTTTGGAATAGATAAGGATCCCTGGAGAAAAGCAACCATAGCCATAGCTCTCCAGGCTCTACCGGAAACTGTTCTGCCTCTTGTTTAGAGAACATGGTATTTTTAGGTGGTTGGTAGGATTCGAATGTTTGAAAATCAGTGGTTTTAGAAAATACAGCTTTAACCAAGAGACAAAATAGTTTTAATTTTCAAGTCATTTAGATAATGAGTTACCTTCTAACAACCTCTTGCTTCTAGGCCTACTTATAAAACCAACTGTATGACTTGGGAATGCATCACTTCCCTCTCTGAGTCTCAGACTCTATTGTAAAATAGACTTGAACTACTTCAGTGGTTTTTAGTCAAGGGCTATCTTGGAAGTCAAAGGGAAGTTCCACTACTCCACTGTCTGCCTGAGCAGTTCATTTTTGTTTTATGTTTTAAGATTCTACAGAAGATTTAAATTGAGACGGGGAGAGGGAGAGTGATAGGGAGAGGAAAAGAAGACAGAGATGGAGGGGGAAGGAGAGGAGAGGAGAGGATGAGGAGGAGGAAGAGGAGGAGGAGAGAGAGAGAGAAGGCAAGAAGAAGAACAAGATGGAGGAGGAGGGGAGGTAGAGGAGGAGGAAGAGGAAGGGGAGAAATTGTTCTGTGGCTTAAGGTTGTTTGAGAAAACAACTGAACTGCATGATTGTAAATATTTTTCCAGCTCTTTTTTTGACTCTAATAATCTAGATTCATCTATGAAATGTAAGGAGACTTGCAATACTTGATTATTCAATCAATCACAAATTCAGATATAGTAGCAGAAAGTTATGACAAAATGAGGGAGTATAGCTTCTAAACGGTGTCTAACTTATAACTTGATAGAAATTGATAAGAAGCGTGAAGGGTGTTGCCACTCAGTTAAATTAATAACCTGTCTTCTAGGGCTTTCTCTACATTCTTTGACTTTACTGATTGCTTTCCTCTCTCTTGCTTTCCTGAGCTCCTGACCCTCACCCAAAGATTTCAGTGGAACTGTGAAGGAACTCCAGCCATGTGAGCAGGTGGAGACACAAGGATGGAGTGAAGAATAAAACAATATTTTTCCATAGCCTGGTAGCCAGTCTTCAAGAGATGGTAGCTGAGAATCCACTTGAAAGGGCAGAATCCCCTCAAGAGTCTTTCCTCCAGGATTCTTCCATAAAGTCTTCTTGCAGTCTGACATAAACCTCCTAAGTCCCCACAGCCCACCCTACAGCACATGCCAAATGTGATACTCCACCTGACCCACATTTTGTGCCTTATGCCTAGTCTCCCAACTTACCTGCCACAAACTTTTCTACATATTTGGTCTCTGTTACACCTCTGTCTTGCCCTAAATTGTTATGCATGTTTTCATCTCTCCCACCTTTACCTCTAAATACCACTTTATCTCTAGCATAGTAGTGCGACTGTGGACCCTTTCAGATGTTGCATTTCCCAACTTAACATGACATTCAGGAGCCCTCTGTCCAGTTGCTGAGCCCATGACTACATACTTCCCACCACACTGCATATGAGCCTCTGTGATGGGACCTGCTAACTGTCTCATGTTGGTATCAAAGCTGCTATTGATTGGGGTCCAATTTATATCACGAGCTGCATATAATTAGAAAGATCCATAAATAAGGATCCATATCTTCAATTAACCTTGTAAAATATTTATTTAACTAGTAAAGTTAGTATGGCTTATATAAAAGAACATGGACTTTCGAGTCAGACAGAACTGAATTCCTATCATGGCTTCACCATGATTTATAGTCGCAACATCTGCAAAAAAAGTTGATGATAAAATAGTATTATTTACATCACAGGTTTGTGAGTGAAATGAAACAATACATATAATACACTAAGCACAGTACCTAGCACACCATAAGTGGCCAATAAATAGTAGTCATTATTACTTATATGATTGTTGTTTTTGCAAATGTTGGTTGCCAACCCACAATCCATTGTTCCCTTCATTCTTGCTGACAGTTTTCTCATTTTATTTCTCTCTCCCTGTACAATGCCAATGATAGGTTTAGGGTGGGCAGCTGCCCCAATTCTGACCAATAACACATGGAGGGAGTTCTGAGGGCAATAGAAAAGGATTGATGGAAAGATTTGCATGGAGTAAACAACTCTGTTTCTTTGGTTGGTTGTTGTGGTGTTTGGATGTGACCACTGGGACAAATCGGGGGAAACAAGCAATAAATTCCCCTCTCTCATTTTTACTTTTCCAGACAACTAAATGAATGAATGGAAATAGGCCTGGCTCTGTGGGACTGGCAGAAGATGGGACTGGCAGCTGTGACTATCTGTCTATCTGTCTCATATGTTGAAGAGGGATCATCTGTAAGTAGTTGACTGTATGCAGCCAGCCAGAAAGTAGTAAGATCCCAGGATTTGATTTTAAGTTCAGAGAAAGTAGGTGATCCCTCTCCAGCCTGGCGCCTCAGTCCTGTCCTCCAGACAGCTGCAGTGGTGCTCCACTCTGAGTCACGGGCATGTACACCAACAAACCAAGTAGAACTTTGATGCTTAGTAGCTCTCCCTTAGCCAAGTAGTTCTCTGAGCAAAGGTGTTTCGGGGCCTTGACCGTAACACCAGCACAACAACACCCACTCCCCTGTCTGCTTCCTATCAGCCTAGGCATAATCTATTTACTCAGCCTTATCAGGAAAATGAGGTATGGTATACAGAATTTGAGTTTCCATATATCTGATGCTGAACCCTCTGTTCAAGTCTTTAATTTTAACACATTTTTTTTGGTGAAAATCCTTAAAAAAATACGGTTTTTATTTCTCTGCATTCTCTCCGAGATAAAGATATTTTAAACTGTTCCTTAATGATTTAGAGTCACCTTTACAACCCAGCTCTGTTATCCTTGTGTGGCTGCCTGCAGCTTTCGCATGCTGCCTTTCATTCACTGAGCTCTGAGAAAGCAGAGAGCTCACTGTGCTCGGTCATGAGGGGTTGGGAGGCTCTGCCCTATGTGGGCTGGAGCTCGGTAAAAGGAGCATTGGGCCAAGACTCAAGGCATGTCTTCTTGTCTATAAATTTAGATCCTCTTGCGGGGGGAGGTGCTGGGCTTGTCGAAGGAGGGAGCTGGATGAAAGGGGAGGGAGGGTAGTCATTGGAATCTCCTTATGGTGGAGATTCAAGGAACCAGGAGGAAAACTTCCATGGGTGGAAGCACTCAAGGAAAGGTGAGGAGGGGTCTGTGACCCTCTGAGACCACGTTGCTAGGGTTTGAGAGCAGAAAGAGGTAAGGGAAAAGTTGCCGGGCTATTTTTTTTTTTTTTTTTTGATGTTTCTTCTCCTTGTATCTCTTTCTGCTCTCCTCCTCCCTAGAACCTTCTGACAGGTGAGCTTTGAACCTCTTCCCAGTCTTGAGGACCAGTTTCTACCCTCATCTTCTGGCCTATCCCCATCTTTTTGATACTCACTCCCCTTTCCTCATCTCTGATCTCTTGGATTCTCCTTCTGCAGAACTGGGTGGGCAAATCTGGGTCCAAGCCGACCAGATGTAAGACTGCTGACCGATGCTTGGTTATATACAGGGTAAGCACTTTAAGATTTTACAGAAGAAAGTTGCTGCTTTATAAATTTTAAAGAAGAGGAAGCTATAAAGCACTAAGAAAAAATCTCCCTACTTGTTAGTAGACTGACTTATAGGAATCTCTCCATTCTGTGAATCAAAACTACTGTTTTTAAAACTACATGTCACCACACTATTAGGACTTTGCAAAATCAATTATTAAGTTTAACCAGCAATTTTACAATATAATAAAATAGAATCAAATAGAAAATATCAGGTGTATCTCACATAGTAAGAAAAAGTATTGTTGAATGAAAATTTTGATTCCGTTAAATATATACAAAGCCTTGGGTATATGAACAAGGATGCAAGATTAAATGTGTTTCTTACTGCAGGTGGTGGACAAAACATTTGAGAACTACTGAATTCTAGCAGTGATGCCTAGGAGTCAACTTGGGACCAACTTGGGCCTCGCTGTGGTCCTGGGAAGGTATCTGAAGTGTCTAGGTAAGATTTTCCTACTGATAGGACTTAATGCTGCATGGGGCCACTCTTTGGCCTCATGAGTGAAGTTCTCCACCTCCTCCAGTAAAATATTCACATATGAATTTGAAAATTTCTCCAAGTCAATTTGGGGCTGGATGGAGGCCTCTCTCCCTCACGTGAGGAAATGAAGTAATTGGAGATTTCCATTGAATGGATTCACCTATATCATTTTCCATTTCTGTGGGCTCTGAGTGTGGTTTCTACTGGTCTCAGGAGGGTGATCTGCTTTCCAACTGTGTCTAATCTGAACTGTTTTATAGCTTCATTCAAAGATAATGGCCTCAAGAAGACTCTTCTCATGTGTGCTGATGGCTGATGTGATTAAATTTGATGGGAATAAAACAAAACATCTAGAAATATCTGTCATGGCTTCACCATGAGAAAAATTCCACCACCTCATGACTAGTTTACATGGTCTCTTCAAGCACCAGTCCTATACTTTCTTTTGCCTGTTCATCCTTGCCCACCTTCATACCCAGGCTAAAAATGTATACTTGCTGAGAATCATAGATATAACTTATGAATTTGGACATATCCACATCCCCTTGACTGCTGATTTCTCATCCCAGGTCCAGTAGAGTCCCCTGCCAAGACTCTAATGGCATTTGGGCTCTAAAAATAACTTAAACCTAACATTCCAGGAACCATAGGGAATTCTTCACTGGCTCTATTCAGCAACATTTAGAATATTTTATGTGCTTCAAAATCCAATATAAGTTTTACTTTAACGATTAAGCTTGATTTTTAGAACTTTACTATTCAAGGTGTCCTGGTATTAAACTTTTTGGAGCCAAATCATTGAATTCTGAGATATGTGTTAAGAAGAGATTGATGTTTACCATAAAATGAAGGCCTACTTTTAAGCTATGCTTTCTGCAGATTTTGACATGCAAGTCAAAGTTTCCTGCCTACTTTAGTTTTTGTTAATGTGTTTCAATAGAAGAAATGGCCAGTGAAATACAAACAGGCAAACTCAGACCTATGCGAGACCAAAGTACACATCAATACAAGTTACCAGGGGAAAATTTAGGAAGCAACTATCAGTATGAGTATTATGGTTTAATTGCTATATGTGGTAAGAGCTTGTTTACAGATTTTTGCAGGCAGCACTATATGACCAGAATGCATTTTAGATGTTTAATAATAGAGAGTTGGTATTTTTATTTCCTTTTGTTATTCTCATCACCTCTTCAGAGGTATGGTTTTTGTTATAAGAGGGAATTATGAGCATGTATGATTCAGTACAAAAATAAAATATCACCCATTTAAAGACTAAATAGCTCAATCTGTGCTTATTCCTATTGGGTCAGCAATCTCATTATTTAAAAATTTTACATTATATATTACCACAAGAAGAAGGAATGGTGTTGGAAATGGGGCTCAGATACTTAAGCCCTACCAGCTTCACTGTCACCCCCAAAGTTCTGAGGGATTCAAATTCTCTGGGGGACATTCAGCAGATTTACTGTTTTAGAGCACAAGCTTGAATCTCAGTGAACTGATTGCATTTCAGCAGCTTCCCCTGGAGCCAAATCTTCTTACACTCTTTTTAGTAAAACATTCTAGCAATAGCCTTATTTATTTCTCTCCTTCCCACATACTCAGACTTCTTAAAAGAATGGTTTCTACACTCACAACTTTAGTTCCTCACCTCCTGTGTTAGTTAGGGCACAAGCTAAGTAAGCCTCTGTTACAAAGAAATCCAAAAATATAGTGGCTTACATAATTTAGAACTTCTTTCTTGTCATGTAACATTCCAGAGTTAGTTAATCCAGCCTTGTAAGGCAGCTGTGTTCCATGTGGGAACACAGGTTCTTTTATCCTGTGTCTCCACCATGCTCTAGAGTGTTGTTTTCATCTGAGTGATGAGAACAGGGATGACTCCAAGGATTTGACCTGAACAACAGGAAGAATGGAATTGCCATTAGCTGAAATGGGAAGACGGCAGGAGGAGCAGGTTTAGGGGGCAGAGATGAGTAGCTCACTTTCGGTCGTGTTAAGTCTGTATGTTCCAAGTGGAAATATAAGTAGATAGTTGGATAAATAGATTGGGAGTCCAGGAGAGATGTTCAGGCTATAGATATGACTTGAGATGTCGGCAGTCATGGACCTTGATCAACAAGGTAATGAGTCTGTATATAAAAAAGAGAGAGAGAGAAATGGATTAAGGACTGAGCCCTGGGTCACTCAAGGTTGGGAAAATGAAGAAGAATCAGCCAGCAAATGAAAAAGGGTAGGTAGTAAGACAGTGGTCTTCTCGAAGCCAAAAGTAAGGGCAATCAACTTGTCAAATGCTGCTTGTGAGTCAAATAAGGTGAGAACTGAGATAGGACGATTGGATTTAGCTTCATGTGGCAGGCAACCATATCTGAAGAGTAGAGGTAAAACTAAACAGTAAGAAGGGCTCCTGTTTTATTGATTCATTTATTTCTTCATTCATCAATTCAAGAAATATCGAATACATAATGCATCCAACATTCATGATATATGACGTTAGGAAGATAATAAAAAAAGACTGTTCATAAATTGAGCCATCGTAGATGCAGTCCTATAAATAATGCTGTTTCTCTCCAAAGATTCCCTCTACTCTCTCCTTTACAATCAGTTCCTTCCATTTACTGGACACACCAGCTGCCTTGGTGACCAGCCTATGGCAAAAAATGGTCACCCAATAAAAGGAAGACCCTACAGATAAACTGTAAGATAAAACAATCAGAAAAGACACAAATCAATAAAGAAATCTGGCTAAGTGTTAAGTAAGGAAGATGCACAGAACTCTAGGAGTAATTGGGCTGCAGTGAAAGTCCTTCCCAGTTTCATGGGTCAGAGACTACCAAGAGGGTTTCATTGCAATGAGTGTACACAAGCATTTACTCCTGGCAATTCATTTTAATGAAGTGGAACAATGGTGTAAATTAGCCAAATCAGCTTTGAAATCGCTACATTTTCTTATGCTTGTATTAAAACAGCTCTCTTATCTGTACACAGATCAGCATGGAGGTTGGGCTGATAGCCAGGAGGATGCCAGGAAGATGATAACAGAGCAGGACATTAGAATCTACTAGAGAAAACCCACAAAGTACAAGATAAAGTGAGTGTAATCACCTAGCTGGTATTAGGCAGGCTGTTAGAGGCCTCCAGCTTGGGTAAAAGCTCAGGCACTAGCTGTATGACCTCTGGTACAGGGGGTTCCCTTTCTGGACCTTCTATAGTTAAATGAGGGAGTTGGACAAGGTGACTTTTGAGATCTCTTCTACCTCTTATATTTCAAAACTAAAGTCTCCCAAACGTGCAAAA